>OX439140.1:37441030-37660094 GCA_949318255.1 Pollenia labialis
AAGCAGTTTAAGAAACATTAAATTATAAAAAAAATTACATGAAAATTTGATCTAATTAAGGTTTCTTAAATCTAGCAAGCACTCTGCCGAATTTTATATAATTTACGGTAGCTCAAATATTACTGAACTTTTCGAATTCCAGCAGGAGGGTATTTAAAATTTAGCATAGCCACAAAAACAAGTAAATAGCACTTTTACTTGTTATACACTTCACCGAAGGTAAAAGGGAATATATGTATAACCTTGCCATTCCGGTTGTAATAAAGTATATATATTCTGGATCCTTATGAGAAAGAAAGTTCAAATCCGGTTGATCGTCTGTCCTTCTGTCTGTTGAAATAGGTTTTCCGAAGCCCCTAGATATGAGGGGGCTTGGTTTGTATATATTTCTTTCAGGTATTCTTTTTATAATTTTGCTATTGAAATTCAGCCAGATCGGTACAAAAATGGCTGAGTTATAAGTAAAAAACCACGACTACCTCTAATTTTTTCCAAAAATTCCTCGTTCTTGTTGTATTTTTATTACTTTTTTTTGTATATTTGGAGAACGGCAAGTTTCCAAATTAGGTACACACATTTAGTTTATCTATACACAGCATCCCCAAAAGTGTTGGCGGGATTGGAGAAGTGGGCGTGGTACCTCCCGTACAATATAAACTTCTGGTCTTTCCCAACCATGGTGATGGGTATATAAGATTCGGCAAATCCGAATATAGCACTCGTACTTGTTTTTTAATAAGACTACCAATAATACTATTTAATAAAAATTTAAAATTTTTAGTTTCCATCTTTAATAATTAAAATATATTTACTGCATAGTTTGTTCCTTTCGCAATGTTAAATGTGGTTGATCCATTTCAAAATGGAGCAGAATCAAAATTTTTAAAAAAAAATTACATGGAAGTAGTAGATGTGAATTGAAAGATTAAGGGGTTATTTTGTAAATTTATTCACCTTGTGTTGAGTAATTCTTAATATAAAAAATTTTTATGAAAACATTTTTAAAGAGAGATTAAGTATTTTTTTAAGAAAATAAGGGGTAAATTTCCTCCATCTTGAACACAAGTTTCAACCGATTTGTGTATAAAAGCTTTAAATACATATATTTAGCTGAGGCGGTTCATTAATACCTTCTACGATGAGTATCATCATTCAAATAACAAAATATAAACCAAATACATTTTAACATTTTGCTCTTTAATAATTTGTCATAACTAAAAGTTCAATCGCCGCAAAAATTTATAATTTTTACTTATTTAAATAGACCAAAATCGCAGAGAAAATAGATATTTAATTTGAATAAAAAAAAATATTAAATGTGTTGTCATGTCGAGTTGAAAATTAGTTTGCAAATAGTTCATTAAACTTTTTGGCTAAAAACAGAATGTCATAGCTACGAAAACTAAAAAAAATATCAATAAGCATACGCAACATGATTAAATAATAAAAAAAATGTTCGAAATAAATTCAATAAATAAGAGATAATAAAAGTAACCATTAAAGACTTAATAATGCCCTATTTCACAACAAAAAAAAATGGAACTTAAAATCATTTAGCTCTCTTTGGACCTTCATTGACATAACTTATCCATACAAATTGCCTTTAGTCTAAGTTGCAAACATCATCTTTACTTATCCATATGAGAGGCAATCTTGTTGTATGTAAATCAACTGCCTCGACATCCAACTTAGATAGATTTCAAAGGCAAGAAAATCAAATCCTCAAATCATCACTTGGTTTGATCGAATGCCATCTGTAAGAACCATGATCAAAATATATCCAATAAAATATTACAAAGCGAGAAGTGACCATATTATAATTTCAGTGATGGTGGCCATAATCGCCTAAGAAGAAGAGATAACGCAGTACTTCTCCGAAATAACTGCCCGTCTATACCAGAGATAAATATTGCGACATATATTGCAGTAAATGTCAAAATTATGTTGTCTTTAATGCAGACAGAACTTTTTTGTACTTTTTTATTGCCGGCAATTAATGTTGCAATAATTGTAAGTCAATTTTCGTTGACAATTATTGCTAACATAAAACGTCAAATTCGGTTGTCAATTTAAAAAAAAAGAAGCTAAATGAAAAAAAAAATTGAAGCAAATTGTGCGGGAAAGAAATTAAGCGTGTGAAATGGTAGCAAATTATAGTTGAAGTAGAAGAATTTAATAATTCAAAATAAACACAAAAATATTTCTTTTTTAAATAAAAATTAAAATGCAATTGCAAAAATGTTTGTTGTTAATATAAATTTTTTTCTTAATCGATCTTTTTTTTTATAAATTTGTATTAACCCCTTTCGTGGATAACAAGTGAAATTTTTTTCCAATGAAATTTTCATTCCCCTCGAAGGAAAATAAAGCAATCGTGAATCTCATGTAAAAAATTGTTCACGCTATCAGTTCCAGTGAATGTAAAAATAAAAAAAATTTTAAATCAATGAAATTTTTGTTCAAAAATATATACGTATTTATTTTAAAGAAAAGTTAAAATAATAAAGCAAAATATCAAGTATTGGAGGGATAGTTTGATTACAGCTTTAGTTTTTTGCACTTTTTAAATTTTATGTAGTAAAATATTTTCCAAAATTCTGCCCCCACGTCTTACGAAAGCTTCACAAATCCGCAGGCAATTGATCTGTTGTTTTGCATTTTGTTGACCAATATATTGGTATATGCCTTATTAATGGCTCTAGCACTTAATATTCGATTTATAGGAGGAACTACTTACATACATGTTCTGTTCCCTAGCAAAAATAAAATGAGCAAATCTAAGGAAAATGTTAACAAATTACTAGGGAAAAAACTTTTCACGATAGAGAGAGTTTTTCACTTTATTATTCTCATTTGAATTACCTTTTTTATTAGGAGTTTTTCATGATCGCAAATATGTGAAAAGGAGAATAATTACGAGGGAAAAATTATTCACTATAGGGGTGATTATTCTCCTTTGAGTTTCCCTTTTTTTTCATGGGAGTTTTTTATGATCACAAATATGTGAAAAGGGGAAAAATCACGATGGAAAAATTATTCACGATAGGGGTGATTATGTTCTGTTTCCAAATGACAGGCAAGAGATTGTGTAGTTGAAGTTTATATGAAAACCACGCAGTTTTTTGAGCGATTGTACTACACAGTACTTTTTAGTACTGTTATTTTGAAATAGAACATTAATTTATTAAAGCTTGAGGTCTTTTTTTATATAAAAATATTAATTTGATTTTAATATATTAAATAAATTCTTTTTAATTAACCCCGAAATTATTAACAATTTTTTTGTTTTACCTTTTTTTATAAAATGAAACTCATCATGACATTCACCCTTAAATGAATGGGAAACAAGATATTGATTTTTAATATTTATTTGATTAACTCTGTTAATACATACTGTCATTGAAAACGAAACAAAAAAGTTAAAGTTGTGTCCAACAATTATAAAGAAATTGTAACGAGAAGTGCAGAAAATAATTAAAGAAGAAAATTAATATAAGAAAAATGTCTTTTGAAATGTACAACACTCCACTGATGCACCACCAAATTCGACATTGAAACTTTACTCTTCACATGGTGAGAATTATTAAAGTATTTTACGAGGGTAGGTATAGGAACTACGCAATTTATGGAACGACTTTACGAAATTAAGAAGTGTATTTTATACACTTCATAAATCCTACACTCACAATATTATTACAGCAACGGACTGTAGTTTATTTAAGAAATATTCAGTCATTTTTAAATAAATAAACATTTAAAATTCCAAGCAAATTTATTATTAACTGATTCTAACAGTTATTCAAAAAACTAAGTGCATATTAATACGGATTTTCAGTTGCAGTTAATATTGTCCGTTGATTGAGTTAAATTCTTCTTTATGTTAAAGTAAATAAAAATGTAATTTAAAGCAACGAAAAGTTCATTTATTTTTTACT
The DNA here is from genome assembly GCA_949318255.1 of Pollenia labialis. Lineage (NCBI taxonomy): Eukaryota > Metazoa > Arthropoda > Insecta > Diptera > Polleniidae > Pollenia > Pollenia labialis. The sequence goes on from OX439140.1 coordinate 37,444,966, forward strand.
GTCAAAAATTCAACCGCGAATTCCGTAAAAACAAATCAATATACAGTTATCTTTTATAAATTAATTGCCAAAAAATTAACTACATATTCCGTAAAATCAAATAAATATTCAGTTATTTTGTAAAATTTTACTGTCAAAAATTCCACACCATATTCAGTAAAAACGATTAAATATTCAGTTATTTATTCAAATTTTACTGTCAAATTGACCCCATATTCAGTAAAAACAATTAAATATTCAGTTACTTAATATAATTTTACTACCAAAAATTAATTTTTACTTATCTATAAAAAATGAATTGCTTGTTTTGTGTAAGCAATACCCATTTTCTATTTGTTAAAATAATTTAGTTAAATACCTACATCAAATTTTAAAAGTAAAATAATTGCGAAGCCATATCGGTCATGCTGCGGGTGTCTTATAATTGAGAGTTCTTCTGTAAACAACGTGGTCAGTACAACAAAAGTAAAACAAACGTGTGTAACTGGGTAAGTAAATAAAAATATTCTCCCTCTCTCGCTTATAAGAAAAACAAGCGCACAGGTATCTGTCTGGTATTTTTTAGAAATTCGGCTCTTTTGTGGCGTAAACGAAAATTTAATAAAATAACTGAATATTTAATTGTTTTTACTGAATATGGGGTCAATTTGACAGTAAAATTTTAATAAATAACTGAATATTTAATCGTTTTTACTGAATATGGTGTTGAATTTTTGACAGTAAAAATTAAATGAACTTTTTAAAAATAAATGAAAAATATGTAGATCGGTTTTTAATTGAACATTCATTTATTTTATATTACAATTTCAGTTAATTTTACGTACAGAATATTGTGAGTGTACCACTTGGTGGTGGGTATACAATATGTGTTTTTGTTAGAATAAAGATTTTTATGGTAAACTAAATAAATGGATTTTGATACTAAATTTTGAATTCAAATTTTTCATTCTAATTAACTTAATAAAAATTTTTAATAAAATCTTACTAATAAATCAAATACAAGTTTGCTCTATTCAATTACAATATTAATTATTTTTTATTTAGTTTGAATCAACTGAGGTAATTGAACAAAATATAGATATTATGGTAATTATTTTTTAATTGAATTAATTAACACATTGTTAAAAATCGTACGCTGTTTTTTGTATCATAAGTTTAATTAAATTAATTAAGAAAAAAAAATGCAATTTTTAATTTTTACAAATGTTAGTAAGAAATAACTATAACATTATATTTAACTTTAAAATAATAAATTGATTATAAAACTCTTTATAGATGTTTATTAAAAAAAAGTCTTTAAAAGAGGTTTATTTTAAAGACTTTTTTTTTAATAAACATCTATAAAGAGCATTTATCTTCTAATTTTCAAAAACCTCGAATCCCGGGATTTGATTATTTGAAATCCCGAATTTGCGATTTGCGAAAAACAGTCCCGTTACGTCCCTAATCAGTACCAAACAGTGACTTGTTGCAGGTGCATTTGTTCTTTAAGAATATTATGTGAGTTCTCCGAAACCCAAATGCGGCATCTCTTATGGATGATTTAGCTCGAAAAATCCGCATAGACTTGTTTAAGTTTTATAATTTTACAAATAAAAAACAAAATATTTCTACAATCTTATATATTAAAACTTTTGCTAACAATTAAAAATAGTCTACTTTATTTATTATGGTGTACTGAAATTAAAGTTGTGTAGGATAAACAAATAAATTTAACATAATCTTAATCGTATCTATGTCGATGTACGTGTGTGTTGATATTCGAAAAAATGAACAAAAAATAATCGTATCTAGAAATTTGCACAAACAATTTTTAACAAGTCAACGCACTCAAGGAACAGAAATAAATAGAAGATAGATAAATTATTTCAAATAAAAATAAAAAAAATAAGAAAGTAGTTTTGTCGGTCTAGACCGACCAGTTGATGCTCTATACCTACGCACAGTATTTACAGAACATTTTTAGAGAGTGTAACCTATTTGAGATCCATGGCTAATCATAGACCCGGCTAAAGTTAAATTATTAGGCTAAGGTTTATATAAAAGTTCTTTGTGATGAATATGCTAAAAAGCTTAAGCGACATCATTTTAAATTTTGGTTTTTTTTTAATAAATGAATTTATTGGCAACACCTAAAATGTCATGGTAACATAAGGTACCGTTACGATTTAAAGCAAAAACAATTTTATCGTATGAAATAAAATTAAAAAAAACCCCTCTTCTGTTAAATGTTGTTTTTGTCGCTTAAGCTTAAGTTGCGGCTATGACTAGATATTTTCTAAATATCTACGTGCATATAAGATTTTTTCGATTTAAAATGATTTTAAGGAGGAGGTTAATAAGGCACTTATGGTCGATTCTTAGCCTTCGAGTACAAAGTAGCTATCGTAAATTTGTATGTCAGTACCAACATTTACTATCAGGAAGTTATTGGTATTTTAAGATTTCGGTAGGGGTATTTATATTAGAGCTATGGTCAAAAATGTACTGATTCCAGTTGAACTTGTTTAAATGATTTATATTGCAATAAAATATATTCAGACCAAATTTAATACCAACATAAGATGATAGTTTATGGACACAAAGACTCCATTCCGGAAAGCAGCTTGTATTGGGTGCATATGCAATTATGGACTTATTTTTAAAAGGATTGGTCCCTATGACAATTAATCTTCAAAATTGAGAACTATATTATCCGCAGAAGTCAGCCAGCAAGGAGGACGAATATTGTCAGATCGATTTAAACAGTGGATTCTTAGTTGATCGGCATACTTAAAGATAGGCCTAACACCAATATTTTTTACTGTTACACACAAAAACACCAACGCATCATGCCCTCTCCACTATTGTGGTGTGGGTATAATGAAACAGTGAAAGTTGTCCCCATCGAACAGTGAATAAATTAAACGACTTGCAGACAGTAAATACATGTATCAATCAGATTGACACTTTAAATTAATACGAATTTTGAAAGACTTCACTGTAGGAAAAGCGAATGCATCGGTATCTGTAACCACAATGGCCTAACAAAATAATCTGACAAACTTACAAATAAATGTATTGAATACATACATATTTATGTAAACACAAAAAATACACATGGCAACTTATATGCGTGGATACGATTTGTACGTTTATATCATTTTATGTTTTTTTTTTTTTTTTTTGTTAATTAAAAATAATTGTAAAAATGCAAAAACAGAGAAAAAAAGCACTTGTAATTTATGTTGTTTTATATTAAAAGAAACAAATAATTTACATGCATAAATATGTACATTGGGTTTTAAAAAATTCTTGTCGACTATTAAATTTAATTAAACATTTTTTGTTTATATTTATAATGAATCTTATTTAAATAAATTAAGTTTTTAATATTTGCAAGAAAATTTCTGTTCGCCTACAATAATTACCAGCAAATTTAGCGCATTCTGTTTAAATGATGGTCTGAATATTTATAAAATTCATATTTTTTGTAGAACTGTACAATAAAATGGTGTTCCCTGCGTAAAAAAAATTAAAATTAAGTGTTATTATCGTAACATTTAATACCCACAAGGTATGCTACACGTAGACAACAAAACTATATTTAGCGGGAAAACTTTTATAACATTTATTTTATAAACAATTAACCAATGTAATTTGTTTTAGTTCTTCTTAAAAATTTCGATACACATATGACAAGCCATATGAAAGAAAAGGACCAATATATTTTTATTTTATAATTGCAATAGATTGACTCAAAAACCATTCTTTTGTTAAAAGGGCTGTCAATAATAAGCAAATTTTTATAAAATCCAGCAAAGTTATTTCTTTGCGAAAAACTTTAAAAATATTTGAAAGCATAATTTTCATATAAAAAGCATGAAAAACTTGTCCTGCTCATAAAACATTTTAAATAACGACTGAACCAAATAATTTTACCTAATAAGTATGTATTCGTAGTAGACATAATATTTTAAAATTTAAAATAATATCTGCAGACGAAATGTTTTTAAGGATAAGTTTTTAAGTCTAAAGCTATATATTTCCGCAAATTGTTTAAATTATCTCAAAAATCATAACCAGGGAAACCACAAATATGCAATTGCATGCTTTTCCTAATGCGACCAATGAAGGCAGAAACAAAATATTTATCCATTTTAGAGCTTTTAATCAATTTTGGCATCGATTTGTTAGTGCATATTTTTACGTATTCTACCCTTTGCAGCATTTTTTTTTTTTCATATTTTAGTTAAAAGAGAATGTTTGCAGCATTTTTTTTTAGATTTATAGCGTATATTTCATTTTTTTAAGCATATTTTAATAAATGTTAATTTTGTTTAAATACCCTCAAATACAGCGATTAAAAAAAATTTGTTTTTTTTTTTTGATATTCTGTCATTTCTGTTTTAAATGTCTGCATGCATACCCAACTTATTGCTTCAATTTACCCATCTACATTTAATTTGCATGTTACAATTGTAAAACAAAGCAGAATAAAATTTTTTTGTAATTTGCGACTAAAAAAATGGAAAATAGTTTGGTAAGATCTAATTTAATTTATTAATTCATGTATTAGAATTACAAATTATTTTGATTTTAGGTAAATATTAACTTTTTATATATGTTTTAAATTAGCTGATTTAAATTCAAAATAGCACACTAAATTATGAGGGGTTGTTCAAAACAGTCGTATATTTTCATGTTATTATTTTAAGACTTATGACTTTATGACAACTTGTGAATCCCCCATATATGTGACAGCGCATAGAGAAAGGGACCTAAGGGTAAAAAAATCAATTTTCACTTTTTTTTTTTATGTGGACTATATCTGAGCATCGAATGAGACCGATCCCATGCCCCAAAAGTGTTCCCTCCCAGAGATATGCGCGTTTTATGAAATTGAAGTACACCAAAGATACACGTATTTAAATCTTTAAAATGGCTCTCCTGAACAAAACCGGTTTTTACCCTTAGGCCCCTTTCTATTTTGCGCGTCACATTTGTATGTAAGTGGGTGCCAATGTGTGAAATAAAAAGAAATCAAAGAATAAATTAACCCGAATTTTTAGGGCATATTTTCAAGTTTATACAGCATTGTTAATGCACATAAAACACTTTTTAGAGCATATTTCTGGTTTCCCTGAGCATAACACTGTGCTAGTCGCAAATTTCAGCAAGCTGGGCACCTTATTAGTAAAGCTAGTTCGAGTTCGCTGAATTCAATCGTAATAGCCGAAAACGATATTGTTAATATTTTGGGATCATTGTTCAATTTAAAATAATTTAACTCGCTTAAAAACAATTTTTCGATATTTTTTTTAAGGAAATTTTTTTTTGCAATTTTTGAAAAAAACAAATGTTTGAACTCTATTGAATATTTTTATACTTAAACACTATTTGTTATATAGGCTAATTGTTTTGCCGTATTATTTTCTAATAATTCTTACCCGAACTCGAAAAAGTATCCGTAACTATGCCTAGAACACAGAAAAAAATTTTAGTAGTTTTTTATCAATTAAAAAAATTGTTCAAAAAGAATTTAAATTGAATTAATGTGATAATTGAATCAATTATTTTTTTTGTTGAAAGAAAATTAAAAATATAATTTTGATTTAATTAACATTTTAGTTGTTTTAAAATAAAATTAGAATCAAAATATTAATTAAATAACAAAAAATTATTTCATTTAAAATCAAATAATTCAAACTTGTGAAATTGTTGTTGGAAGTTGTCAAAATCAATCAACACATTGTTTGAAACGCCCAAGGCCCATTGAAAAGGTCTGCGCAAGAAGCCTGATGATCATTGTTTATGTTCTTTTTAGTTGTATACGTTTGTTTACGTTTATGGTATGCCACACATAATTTATTGAAAAAAAATATTCAAAATACAAAATTTTTAAAATTTTTAGTTATCAATATAATCAATTTGGTAATAGGTGCAAAATCAACAAATGGGTTGCTTGATTCTATGAATTTGGAATGAATTTGGTGATTAGAGAAAATTTTAAATTTTTTCTGTTCGAGCTGTTAAAAGGGTTCTTTCGGATCTCGATATAAACAAGTCTCCTTGGCCGGATGGTATACCTGCACTGTTAGAATCAAACTACCTACTGAGCGACCGCCAGTATATCTGTCGTAGAGGTCGCTCTATTGGAGACTTACTGGCTCTGTTATCGGAAACATTGTGCCGTTCGATTCACCATTTTGGCGAAAGTAAGAAAATTGCTTTAGGTATTTCTAAGGCGTTTGACAGAGTCTGGCATGGATCACTCTTGTCAAAACTTTGTTGCATTTGGTGGCGGTGGTAAATTCTCTCGATTTATATCTTGTTTTCTCAGAGATCGCACTATACAAGTTGTTATAGATGGGGTTTCGTCAAATAAGTTCAAGATTAATTCAAGAGTGCCGCAAGGCTCCGTTCTGTCTCCTACTTTATTTCTTATTTTTCTAAATGACCTTCTATGTCAAATTTCAAAATCTATCTACTTTTTTGCAAATGACAGCAATCTTTGCCATTCGTACTCATTTGAATGCAGACCAAGCGTATCCGAAGTCGGTGCTATGAGGAGAATATGAATAATACGCTTGGCCGAGACCTTGACATAGTCTCGGAATGGGGTCGTGCAAATAGTTTCGATTTTAATTATTGAAAACCCCAATGTGCTTACGCATAAACGCGCGACAGATAAAGGTGCCTCATCTGTATATATGAGTGGCATAAATATTAAGGAATCAGAATATCTTGATGTTCTGCTCATAAGGATCTGCTCATCCGATAGACTGCACATATATTCAAGGTGTCCAAAGAGGCATTCAAGTGATTCGGTTTTTTAAGACGGTGAAGGCAAAACTATTTTTTTAATTGATAAAATATTAATAATAATTTTTTCTGAGATGTAGGATGATTTTCTACACCCGAGGCCCAATTCTCCTTATAGGATCGAGGGGAATATATTTGTATATAATATAATTATTTTGGTTATAGGTAAAAAATCAACAAATGGGTTGCTTGATTCTATGAATTTGGTATAAATTTAGTGATAAGCGAACATTTTTTCTATTTTTGTTTTAACTATGATCAATGTTTTATTTAATATTATTATTATTGAGGTTTTTTTGTTTTCCTCACGGGCTAATTATGATCAATCGTTTTTTTTACCAAATGTAACTAAAAAACATTTATGGTTGATTTATTTTTTCCCAACGTTTCGTTCGCTTTTTTCGAACTTCATCAGGGGTTAGTTTTTATTTTATAATAATGGATAAGGGTTTACATTTTTATTGAACTTTTTAACTATTAAGTATAAAAACTGGACTACACGACACAGAAATAAATAAATAATTAATAAGTACAATACAACACAAACACCGAATAAAAGTCAAACTTAATGTAAATATCACAGAACTATAACTATTTTTAATTATTTCTGTGTACTTTAGCATGCGTCTTAAAAAAAAGGTTATAATAATAAGCATTGAAAATAAAACTAAGGGTCCTCATGATGTCGCTTAAAATTGCCATTTGTGCAAATGCGCAAACTTACGAGTCTTGTTTCATGAAGCCCCTTTTTTACATTTGTGTAATTTTAAACAATTAATGTCAGTTTGTAAGAAACGTCAATACAAAAATAAATTAAAAATTAAAATTCAAAAATATAAAAATTTGTGATTAATATGTATGAGAAATTTGCTTTTAAAAATGCTCAAAGAAAGCCAAAAGACCAATTTACTGAAATTATTGCTAGAATTTATTGTTTGTGATTTATAGACACTTGGATTTTTCATTGAAAACGACGTTAAAATCATTAAAAGATCTGTTTGTATAAATGCACAATTGAACAGCGCAAGTTAACGAGACAAAATTGTTGGGAAAATTTACCAAGTTTGTGTAAATGAATTCTCATACAATTTTTGACAGTTCATTTACGAGGGCGTAAAAATGCACAGTTTGCACAGATTACGAGACTTATAAACGATATCATGAGGACCCTTACTGTTTTTTTTTAACTATTAAGACATGTATCGTCGTATCGACAGTAAAATATCCCTGATACCGATATATCGGTAAATATGAAGTATCGTCGATATATCGGTATCGGTATTCGTTCCATCCCTAATTGAACCCAATGTGCCAAATTTCAAGAAATAATTTTAAAAACTGAGACATGTACCTTTACATGAACAGAAGTTATTTTGAGTAATCAATGTACTTATCGGAATAAATAGTGGTCTATGATTATTATTTTTTAATGATACGGACATCAACACAAACACATAATGCCCCCTCTCCACTATTCTGGTTCAGTATAATTTTTTTTTGTTAATTCACACTTTACCAAATCATTCTGCAAAGATTTAGCAAAAATTGCTATAATGGCAGAGCTGATCTAAATTCTAGCATACATATCGGAGCGATATATGCATGCCTCGTTACTTTTCACATGTACATAGATACACAACCTATTTGTGGCAATTTTTTATTCGAATTTTTGTTCTATAATTTTTCAAAGAAAACAATTAATAATAGACGGACAAAAATATTCTTTTGATTTTGCATAGTCAATCTTGATAATTTGACTACGTGTCTACGCAAGACAAAGGCGTCTTAAGGTCTCTTTGTTTTCTTGGATAAATTTTCGTAGAATTTGTAAAAAAAAAATAAGGAATCGTGTTTATTATTTAATTTATTTTGACTTTTTTGTTTAAAAATCGAAGCACTCATAAAAAAAATCAATAAAAAGTGACAGAAGCAGCACCCTTGAATACTTGTGGAGGTTTAATTTTGTGTGCGTTTGTTTGCTATCTAATACTGTAAGTAGTTAATGTTTACATATGACGCTAATAATGGTATCCCCGTCTATTATTCAATTCTTTCCTTTCTTGCATGTTATTCCTTTTCCACATTTTATTCTTCTGTGACACCCCTCTTATTATTGTTGTTGATTAGATCATTTTTTTTTCTAAATTTCTTAAGTTGTTGTTGTAGTTTTCGTTGTTTTGTTTGAACTGGCATTAACTAATTAAACCTCTGTTGTAACACAAGCCTGTCATCCCCCAACTCGCGTCCCCACAACCAACCACTTTAAGCTCCCTACAGCCCACTAACAGTCCTAAAGTAAGTAACACATTGTTGTTATTTATTTTTTCTTTTTAATTATGTATTTGTTTGTTTGTCATCCCCCTACTCTAGTCCACACCTCCATCACTTTAAGCCCCCTACAGCACACTAACAATCCTTAAGTAAGAAACAGATTTTTGTTATTTCTTTTTTTTCAAATATTTGTTTGTTTGCATGTATGATTGTAGGATTGTTTTTTTGTAATTTTCTTAACCCACTCACTTTGTTATTTGTAACCGCAACCAGGGCTGCCAGTTTAGGGGTTATGACCCCATATTAAGGAGTTTCTTGTTGCTAAAAAGGACAGATAATTTTATTTGGGGCTTGGGGTTTGCATTGGCGATATTAAAAAAAACTTAGGATTTTTTGGGGAATAAAAAATTAGCTTAATTTTTCTATAAAAGAAAACTAATGGTGTTTTCTTTTCTACAAAAAAATGTGCCTTTTTTTAACAAAATGCAATTTGGTGTCTGTTTCTTAAAAATTTTGCTCACGAAAAGCATGAGTTTTTTAGAATAAAACAAGCCACCCTTTTAGGGACCAAAATTTTTAAGAAAAAGACACCAAATTGAATTTAAAAAAAAAGGCAAATTTTTTTGTAGAAAAAAAGCACCATAAGTTTAATGCACCCATAGTATGTGTCACATACACATTAAAGTGGCTATTTTTGCAACATCACTTGATATCAATGAGCACCGGGCAAAAAAAGTTTCGTTTTTATTTTAAAAAATATCTGATAAGTTTGAAGTTAATCTGTCAATAATTCGATTATGTACAAAAAGTCCAAAATTTGCATTATCCTGGACAACTTCATGTGTATAAGAGGTGTTCTAAAAAATTAAAATGACTCTAAAGCCAATGAATTTGGTGACGATTGGGTAAAGAAAAGTCGATTGAAATCTCAAATAGTGTGAACAAGGCCAAACAATCACTTATTAAAGTTTTTGGAAAAATTTTTAAATGTCGCAAAAGTTTTTAGTCAATATTATAAATAATTCGAAATGAACAAACCATTATGTTTTCAAAACAGAAGTAAAAAAAAATCGGTTTAGAACTAATAATAAATGATTCCCCAGACCACTAATATGCCAATTATTACTTGAGCTAGAAATGCGAGCACACACCTTATATAGTTTTAAAATTGATTTGTGCAATATAATTTTTTATTCAAAACACCAAAAATTGTCAAATAATAATTACGCATTACAGCAAATACAGTACGTAACGGTACGTAACATTGCATTGCACAACATTTACGGTCGACTAAAGCAACCTTAATTCTTAAAATGTAGAATGCAAGCAATTAAGCACTTAACGCAAGAGCCTTCACACCTGTATTTGTACACGCAAAAAAAAAAAATAATTGATTGATACAATCACAATCGCAAACTATCATTAATGTTTGTGGTCAAACACGTCTTAAGTAACAATATATGTTCAGGCAGTATGTTTATAGCTATTGTCCCAAACGTATTATTATGTTTAGAAGAAAATGCTATCGTTCTTTCAAACCATGTTTCTTTATTTCCGAACACCATTCAAAATGTAGATGTTACAATAAAACCAATAAAAAAATAATGTAATTTCAAAAATTTATTTTTTATTAAGAAAACATATTTATGTATGTATGTACATATAAATTCTTTGTATAAGCAAATATTTAAAAATAAAATTAAATACATAAATACATAATAATTGAAACAAATTCGGGGCTAGCGGCAAAATTTTGTGTTAAAATTTATATGCCGGTGTCAATGTTGTATGTGTTTTTGGCTGCAAGAAAGACAAAAAAATTGGATATTTATACATGTATACTTATATTTTATAAATACCTTACCTGTTTCAATAAACGTATAAAAATTTATTTCGTTTATTTTGCGAGGTAGCATGGCCTTTTTCTACCCGAAAAACGTTTTAATTATTTTATTTTAATTCATGTTTCCCGACTGACTGACGCTCGCATGCTGTTTGTTTTGACAAAAAATGTTTGATCAATTATGGTATTAAACATAACTTTGTATGCAACTTATATTATGATTTTGATTATATAGTTGAATATAAAAATATTATAGTAGCAAACATTTCATATAATTAAATGTGTTTAGCTAGATCAGACTTATCTTTTATGTGTAAAACACCATATAATATTATTGCAGTGAATAAAAAAATATTTAATACAAAAAATATTTGTTCAAGTTATATTAGGACTATAATAAACTTATTAGGGTAAACATATTAGGCTGATATGAATAATAATGGTCGTAGTGACCACTCATTAATCATTTTTTTTCTCTGCGTGTAGAGAAACAAATAAAGCAATTCTCAAATGGATAACTGCTGTACGTGGGAATGTAATCCAAACTAGAACAGCCTCATTATTTTTTAATAAAAGTGGAAATAAAATTAATTTTGTACAATAAACATTCTTAAAAATTAAGTGATTTTGTGGTCCCATGCAAATTCATTATAGGAAAGTTCGACTGTATATATAAAGAATCCCCAAAATAAGCCCCTGTAAAAAAAATCATCATTTTTAACGGATAATTTAAATATTTATTTGAGTTTTTCTTGTACCATGTTCTACAAGAGATCATTTTTATCGAAAGGAAATATGTAGTAGTTGTTTCGATAAAAATGATCTCTTGTAGAACATGGTGAAAGTAAAACTCAAATAAATATTTAAATTATCCGTTAAAAATTATGTACATTTTTACAGGGGCTTATTTTGGGGGTTCTTCCTTTTATCAGGGGATATTTGGGGAAATTTATTTTTAAATTTGGGGAGAACGAAAAAAAGTACCTGACAGCCCTGACAGCAACACCCACTGTGTCACTATTTTGGTGTCAGTTGTGTGAATGCAAGTTTATTTATATATGTAGGTATACTTAGAAAGAGGTACATATATGAATCTACATGTACAAGCATACATTTATGTATTAAATTTCTTAACAAGTACAAATATATTTAAAAAAAAAATTGTTTTTTCTTTTCAATTTACCATAATCATGTAGTACCCTACATCAGCCCCTCTTAACCCACCCAATACCATTTTTTATTGTCATCATGGTAATGAATACATACAAAAATGTCATACTTACATACATATATAAATACAAACAGCAAATAATGTACAAGGTTAAAATGAAAAGTTTCTTTAAAGACATCGGACATATACTTTTTAAAAAAATTAATTATCATCTTTGAGGAGCTCAGAATTAGACAAGTAGCGCAGAATTTTTTGATACGAAAGATACGAGTATATTAACTTAAAACTAGTTATTTGTCTGAACCAAGAACCAAGAATAATTTTACTAACTGTAGTTTGTTCTTGATATAAGTATTGAAACAGAGGTCGGTACAAACCACTTAAGCCCATTAAAGCCCGCTGTATTATAAATAGTACGCAACTTCAAGTTAAAATAAAAATAATGTCTTGCAGTTTTTCACTCCAGCAACGTTTTTTTTATCTGCTATTAACAGTACATACAATACCCATGCAGCAATAGTAACTCCAAGTTGTAAATAACAAGTAACAGTGCTATATTCGGAAATGCCAAATTTTATATACCCTTCACAATGGTGAGGAAATAACAAAAAGACACCGTTCTTTAAATATAAATAATTTAATTTTGAACCACACCCATTTGTCCACATTTTGATAACCAAGTTGCTTGTACCTAATTTGGAAACTTTGGCTCTTGCCGTTCTTCAGATATCCCGAAATCTATAATGTCTTTGTAATTGAAGTGACACGCCCACTTGTCCAATCCCGCCCACATTTTGTCGGATGTTGTGTATTGGTAACTTGCCGTCAAATTAGAGGCAGTCCTGGTTTTTTGCTCATATCTCAGCCATTTGTGGACCGATCAAACCGGACTATATGTGACATAAATATATAACAACCTAGCCTTCATAATATATGGGATCTTCGGAAAATACATTAAAACCATAACGTATAAAGCGCCGCTGTACTAAGTTTAACAATACAAATAACACTAAAACGTACTCAAAACAATCCTAAATGGGATTAATTTTTAAAATCAATCACGGAATTTCTTGAAATAAGTATAAAATTCTTAGAGGCTCAGTTAGCCGGGAGTAACAATAACGTTGCAAATCAGCTGCTTCATTTTGTAACATGTTAAGCAATTAGAATGATTACAGTTAGCAGTTAGATGTAACGTCTCAATCTGTATGAAATAGATTGATTTTTCTTTTTGAAGGTAAGGCTACTGCTGTTACTGCCGGCTAACTGAGCCTTAAATCCAGTAAAAAAAGATTTAACTTTCCGTTGGTAGTGCCACTCTGAGAGTAAAATTACCAAATGAGGGATTTAATCTCATAAAACCAGGGCTACCGTTGGGAATTTTCGAAAACGGTCACAAAAAGAGGATTTTCCAGAAAAAGGGGTCAGAAAAATGGTGTTTTAACTAAAAAGGGTCAAGGTTTTTATAAGCAGTGTTTCCCATTTTAAAGCAAATAATAAGACCAAGTTTTTGATAAACAAAAATATTTATTTCAAGTATGAAGTGCTCAAAAAACTGAACTTTTTTATTGAATTCCCTTTCCTGTTTTTAGCACCTGACATGATTTTTATCGAATTTGTGCTACTCCTTTTAGATTTGGGGACTTTGATCAATTTTAAGGCTTGTAGGAAATATAAAAAATTGTTGCTTATTTTTGGTATTTTTGCAAACTTTTCCAAAGTTTTAAAACTAGCCCCATATATAAACCGTAGTCACCTATTTTACAGGGCATTTTCAACACTGTCGATTTATACGGGGCAAAAAGTATAGAAGTAGAATAAAACATTGCCCTTGTGGAGAGCAAAACATTTTTAAGAAACAAACACCGAATTGCATTTGTCAAATAAATGGTAAATTAACAAAAATGCGTACATATAACATTCACCTTGCGTCGGGAATCATGCCCCCCTATTACAATCAATAATCAAATAATTCCTCAACATTCGCATGTAAAATATCTCGGTTTACATCTGGATCGGCGATTAACGTGGAAATGCCATATAGAGGCAAAATTAACTCAAATGAAACTAAAAGCCATTCAAATTCATTGGCTTATTGGAAGAAATTCTGTCCTTAGTCTCGATTGCAAGCTTCTACTTTACAACTCTATCTTAAAGCCTATCTGGTGCTACGGTATTCAACTATGGGGCACCGCCACGGCCTCTAATGTCGAAAAAATTCAAAGGCGTCAAAATAAACTTTTTCGAATAATCACAGCAGCTCCCTGGTACGTTAAAAACTCAAACATTCAAAGGGATCTCAATGTGCCATTAGTAAAAACTATGATTACAAAATATGCAGTAAAATATTTAAAAAGGCTTGAACAACACCCAAATCCACTAGCTCGAAATATTTTAAATCATGGCGGCCACACTCGCTTAAGAAGAAGAGACACTGCAGCACTTACCCAACTAGAAGAGCGATAAGCACATACATATATATGTGAACAGAACCCGTGAAGAAAAAAAATTTTTGTCTGGCACTGGCAGGACATAAATAAAGAATTAGGATAAGATTTGATTAATTATTGTTAGTTCATATTTAATATATGAAGATTCAATAAATAAACAATGAACAAAAAAAAAAAACATTTTTTTTGTATACAAGAAAACCCACAAGTTATTCAATAAATAAAAAATATATACAAAAAATAAGAAAAACGATTTGCTGTTTTGTGTGTAGAAAAAACAGAACATGTTTAACCCTCCGGCTTACCCATGTTTTGATTTTCTATACACATTGAAAAAAGGTCTGGCCAGACTTATGTGTACCACGAAGGGTTAAAAAGTAAATGCAAACTCTTGCTTCTCGATTAGTTTATATTTTTGGTTAAATATGTTTATCATTCTGTAAGGTGTAGTACGGGTAAGTAAAACCACCATAATAATTTTTTCTTTCTAATTTCTTTATTTTATTTTTTGCAAGCACGAATTCGGTATAAATCAACTTTATTATACTTGAATCAAGCGCATTTTTGATTGATTCAATCTCAGTTTTACTTAATTCAATCTCATTTTCGGATTACTTTAAGTACGATATCGGGATTGAATTTAGATAACTTAATTATTTTGGGATTGAAAATCCGTACTTGAATCAATCTTTCTGTACTTGATTCAAGCAATCCGTACTATCCGTTTTATTAATACCGCTTCGGATTGATTTGAGTACGGATGGATTGATTTTTCTTTTAAGTGTACCACCTTATCCAGGCGCTATCACGAAATAGAAGGAAGGTGAAGAAGGTGACGTGTATGGAAACAAATTACCCCGAAATCTTTCCTGTAATATAGAAGTGGTTAATTACAGCCATACCACTTACGAATCCATGACGATGAAAAGCTTTAGTCTTTCCCGTCATCTTATTCATGGAATGTGCTTAAACGAATAATATTTGGACTTACAATTTAGTTGTCTAATTGCAGAAAATGTATTGAAAAACGACGCAACTTTGTTTCTGATAGTTTGAAAGAAGACATGAAAAGCAATGGTTATAACACCCAAAATATGCAAAGCCAACTGCTCATTACGAGTTAAAACGACATGTAACAAGTTCCTGAAAACTATTTGTTTGGAAGGGGGATTTTTTTTTTTTGCTAAAAATGGCGTCTAGGTGCCAATTGTACTAAACTTAGTACACCTCTAAAAACACAACTTTTAAATATTTTTTGTTATATTTTCCTTTGTATTATATTAAAACCACTGTTTTAATACTGTTTTGATTTGGGCGTTAATGGGATAACCCTTAAATAACGCTATTAAAACACATAAGACGTCTTAACCAAATATATATTAAGAAACGCATTAATATTTCTTAAAAACCGAGAAAATTTAAAAAATTCTGCAATTTTATTAGCAACGCGTAAAAGTGCTATATTTGGCTTAGCCGTACCCTTCACCATAGTACTGAAAAATCAATTGCTCCACAGATAATATGGTATGAGCGCTATCATGTCAAAATCTTTATCATGGGCGCTAGGTGAAATAACCCTAGAGGGAAGCGAACTGAAACTAAACTTGTCCCGTGATAGGGGTTTGGTGGTAGAAACTGGTTGAAGTTCCAACACTTTGTATGAATAAAAAATATCACTTTTACATGGGGTTGTCATTGGTGGGGGTTAATTGACACAATTTGACCAGTCACACATCTGTTCTCGATTAACGTGTTAAGTGTTAGTTACTACAATGTAGTTTTATTTAAATACAATGTTGTATTATTTCAATAAAACAAGTCCTCGAACTAAATTCAAGAACCAAATTTTAGAAAGTCCAAAAAAATGTGTCACAGCACTGGTGAAAACTTTACTGTAATTCAATACTTTTTCTACCTTTTTGTTTTTCATAAACCAGTTAAATGATTGGTTCTCTTTTCACTGGTCATGAGTTCTTGCTTTTTGTACTTGTTCTATTTTCACCAATCTTAGGACCAGTCTGTTGGACCAATTGACACAAATTTCCCGCAGGGAATTCATACATTGCACAGAAAAAAATAAGCACCAGTAAACGCATTAATCAAAAATAAAATCAGTTTTAATTAAAAATTTAATCAAATGAATTAAACGTTTAATCAAGTGAATTAAACTTTTAATCTAATGTATTAAACGTTTAATTGACAATATTAATATGCACCAGTAAACAAATTAATAATATCAATTAAACGTTTAATTCACTTGATTAAATTTTTAATTAAAACTGATTTTATTTTTGATTAATGCGTTTACTGGTGCTTATTTTTTTCTGTGTGCACATATATAAATAAAATAAATTTTTTTTCAAAAGAATTTTAAGTCTGCCCATCTTACTGCAATATTTCTTGTTTAATTAAATAAAGCTTAATACAAAGTGCTGTTACTGTTGCTTTTATTATTAACTTTTTGTAAGCAATTTTTATTATTTTTTATTTTAATTTCGTTAAATGTCTGCCTCTGCTCTATCGTTAGCTGCTCGCTCATTCAGTCAGATTAGTTCCATTATAACTATTGGTATTGTTTGCTTTTAGCAAATCGATACCCTCTCAATACCCTCCTTTTATTACCACAATAAAGTTTTTTTTGAACTGCTGCTGCTACTTTTCTTAGCTGTCACTTACAACTTAAATCTTTGTCTATTAAATAACAAATACGTTAGTATAAACGTGGAGAAATAAGTTAAAAAACAACGCTCATATAATAATGTAACAACAAAAATAGTTACATACATATAAATATTTATTTCGATTATTTTTATTAATTTGAACATGCGTTGAGATAACACCATTTAAGAGTTTTTAATAAAAACATGGAACATGGCATGGGACAACTGATCGTTCCATTTAAGCGTTTTATACAGAATGATTACCAAGTTTTTCTCTTCGTTAGAGCATTCGATAACCGTACCGTTCAAGGCCGGTTCTTTAAGTGTTAAGTTCAGGGCCTGCTGCATCCCTTTCGAAACCATATCTCAAGATCGTCGGCATAGCCATACGCTATGAAGCCCAGGATTAGGAAGGCTCCTCTACACTTCATGTGTGACCAAGGTCCACAAAAAAGCAAATAGGACGCCAACTTGTGGAAAACTTTTGGTTGCTTCAATGGTCCCCGATGAACCACATAGATCTAATTTGATTGCCCTGGATACCAGCATTTCCCTTATCCAGTTTCTGATAACAACTGGGACACATTTCCTAGTTTTAGCAAAGCTAATTTCGGCGTATGAAGACTCCGTGAATGAACGCACACAGAGCTATTAAACTTACGTCCAGCACCTTCTCAATTATGCCAAAAACGTAATGAATGACAGTTACCATAGACTGACCCGACAGATATGCAGCATGGAATTTCCGATAGATATTTATCTCTAATGAATTTATCTATGAGTTTCTCCATGGTTTTCCGGAAAAACGAGCTGAGGATTATTGGTCGGCATGACTTGGGCAATTGTTCAGATTTGCCCCCTGCCTTAGGTATGAAGACCACTTAAGCCTCCCGCCCTTGCTCCAGCACATGACACGCCAGTCATCTGTAACTACAAATCCTTGATATGCTTGCTGTAGGCCGCATGAAAGGATTATATATGGTCCAGGTGATTTGGAAGGACGCAATTTAGATACAAAGACACATTCCATTCAGTCGTTTATATGGAAGAGGGTGGCCTTATGGACATTCTTGGGGATTTAGACCTAAAGGCCCAACCATAATGTGCTTAAGTTGTTCGAATACATGTAAATCATATGAGGCTAGCCATATTGAACTTAAGGCAACTTTTTGCTTAATTTTATGCAGCTGTCATTTGCTTAAGCAAAGTGCGAAACTGATCGCACATTCCGTACGGAATCAAATGTTTGCTAATTTTATTTTTGTTTTTTTACATGCATATGTATGTATGTATATTTGAGAGACTTTTTGTTAATTTTTGACAGTAGGTTAAGCAACGCTTAATTCGATATGACATTTGTATGGGGGCAAGTTGAAATAATGGACTGACTTGGCTCGTTTTCAAAATTTAATACTTCTTATAATTAATAAATATTTGAGTCAAATTTGGCTCTCCTACCTTATATGGAATAATGCTGTTGTACTGAAGCCATTTTTTTTAGGAAGAGCGAAGAAGTTACTTTCAGTGTTACGCCAAGCTTACTTAAGGTTTGACTGTAAAAAGAAAGCTTAAAATACTGAAACTTACCCAACAATCCACAAAGATTTAAGATGAACTTGTAGCAAGTTTACTACCATAAACCCTAAACTTAGAAAAGTGTTGTTATTACTATTAAAAAAGACTTATTAAAAATGATTTAATAATGAAAACTGATCCCTTGTATATAATAAAATAAACATTCTTTACGAATCTCTGCTTATGTTTATATGGCATATGGGCAAATCCCAGAAACAGCCTACCAACCAAAAATTTTTTAAATGAATTTTTTGTTAATGTATAATTTTATTTTTATATTAAAAAATTTATATATATCGATGATCATTAATACAATAATTTTAACCAAATACTACACCAACCCTGATTTCTTAATGTTATACGTGAATTTAGCATTATTTTAGGTGATTTTTGTACTTAAAATACTGCTGTAAGTGCTATTTCAATGCTCATCCAAATATAAATTTCGTTAAAAAAAATAGTTGATATTCATTAGTTAAGAACTTAGTTTAAGAAATGCAATTCATAAAATTATAATTCTTTTTGTTAAAATAAATAAAATATAATGATATGTACTACTGGAAAAACTGAAGCGTGCGTTGTAAGGCCTGCGTCACAAAGGGTTCACGGCTTTTGTCAAAAAATCACAAAATTTTTTGGCTGCGAATAAGTGATTTTAGAATTCTCTTATAGTCATATTTCTTTTAGGAATTAGATTTTGTATACCTTTGATGAAAAATTCGCTAAAAATTCAACCTTTGAATTTACTTCCACGTGCGTCACAAAACTTTGTGATCAATTATATCGCAACAAATACTTGCCAAGAAATTACGATATATGCTATTCGTAAGTACATATTAATGTAACGAAATACTATATATAAGTTAAAGCTATCTCTTTTGAAAGACCAAAAAATGTTTATATGTATATCAACCAGAAAACGCGTACGAATGTAGCGTTCGTCACGCAGGATTTGCCCATATTTAAAAAAAGGTTTTTCAATTTTATAATATTTTATTACTTTTTCAAAATTGTTAGCTGCTTAAAACACTTCACTTCAAAGACTGAAAACTTTAACTAATAATACAAAATTTTGGCACCATCAAATAACGGACGTCATTCTCAAATGCACTTACAAAACTGTAGTTAGAATAAGTCATTTGCAATCATACATAGTTGTTGTAATGTTTTAGGAAATCTCTTATTCTAAAACTTATTTACATTTTGCTCTGTTTTTGTCTGTTGGGAAGTTCCAAAAATTTAAAATATTTGGTTCAATGAACTCTTAAACACACACAGATGCAAGTAAATTTAAATTTTTGTTCGTACTAAAATTTAATAAAGTGCAAACATTTATTTTATTAATGCAAACAAATATGGTAAATAATTAAAATTTAAACACTTAACGAAACAACGAAAGTCCGACCTTTTAATATCCTACACCACAGCATAAAAATGCAGATTTTCGAGAGTGTACCTTATTTTGGACCCATGGCCAATCACACATAACAGCTTGCCATTAAAGGACACTATTACAATCACATCAATTTCGGCAGAGGTACAACTACAATCTCTACTTGATCACACAGCCGAACGCTTGCTACAATCAATAAAAGGAAAGGAGTTAAAGATATATGAAAACACAGAGTTAATTCTTTTTTTGCAAATGGGGATGTGATGTTTCTTCCGGACAAAAACAATACAAACAAGTAGTATGTGAAAATATTTCGGACTCAGATATGTGGATGGTATCATTTGTACCATTGCGATTAAAAAAGATTTTGGAAGATTCAGAGCCTTCAACTAGTACAACGCAAATAAAGGATAATTGGAAAAATAAGACACCATCTTCTACGAAATACTGCTGACCTATTAAATTTGAATTCAAAAAAGAAACTCCTGATGCCATTAACAAAGAAGTTATTGATATCAAGGCCCAAATTGCAATACTACTGCCATTACAATTAGATTAAGATGAGCAGCAAATTGAAGTTAGCTACCAATTAGTGCTAACAATGATAGATGGAAAAGTAGGCCAGGCTTTGACTAACACGAATGCTGTATCCAGCTGCATCATATGCCATGCAACATTAAGCCAATTAAACCAAGTCTCGACAAAGTCACTAGATAATACTGATGCATATGAATTTGGATTATCAACACTACATGCAAGAATACGACTTATGGAACACAAACTAATGGCCGTTTTCTCATTACACGATTAACTTTTTCCCAACGAAAAACTGCACATTAAAGAAATTTGGTCTTCTCAATGTCTCATTTGCTTCTATTCTGTCGCAAAGCTAACCAGCACTCATCTGCCGATTATTTATTTTCCTTTTATTTGCCGTACAGATAAATTCAATCAGCTGACTCCATACTTTTACATGTATTTTGAGAGGTGTTGCCAGCTTAAAACCATGTTTTTTGTCGGTACATTGAGAAACCCAAAATTGTTAACAGACAGTTTATCGGTCTAATAAATTTATGTTGACATTAAGTAACAGGCATTTTGACGGTACATTGAGAAAATGGCCATAAAAATCAGTTATGATTTGGATTTCGGATCTTCAGGATAAACAAGAAACAACGAAACCAACAATGAGTTAAGAAGTTCAAAAAGGAAACATGTTCAAGATGAATATCGCAAATTTGGGTTCAATATAGATCAGCCGAAACAAGGGTCAGGCAATACAAATGATGTCAATACCGCAAAAAGATTCTTTTCAGATCCAGAAACAGCATCTGAAATAACAGGTGTTAATTTAAACCTCATTTTTAGATTTAAAATGATTCTAGAAGTACTTGCGTGCATCGAAGAAATTGACTAGAAAATTTGGAGATTTTGCTAAGGAAACTGCAAAAATATATACAACCAAGTACCCATGGAGAAATATGTCTGCTACAGTACATAAAATCCTTTATCATGGAGAAGATGTCATTAAATATCAGTTGGTGACACTTTGAGATTTATCAGAGGAAGCTCAGGAAAAAAAGAATAAGGATTACAGATTTTATAGAGAGCGCAATACTAGAAAAATTTCACGAAATTCCACTAATGAAGATCTATTTAATATATTATTGGCAACGTCAGATCCTTTCATCTCCCGTATTCGAAATCAAAGGAAAGTGTATCATCAGGATTTAGATGAAGATGTCAAAAAACTACTAAAGAACAGAAATAACACAGAACAGAATATGGAATATTTGCAATTAATCTTTCAATTAAATCAGAATTCAGCGGATTTATTTTGCTAATATTAACAAATTTTACAGCAAAAAATAATAGATTCTATTGTATTAATAGCAAGTTTTTAGATAATATTTCTAAAGTTTTTTTAAGTGTAAACAAATTTGAAAGCAAACAATTGTTCATTTTTCAGTACACTCACAATATTATTACAGTAACGGACTGCAGTTTATTTAAGAAATATTCCGTTCAGTCATTTTTAAATAAATAAACATTTAAAATTCCAAGCAAATTTATTTTTAACAGATTCCAACAGTTATTCAAAAAACTGAGTGCATATAATACGGATTTTCAGTTGCAGTTAATATTGTCCGTTGATTGAGTTAAATTCTTCTTTATGTTAAAGTAAATAATAATGTAATTTAAAGCAAAGTTCATTTAATTTTTACTGTCAAAAATTCAACCGCGAATTCCGTAAAAACAAATCAATATTCAGTTATCTTTTATAAATTAATTGTCAAAAAATTAACTACATATTCCGTAAAAACAAATAAATATGCAGTTATTTTATAAAATTTTACTGTCAAAAATTCAACACCATTTTCAGTAAAAACAATAAAATATTCAGTTATTTTATATAATTTTACTACCAAAAATTAATTTTTACTTATCTATAAAAAATTAATTGCTTCTTTTGTGTAAGCAATTCCCATTTTCTATTTGTTAAAATAATATCAAATTTTAAAATTAAAATAATTGCGAAGCCATATCGGTCATGCTGCTGGTGTCTTATAATTGAGTGTTTTTCTGTAAACAACGTGGTCAGTACAACAAAAGTAAAACAAACGTGTGTAACTGGGTAAGTAAATAAAAATATTCTCCCTCTCTCGCTTATAAGAAAAACAAGCGGACAGGTGTCTGTATGGAATTTTTTATAAATTCGGCTCTTTTGTGGAGTAAACGAAAATTTAATAAAATAACTGAATATTTAATCGTTTTTACTGAATATGGTGTTGAATTTTTGACAGTAAAAATTAAATGAACTTTTTGTTAAAAATAAATGAAAAATAGGTAGACCGGTTTTTAATTGAACTTTCATTTAATTTATATTACAATTTCAGTTAATTTTACGTACAGAATATTGTGAGTGTAATAATAGCAAAATATCCAGTTGATTTTACTATTTTTTTTTAATGTTAAAATTTTTTTTATAGTGTAAACATTTATTTTTTTGAGTTTCCCATTGTTACAAAAAATGGGAATGATTATTATTTAAGTCCAAAAATGTCATTTTTAAATAATTAAAAAAATAAAAAAATCATATTTCACGCTTAAGTTTAAAAAATCTAAAGTTCCACTTTGCCCTTAAATTCCCCAATAACTACTCAACCGATTTTAATGAAATTTGAAGTGGAGACAAGTTTAGGAATCTATATGTCGGTTAAAATTTCACTAAAATATCTCCTTCGGTTCAAAAGTTACAGAATTTTGGCCAATGAAAAACAATTTTTAGCCACTGTGCGCCGTGGAGACAGCTGATGAACGGCTGACTAGATGAGTTTACCTGTTTGAATTCGCCTTGGATTTAACCATTCTATTGCAAATATGGAATATCAATAAAATTATGCAAGTTAAAACCAATCTATCAAATCTACTTTTTTGATTTGAATGTGTAATTTTGAAACAAATGTGTAATTTGGTACACAGTCATGTGTAATTTCCGACTTCTTCATTGGCAACACTGATCGTTACTCGTGAAATATTAAGCGAATAATACATAAAATGCTGTTAATTATGCCAATATTAATAGTGATCTTTAAAAGTAAAGCTGCTGGATATGATGCCATCGTAATCATCACTCTCAATTTAACCATAAACAATGGACAGAATTCAGTCTTCTTTTGGTCTGTTCCCCTATGTAATGATTCTATTTGCTCCAAAGTAACTAAGTCGGTTTACACGTTTTTCAAAATTTAATTTTTGTTTGGTCAAAAATATTTATTTATTTATTTATTTATTAACGTATTTATTTATTTTATTTAGCACGCCTATGCTACAAGACCAATGGCCGTTTTCTCATTATACGATTATCTTTTTTCCCAACGAAAATCTGCACATTAAAGAAATTTGGTTTTCTCAATGTCTCATTTCTATCATGCTTCTATTCTGTCCCTGCAAATAATAGGACAAGTCCAAACACGCGTGTAAAGAGTAGCCCACAAGGGACTAGGACTAGTCCAAAAGAAACCCAAACGTATGGAAAAACATGGTCTATTTAACATTACGATGTCCTAAGGCAGGACCATATAACCCATCTTTGGACTACAAAGGAGTAGTTTTAAAACTACTCCATTGTGTACACAAGAGGATTAGTTTTAACTTCGTTTAAAAACGAAAACATGTCGTTAAAAAACAAAGACATGTCGTCTCACTACAAACACTTTTTAACAATGACATGGTCCATGCTTGCATTACATCGGACCAGTCCATGGAGTAGTCCATTTCATGAAATTGGATCAGGTGGTCAAATAATATTTGCAGGGGTTGCAAAGCTAACTAACACTCACCTGCCAATTATTTATGTTCCTTTCATTTGCCTTACAGATATATTCAATCAGCAGACTTCCAACTTTTACATGTATTTTGAGAGGTGCTGCCAACTCAAAACAACGTTTTTGTCGGTATATTGGGAAACCCAAAATTGTAAACAGACAGTTTATCGGTCTGATAAATTTATCTTGACATTAAGTAACAGACAGTTTGTTGGTACAATTTCAATTAAGTAATAAAATTATTATAGAGAATAAATCAAGGTATATTTACACAAGGTAGACTCATTTGGGAGTGTAGACATGCTGCTCTACAAAAATAAGCGAGTGGAACTGAATTGTCAAAATTGTCTTCATATAAATTTAACGCACACATGTACAAAATTTGGCTCATATACACGGAATTTGACATTGGCGTTCCAACTTAGGTAAACAGCTGACAAACATATGGGCCAACGAGTTTACCTTGTGTAAATATACCTTGGAATAAATTATGCAATTATTGGCAGAAATAACAAAGTTACTAATCAATTTTACACAAAAAATAAATTTAAATCTAAGCAAGTTGTAACAGGCATATTTATCATTTGTTATGCTAAATTTAAATGTTTCTTTTATAAATTTTTTCACAGTTTTAAAATCAAAATTATATAAAAATAAAAATCAAAGAAAGTGTTTGTTAAGTTTAATATTTAAATAAAATTAATTATCTTTGTTGCGAAAAATGCTTAAAAATCTCTCATTTAAAGTGCTTTGCATTGGTTGTTGTTTGGAAGTTATGAGGTAAATGGTTCCAAAGACTAATTGTGTGAATTAAAAAGTGTTTCTTAGATTGCTCATTACGATGTGGAATACTGGTTATCTTTTTCCCCCTATTTGATTTGAAAAATTTTACTATTTTGTTCTTTTATGGATTTCGATTTCAACATTTTTATTTTTATATCTTCAAATTATTTTGAAAAAAATTTTATTGGTGCTGATAATCGCATGGTTTTAAAGTTTCATGGGATCGGCAAATCGCCAATTTTATTTGAGCATGTGCTAGAGTTCACGTGTTTTGGTTTTTGTTGCCCGGTCTTGAATTCAGACGCAATTTTGACTTAAATACATTTGATTTTATATTGGTAACTTAACAAATATAGTCGGACTAAATTAGCCAATTTTTCTCTTAGCGGTGTCTGTTTCATGTAATATATTCTCTTAATGAACATTTTTTATACCCTTCTCCGAAGGTAAAAGAAACAATTTTAATTACTTGCTGGTAGTGCTGGAAAACTATCGATAGGATATATTTCAATATCGATATTACTATTTAAAATACAGCTATAAAAACATACTTAAACAACAGCTATAATCACAGTTTTTCGCCGCAAGTTTACTGCTAATAATTCGCGCTGAATAACAGTAATGTATACAAACAAGACAAATAACATGTGGCAATAACAGCTGAGCTTCTTTGTTTTACTAATTTGAGGCCCTTTTGTCAAAATTTGTATATGTTAACATAGGGACTGAAATGTCATATGTTTTTGGAATGTTGTAAAATGCAATCGCGAGTATAAGGCAATACAATGACCGACCATTAGAAGAAAAGTTCTCTAGACCGATAACCTTTTGGGTGGAGAATCAAAACCAATTTAGAACATTATATTAAGCTGCAATAAAATATCTTCGGTTCCTTAAGAAAGGTGATTTTCAGCTGCCGGTGGAATATTAAACAAAAGGAGAAACTGACTTAAACCAAATAAGGAGAACATGCTGTTTGTTTTTACAAACAAATACATTTTTTTCCTACTCATGTACAAACATTCAGTCGATAGCAATATCGATAGTTTCGACAGTGAAATCTGATTTATCGATAAATATCGATAGTAGAAAATATTGATAGCACTACTTGCTGGCGTTACGTTACAAAAAGGAGACTTTTCTCTGGAAATGTCCATGTATGTGACCTTCCCCGAGAAAAGGGACCAAGTGTGTCAAAAAACGGGTTTGGACTTAACCCTTATGTGTGTGGAAAAAAAACACCTTCTATAGGGTGGATAGGTACCTGGGTACCTTCATGCAAATTGTATGAGAAATCTAATTTTTTGTCTTGTATTGTACAAAAAATCGATGGTTAATGATATAATATTAGAATTTTACTCTGGTTTTCCCCTTTTCATATATTTTTTAAAATCCTACACCCAAAAAAAAAATTTTTAATATCAGCAGCTTTTTTGCACCCTTAATAGGGTGAATAGGTACCTTGGTACCTGTATACGTTTTATTTGGAGCAACTTGGAGGATCCTAGCAGAAAAAGTTGCTAACATTAGCAAAAAAATTGCTAAGCTCAGCAATTTTTTTGCTGAATTTAGCAACTTTTGCTGAATTTCGCAACTTTTTCTGCTAGGATCCTCCAAGTTGATCCATATAAAACGTATACAGGTACCCAGGTACCTATTCACCCTATTAAGGGTGCAAAAAGCAAATAGATATGCCACGCCCCCCCCCCAACTGATATTGTATATAAACACCTATGGAAATATAACAATAACAAAAAGTTAGGAGTTCTCATGAAATTGTAGAATTGTAGACTAAAATCTTATATAAAAAATTTCGATTTGAAAACGCAATAGGTACACAGGTACCTGTCCACACACATAAGGGTTAAGAGTGAATTCTGGTTCCTAAAAGGGTGTAGAATAAGATGAAATGCGTTTTTCTCAAAACTTCATTTTCACACACAAGGTCTCTTTTCTCGGAGAAGGTCACATATAAGTTTTTTATTCCGTTTTTAATTTCTACAATATTGATCTAAGACCTTATAAGGTATAAATATGTTGGGTCTTTATGAGGACCGAAGTTGATTTAGCAATGTCAGTAGGTCTATCTGTGCGTGTGCCCGTTGAAATGGAATTTCCGAAGACCCAAAATATCATGGGGACTTGGTACCCAGTAAAAAATGGAGCTTACTGGTAAGCAATTTTGTAAGGGAGAGAAGCACAATACCCCCTTACAAACCTGCTTACAAGAGGCATGATTTTTATATGGTGAATTCCCACTTGGAAGCACTACTTTTTTCCTCTCTGCTTAAAAACAATTTGATGACTGATTGCGTTATAAAGAAATGTAATTTCTATCTTCGGTAATATTTCGGGAATGATCGTAAACGCATTTTAAAATCATTGCAATACAACCTGCTTCCATGTAAGGGAATTACAGAAGCACTTAGAACATTGTTCGTGAATTTTTTTTTTAAATAATGATTTTAATTATTCACTTACCACCTGCTTACTTATAACGGATAAAGCAAAGCTATTCAATCATTTTAATTAACTTAAATGAAAAATTCACTTGAATGGTATTCGCTTCTCTGCTGCTGTTTTGTAGTGTGTATTAGCCAGCGCATATATCAGCACTCATGTAGGTTTCGTGCTTCCAGAAACCTAAAATATTTTTACTGGGTAGTTATATATTTATGTCACATATAGTCCGGAATTGTTTGATATTGGAAATGACCCCGATCGGTTCACAATTCTCTGCGGTATAAGCAAAATACTACGATATGCCTCTAATTTTGCCTAAAAATTCCTTGCTGTTGTTCTTTTTTATTGTATTTTTATGTATGTATATATGGAGAATGGCAGGAGGCAAAGTTTCCAAATTACAAGGTACAAGCATCTTGGTTAACAATACACATCATCTGGCAAAATATAGGTTGGGTTGGGCCAGTGGGCGTAAATTATTTGTAAATTGTTATAAATAATTACTATAATCAGGGTTGTTAGATGTGACGTTTTTTTTGAGAAAATACATTAAAATGACGATTGACGATTTTTTTAACTAAAAGTGTTATGACGATTTACTGGCATCAATAAAACACTTACAAGAAATATTTACAATTATATTGGGAACAGTCCAAAAAGTAAAAATCTATTTTTCGAAATACAAAAATTATTGGAAATTATACAAAAAAATTCTTCCCCCATCACAAAACAGGTGGCTTTTATTGGAAGCATAAGTAATTATATAAATGCCATCGATACTGCAAAATATATACACTAGAGCCCCGAGTTGCGTCGGTCCTATTTATTCACTTTTAAGAAATTGGTTAAATCCGCTTTGCGTTTTTATAATTTCGATTTTCGTCGCTACATACGATTTCATTTTTCGATGAAGTCATAATCACATATGAAGAATTTTTCTATTTGCGAGTAAAAAGGCGAATTATTCTAAGTATAGTTGCGTGTTAGGAAGTAAGAAGTTAGTTCTTAATAAGAAGTTGTGTATAAAAATGAGTGCAAAGAGAAGAAAATACATTAGCTTGGAAATAAAATTTAACGAAATAAAACGTTTCAAGTCGGGTAAAAAGACTGTTGATATAGACAGAACCCTTGGTTAAGCACCTTCAACAGTAAAAACAATTTGGAATAGTAATAGCGATAAAAATTCATCATCTATAACCAGATAGCTCGAGTTAAAAGCAAATAAGATATTATTTTTTATTTAATGTATTTGTGAATATGGATAAATGAAATAAAAAAATTTTTATTAATACGATTTCCGTATGACGTGCTAAATTCCCAGTTTTTCAGATTTGATAAATACACTGAAATTTATTGTTGAGGGAAAGCTAGCTTCTATGCGCATTTCACTGGTTGCTTAGGCCAGCTCATCAGGAAACCTTTTCCAAAGATTTTAGAAAGGCCAAAAATATTATACATATAAAACCCTAAAGCGAATAAGAATTATAAACACTAAAAGTCTTACTTGTAACAATATCAAAGCCAAAACAAAACACCAACAATAAACAGTGAGTTTATCTTTTCTTACATTCCCCTACAATTGGTTGGGTTCTTTCCGACTCGAAATTTTTGTTAGGTATACATATATGAAAATATATTTTTCTTATGTATTTCTTTTCAAATGATAAATATATTTCAGCCCACTTTCTTCATTTAAATACACATTTGACGATTTGTTGACGATTTTGTTAAATGTTCGTGGCGATTTTGACGAATTTTGTTTAAACTTTTGACGATTTTTGAAGAAAAACCCCTAACAATCCTGACTATATAACTAGCTGTTTGTCCCGGCGCTGCTCAGGGTTTTCTAAATAAAAATAACAAATTAAATACTGGATTTTGTTAATATCTTCACCCCAGCGCTATCTACCGGGTCAAAATTTTATCACGAAACTTTTTTTTGTTTAATAATTATTTTGATAATAAGCTGGCAAGTGCACGGCCTAAAATATAAAAATAAAAACATTAATTAACGTTAACAACAGAAAAACTTTCTTTAATCATGTAGTCAATTCAGAAATTTGCATGAAAATTACGTCAAGTACACCTATGCTTGGGTATTCGTTCGTGGGGCTCATAGCTCCTCAATGCCTCAATCAAAAATTCTTAAGTGGCTTTAGAGCTTCAACACTAGAAGTTAAAAGAAATTGTTTAAAATTAATGACTAATCAATTTTTACTTTTGAAATCATAAACCATTCGTAAAACTGCTCTGGTCAGCGAAGCAGCACCAGCGTATTTGTTGTTATCTTTGAATGACAAACAGGCTGTATTTGTTTGTGTGATTTTCTTGCGTTTCTCCATTGGCGTCACTGAGTTGTTTTTCTTGAGGTTTTTGCATTAAACATATGCAATCCTTTCTAACCAAGAAATTTTAACGTGCTTTATTTGGTGGAGAACCATGGAAAAAAACTCAAGAATGACTGGTGGAGTACCATAAAAAACCCAAGACATTTTAATGGTGGGGACCAATATACTCTAGAGCAGAAAGTCTTCCTATACGAAGGTGTAGGGTAACTGAGTACCTCTGGAGGCGCCTGTAAACAAATTGTTTGATACCCTGGCAATATAACAACAAAAATAAGAAACATATTAACACTCTTTTCCTTTACAGAAATTTCTTTTTCGTTGTAATAATCCCAAAGATTAATCAATAACAATGAAAATGTATAATACAAAGATTTGTTTAGCTCTGAATAGATGTGGATATGTATGTATGAATGCATCGTTGGCTTATACGTATGGACACTGTCTAATAGCAAAATGATATTGATATGTTTTTTATAAGATTCTAAAAAGCTACCCCCTCCCCCAGCAAACCGTTAATCAGGATCCGCGCCTGATTACCATATCGGTTGCCAACTTCGCTTTTAGCTCCAAATAACCCATCGTTCGTGATTGAAAAAAATTAAGATACACAAAATCAATTTATCATTTTACCTATAACTTCGGCCCTATATGAACACTTACGCTAGACATATTATTAATTTCACACATCTCTATTATATAAATATGTCAGATATATCTGTCTCTGCTTCTTGTTTTTTAAGATCATCACGAGGATCTTAATTAATAGCCAGTTCGTCGATTTCGAACGAATATTTTATACATTTTTTGTTTGTTTTACATACACAGAAAGAAAAACACTCGGGATAAATAAAGTTTTTTATGATTACTTTAAGTACGAGTCGTACTCAAAAATTCAAGTACGAATACCACCAGAACGTACTCAAAACAATCCTAGATGGGATTACTTTCGTTAATCAATCCCGGCATTTTTTGAAATAAGTATAAAATTCGTAAATCAAGTAAAAAAAAAACGATTTAACTTTTCGTTGTGTTTAACCCTCCGGCTTACGCATGTTTTGATTTTTTATACACATTAAAAAAAGGTCTGGCCAGACTCATGAGTACCACGAAGGGTAAAAAAGTAAATTTGAACTCTTGCTTCTCATTTAGTTTATATTTTTGGTTAAATATTTACATAAGATTTCTAAGGTAACAACCATATCGGGCATGATGTTGGCATTGTATCATTCTGTAAGGTGTAATACGAGTAAGTAAATTAATCATAATAACTTTTTGTTTCTAATTCCCTGTTTGGTTTTTTCCAAGCATTTATTCGGGATAAAATCAACTTTATAATACTTGAATCAAACGCATTTTAAGATTGATTCAATCTTAGTTTTACTTAAATCCATCTAATTTTCGGATTATTTCAAATACGTAATCGGGATTGAATATGGATAGTTTAAGTATTTTGCAATTGAAAAGCAGTACTGGGATCAATCTTTCTGTACTTGATTCCAAAAAATCCGTACTCACCGTACTATTAATACCGCTTCGGATTGATTTGAGTACGTATGGATTGTTTTTTCTTTTGAGTTTATTAATTGAGCAAACGAATTCTTCATTAAAAATCCACGAACAGGCCAAAAATATCAGGATCTAAAGTTTTAAATCAAAAATTACCAATTTGTAAAGGGTATATAAATTATCTAATTGCGTGTTTCTACTAATTATTCGTTTAAGTTAAAGCACGTTCTCAGCAGCCACAAGATTCCCAAAAAAAATGTTTATTTGTTCAAACGATTCTTTTTCGTATTGTTTTATTTTTTTCTTTTAAGGCATTTATTATCGTTAATTTATTTATTGCTCTGTAATTTTTATTTTTTGTTTTTAGAAAATACAGCATATTTTTAAATTTTTTGCAGACTCATTATTGAATTTTGCAGCTCGTGTATTTATACTACATAGTTAAATGATAAATTAAAAATAATATTTATTAAACAATATGCTACCAAGTTCTAAATTTTTGTTTACTTGTTGTTTATTGCCCGTATTTCATGGCGCAATACTTTAAAATAGGAAATACTTTGTCATTTTGTTAATTTAGTTTTTAATTTTTCTAAATACCACCATAGATGGGAATCTAAATTCGCAGATTAAACAATTTCTAATACTTCTAATAGTATTTTTTTTCTTGGAGTCTTAAAATGTGATTGACAACAACTTTTTGAAAATACTAAATAAGTAAAGTTGATGTCGTTACGTTAATGCAAAATACTTAAGTAA
Organism: Pollenia labialis; assembly: GCA_949318255.1. NCBI lineage: Eukaryota > Metazoa > Arthropoda > Insecta > Diptera > Polleniidae > Pollenia > Pollenia labialis. The sequence goes on from OX439140.1 coordinate 37,477,320, forward strand.
AACCATCGAATATTCACCCTGCTTTTTTTCAGTACAAAATTGTTAAATACATTATAAAAAATATTATTTTGATTCGCAGGGAAGAATCTATTAAGCTCTAAATTCAAAATGGATGACTAAATGCTAATTAATTAGTTCAAGATAAACTCTCTTTTTGGTTTAAAATGTATTTAAACCAGCAAATCTAAAAATCAGTTAACATATTAACTATATCTAAGCGCATAAAATTAGACCACCAATAGAAACCCCATGAATTTGACAAAATTTATCGTAGTGCTGCCATTTTAGTATTTTTGGGGCACTGATTTGCAGCTGTTGAGTTTATACTACACATAATTTTAAGTTTAGTTCAACTAAGTCAGCGACTAAATATTCACTGATTTACTAGCTATTTATGGTTTAAATTTTTTATCATATTGCAGTCTTAAAGTTCCCCTAGGCTCGCGAGAGGTTTTATGAAAGTTGGAGTCAATTATGAAGTAATTGAAATTGCAGCGGTCAGTAACATAATCAACAGATTTACGCCCGTATTCATAAACATTTTTTGAATTTAATAAAGGTTTACAATAAAATTTTGTATGAAAATTTGCATTAAAAAACGTTTGTTAAATTTAATAATCGTTTATAAATCCAGGGGTTAAACTCACAACATGATTCTGATTGGATTGCTATACTTTAAGAAAAAAAACTTCGCCTACAAAATAACGTTTCCGCGATTATGAAAATTTTTGTCTGGCACTTACAGGACATAAAATAAAGTATAGAGTTAAGATTTAATTAATTATTGTTAGTTCATATTTAATATACACAGAAAAAATTATTAGTAGTTTTTTATCAATTAAAAAAATTATTTAAAAAGTATTAAAATTTAATTAATGTGATAATTGAATCAATTAATTTTTTTATGTTGAACGAAAATTAAAAATATAATTTTGAGTTAATTAACATTTAAGTTGTTTTGAAATAAAATTTGAATTAAAATAATAATCAAATAACAAAAATTATTTAATTTAAAATCAAATAATTCAAACTTGTGAAATTGTTGTTGGAAATTGTCTAAATCAATCAACATATTGTTTGAAACGGCAAAGTTTTTTGATATTTTTTTTAATTAAAATTAAAAATATCATTTATTGAAAAAAAATATTCAAGATACAAAATTTTTACAATTTTTAGAAATCAATATAATCATTTTGGTAATAGGTGCAAAATCAACAAATGGGTTGCTTGATTCTATGAATTTGGAATGAATTTGGTGATTAGAGAAATTTTTTAATTTTTTCTGTGTATGAAGATTCAGTAAATAAATAATGAAAAAAAAAACAAATGAATAAAATAAAACAAATTTTCAGATCTATTAAAAGAACCAATGAATTTTATATGGGAAATCCCAAAATAAGCGCTGCCGCATTGAACTTGAAAAGTAAGTCATTGTTTTTATAGCTACATACATCCAAAATATAAGTACGTAAGTAAGTTAGTTATGAACGGTCCGAAAAATAGTTGGTAGCTTTCCAAAAAGGTAAAGTCTCACTAGTTGCAGTTTAACTAATGGTTTTTTTCTTTTCTGACAATAGCGTTCCATGTATGCTACCATTCGTCCGGATTTTTGTTCTATTTTAAAAATATATGCAAAAATGTAAAAATTGTCGTTTTCCTTTTTGAAAGGGTTGCAAAAAAAAATGGCAAATTTTTTCCATTTCTTACCCCCAGTTATAATTGAGTGTGAGGTACTTCCCTTTTTGCATCTGCGTTAAGTACTTTTAATGCATGCAAGAATTTTTTTTATTAAAATTTTTCTTGTGTTTGCGAACAATTTGTGTAACCGTGTAACACAATTGCACCGTATCAATGTAGCGGCGTATAACGTAGATACGTTGTCTAAAGGCCTCGTTACTCTTACGTAAACGTATACGTTGCTAATCAGCTGTTCCGTTTTCCTTACCAAGCTACTGTGCAAATAGGTACTCTTACGTAAACGTAACGTTGCGTTGCGGATGAACTTGATAAAATTAAAATTTCTCTCCGTTTTTACGTATCAGCTGTTAAGAATTGTATTTTTGTTTTGAAACAGTGTTGTCAACAAAACTTATTAACCAGCGGTTTACTTTTAAATTTTATTAATGAGATTCTCATCAAAACATTAATTTAAATTTGATGTAATGAAATCCAATGTTATGGGTTTTTTGTTCGAACTGAAGTTAATGTTGGCTTTACGTGTCACAGAAACCAAAGTTACCGGGTTTTTATTGAAAATAAAAGAAGCAGCTTGCAGCTCTTGTTTATTTGTTGGAAATAAATATTGTTGTTAAAAGTTCAATTTTTTATTTTATTTTATCCAACAGTTAGATTATTTCCATAGATGAAAGTAAATAAAATTGATAAATGTTAAAATAGTATTTTTCCATGTTTCCGGCAGCGGGCTGCTGCAAACTTGCAAAAGCCTTTTTCTCACTTTTTCTATGGTCATTTTATTTATTTATAATTTTGAAACAATTTTGTTTGTATTTTAACTAAATTCGCTTTAAATATTTACAAAACAATAAAATAACACAAATATAAACAACAAATGCAAGTTATACAACGATGGTATTTTTTTCATATGTATTTACATTTGTATGTTTACTGTATTTCCACTTCTTATTTTCATTTACATTTACAACATATTAACAATATTTTAACGCAAAAATTGTAATTTATAAAATTATTAAATAAAAATTTAACTTAAAGCTGGAAACACATGAGCCAAAACATAAAACAGCAGATTCGATTATTGATTTTATTATAAAATAATTATTTGCATACATTTTGGACAACGCAAATGAAAAAAATCAGCGCATAGTTCCGAATATGCGCCTTAACCTTATTATATTAAATAAATATATTATTTAGTTTTATTTGACCTTTCTTTTTTTATAATTATTTTGAATTATTTAAGCTTGAGGTCTTTTTTAAAAAAAATATATTATATATATATTTATTTTTCTCATTATTGCGCTAACCTTTGGTTAGCATCGTTAGAAAATTAAATTAAGTTTACAATAACAAATTTTTTTTTTTCAATTTTGCTTAACACATATTGGTTATATCAAGTTTCATTTAAAGAGATATTAATAACAGCTAAACATATTTTAAATTCAAATTCAAAAAGTTGAAAAAAATGTTGTTAATCATACGAATTTTTATTCAAAAAACATTTTTAAAATATTGTATTATAAACGAAATTGTTCTTTAAGTTTGGTTTTTTTTATTATTTGATTTTTTCAGCGAGTTTTTTAAAAGCTTTTTGCTATCTTATTACGACTTAAGATGTTTTGTCAAAATGCCACAGATATGTATAAAGTATTTTATTTTTTTGTACACAAGCGCCGATATCGGTATGTATTGGCGATTTTAAACAAGAATGTTAGCAACATGTGTTGGAACAAGTCTGTGAGCAAAATCAAAACAAATAATAATTTACGTGCATACATATGTACTAGAACACGCATACCCTCAACAACATATGACACGTTTACGTTTTTGTAGTAACTACCAGCATTTCAAGTCGACCGCAACGTTTACGTATCCGCAACATTTACGTAAGAGTAACGAGGCCTTAATTCAAATGTATAATATTCAATACAATGGCACACAATAGCTGGCGCAGACGTTACTATTTCTATTTCATACGCCGCACTGTGGCCGAAATTGAATTGAAAGTTCAGTTTTTTGTTAATGCCATTCAACACCAAACTTAATAGAACTCCGGTATCCAATAAAAATTGCATTCAAATATTTGTAATTGTGGGTGTGGCATGCTAATGAAAACAAATATTTTATGTTTATTTAGAAAAAATTAATTTTTGTAAATTTGATCAGAACTAAATTATGATTTCTCGCAAACTGTTATCAATAATGGGTCGAAATTTCTTTGTTATATTAGTGGGATAGTAGTCTATGAGAAATGGTTCGTAACATCACTGTACCTTTTTTACCTGATGTGTCATAAAGAGTTTCCCCAGGCTCTATATTTTAGTTAAATCCTAATATCAGAGGAATGAAACTTGTTAGGGTCAAAAGGGGTTAAAGAGATGTTGGTATCATAAGAAAGCTGGAAGTGTCCTCTTTAATATACATATGTATACTATTGCAACTGTTTGGAACTGTCTTTTGAACCCTTTTTTCATTTTTTTTGCTCTTTTTATTTTACTGAAAAATAACACAATGGTATACGAATGTTTTGTTTTAAAAAATAATTCTGCAACTGGTGCAATTCTTGAAGCTGTCAAAGACGGCAGCATTTGAGTTGATTTAAAAGAACATAGAGTTTCTTGTGGTCCTCTAAATTTGTGTGGTCCTCTAAAATTAGTAGCCTCAGATCTTTTTATTTGTTTGGTTTAAGCATTTTGTGAAGAATATTTCACAATCGAACAAAATCAATTATTACACCCGAAATTTTGCGAAAAATTAAGGAAAATATGATTTTTTAGCACGTATGTGAGAAGCAGAAAATGCACATAACTATTAAATTTTTCAATTATATACTGTATTAAAACAAAATTAATTATAATCGCATAAATAAAAAAGTTATACACCACACAGAAAAAATGTTTTCATAAAATTATTCAATTAAATAATTAATTGGAGTACATTTATTATTTAATTAATTTTTTGTTTGCTGCAATTAATATTTTTAATCAAAACCCATTAAATTAAATGTTTGTGTATGTGTGGTGTATTTTTTAGTTTATGCAATTAATTTTTTAACTGACTAAATCTGTGTCCCATGACTCGAAAATACAAATCCGTTAATTGATATGATCAATTCCTTTGCAGGGGCAAAATTATTAAAATATTTAACTGTCTGAACGAATTGTTTAATTAAAGTCGATTTTCTATTTTTTCTGTGCATTTTAACCATAAACCTACGTTCTGAGCCAACCTGTAGTTTTAAGCGCGCAAAAAGACGGGGCTTGTCCACTTACGGGCAGCTTTAACTGTACGAGTAAAACTGTGCAGCTTAAACTGTGCAAAGTGAACGAAGTGTATGGAGAGTAGGGGTATAACCAAAAAAAAATACCTATCACGACGGGGTGGCCACTGATGTATATATCAAGAAAACAGTTTTTTGAGATCAATTTGGATAAAAAACCTCCCTCCAAACCGTTTTTTCCATTTTGTTCAAAAAAAGAGTTTCCGTGTTATTTTAACATAATTTTAACTGTTTGGATGTAGTATAATTGGTGGTATAAGGCTTATTTGTGAAATAGTAAAATAGAACTGAATGTTTTTTGTTTTTACAATAGAGATATTGTATTTTTAATTAACAAAAAAAAAATACAAATACTAAACTTCAAAGTGATTTGGGGGGGAACTTTTTTAACGCCCGCGAAAAAGTGACCCCAATTTTTATCATAGATTTTCATGGTCTATATGGCATGGATAGGTATTTTTTGATAATTTAAAAAATTGTTCAAAAGTTTTACCCCTAATGGAGAGCATGAAAGATTTAAAATATTTATTGGTAAATTACCAGGGGCCTAATTCTGGCAGACGTAATCGAGTTCTTTCTCGATTCGAAGGCAATTTTATTTCAGACGATACTTAACGAATCGAAATTATTTTTTCAGTATTGTGAAACTCAAATTAATGCTTTATAACTTAGAAAAAATAACTCCGATTCGTTCAGCAATGACTGAAATAATTAGATAATACATTGCTTTCGAATCGAGAAATTACTCGATCACGACTGCCAGAATCAGGTCCCAGTTCAGGTTGGTTCTAGGGCGGTGTTTAATTGGGAGCTACGATCAAAACCGAACCGCTTCCATAACATTTGGTAAGATGGTTTAGATTACAATGAAATATGTTTGTGCAAAATGTTTTTTAACACCAACTTAATAAGAATTTATTTTGGATTGAAGTTTGTACGTATCTTGGTAGCTTGGTTCTTATGACAATTTTTTGTCTTAAGTGTACAATTCTCCCAATAAAAAATTGAGCTTCAAACGAAACAGGTTTGTAAGGGAGAAATGTAAAAGTTTCGCTTACCATCTCGCTTACGGAAGGCATGAATTTTATATGGTGAGTTCCCACTTTGAAGCAATAAATTTTTGAAACTAAAAGCGCTTTATTCAACGTGTATAAAAACTTGTGAACGTAGCTAGCATTTTTACACACTGAATTTTTTTACAGTTATTTTTGTATTCTCCCTTACAAACCTGCTTTACAGTAAGGGAATGCCGTGGCACTTGAAATGTTATTTTTTTATATAAAATTTGGTAAGAGTTCCTTTACTTACTTTACTGCATCCTTGAGTTGGTTGAGGCTGGTTGGCTAATAGTTCTAGAATGAATATGTTTATGCACAATACCCCTCCGCTTATAATAGTGTTTAACAAAAAACACCCTAAAAAAATTGATTTTCAACAAAACTTTAATCAAAGTAAAACTTGCGGTTTTAAAATTTAAAAATTTATTCCTTTTAAAGAGTTTTTATTTAAGAAGATTGCCAAAGTACCCAATTTTTATTCATGATTATTTGCTGTCATTCACCGAATGATGGATGCATGGAGTTTATATGTACATACACATATATTATACATGTTCCCAGCGGGAAAAATAAGGAGTACGGATGCCTTCTAGAAGGCCTCTGTATGCCTTTTTTGGATACGCAAGGCCTAATCGCTCCATTCCATACTCATATCTTTTTTACACACATTGTCATTGCGGAGTATGTCTTCCGCTCTCGCTTCTTTAGCAGTTACATAAGAGTGGTAACTGTATCAAAAAAAATAATTATTTTGCTTTTGCTTCTGATAAAAAAAACAATACAAACAATTTTACTCCTTCCTTAATCCCTTTTTAAAGAAGCGAATGTGGAATTTGTATATTGTCTTTTATACGACAGAGCCGAGGCCTTCATTGCGAAGTAGGCTTTCCGCTTCTTTCACAGGTATATAAGAATAGTAATGGAATAAAAAAAAAATTAAGCAGGCCTATAGTAAGAAGGTCTTCTGAGTCTTCCCGCTGGGTTGTTTTGTATGTAAATATCCAGGTTTGTGTTAAAATTGAACATCATCCGAGTACCACCACGTAGTTCATAAAACCATAAAAAATACAATAACATTTTGTATATTTTTAGATGTGCATGTACATATTTATGTACATATTAAACAACAGTATGTTTGTATGTATAGGTAAATACGTTAGTATGTAGGATTGTATCTGATGAATATATGGTCATGCTATAGCATGTAATTACATCTTTTTTTGCCATGTTCTTATTTCTTATACTTAACACAATATTGTATACACACTACATATAAAAAAGTACACATGTACATTAGTAAATACCCAGTTGGCAATGTTTTCAAGACAACGTTGACGACGCGTACAATACCCATAGTAAATCCCTGACAACATGTTGGAGACAGCCCATGCAAATCGTCGATGACGAACAAAGGGCACGTAAGTCGTACACGACAATGTGAGACACATTATCTTACACATTGTCGTTAATGATCATATGGGTAACGATTTGGTTAAAGTTGGCACTTGCGACTATATAAAGAACTTTTTTCTAATAAAGACGCTAATGCTCGATTAGCGACATAACCTTAATAGAGCCGTTGATGACACTTTTGTGGACGCTATCTACAATTTAGTCGCCGATAGGTAATTAATGAATACCGATATATCGGCGTTAATTCAGACTTGCCGATATATCCTGGATAAGGGGAACGAGTAAATGGGGCTATGTTGAGGATAAATATACTAAAAGGTCAAAAAGGCTTCCTGACGGCTCCCTTTGAAGGCCGTAGAATTGGTAAGAGGTAACATTGTAGGGGCTCGACGGTCACTAAATATGTGGACAGCTCTTAAGGCCTTAATGGACTGTGAATTCCAACTAGTGAATTCCAAACTAGTAAATGATTGTAAAAGAGCTCTAAGGGAAAGTATGTAGTGAGTGCATGTTAGGTACCTGGGAGAGTATGTAGTGAGTGCATGCTAGGTACCTGGTCACTAAAACGTCACCGCCAATGAAATGGCCGATGAGTTTAGGAGACTGGGCTTGAAAATAATAATTGATTAATTAGGGAATGGGTTCTGAACTTAACTTATCGTCGGCTTAATATGCAAACCTGCTAACTCCCTTTCATTAAATTGTACAGGAGAGACAAAAAGCTTTTTATGTTTCATATGTGCAGCTTGGGAGAAACCCCAAAAATTAGGTTGGTTTAACACACTTCTAAGTTACAAAATAATTATTTTTCAGGAGAGCAAAAAAACGTTTTTAACAGGATTTTTTATTTTTTAATTTTTTTGTTATCAAAAATAATGATAATAAAAGCAATATATTAAGAAATTTTAAATTACATACAAATTTACAGTTTTTAATTTTATTTTGCAGGGTACAACGTGAGCGACCATTGCATGCATTTTAACGTCAAAGTAGTTTGAAACACGACAAAATACATGCAATGGTCGCATAAGTTGTCCTCAATAAAGTCTAATTGAAGACAAGAGGAGCGAAAACTGCATGCATTTTCTCGTCATGCATGCAGATTAATAAAATGCTGATCGCGGACTTGTAAATGCCAGATTTAACGATTTATCGTCATTTGGACGATTTTTTGTTCCGAAATTAGCAAAGTGCAGTTTTGCGTTTTTTTCTAGAAAGTGTCGATGTTTTTAGTCTCCAAAGTCTGAATAAAACATTACATTTTCTGCCAAGTTTGTTTTTAAGTTTAGAATGAGAACAAGAGCGGAAGACAAAACGTTTTCTTTCGCCTTAGCTGAAATGCCATACCTAACGGTAGAAGGAAGCACATAACACGCGTTAATTCGTCGACATGTGTCGTGCGTTTAAAAACTTAAGCGCATGACACATTGCAAGTTACACAACACTCGTTGCGCAAGCTATTCCTGTTTTTTAATTGTTTACTTATCTGTTCATTGAAAACGGTTTGAAAATATATTAAGATTTTTTTTTTATTTTATTGAATTTGTTCAATTTATATATATTTTATGTTTTGAAACCTCTCCAAATAGTTTTTCTTTCATGATTCACAAATTTGTCAAATTATTCTTTATTATTGTCTGCAGATTACTTGTCCAACATACACAACGCGTTAAAAAGTTCAACGTTAACCAAATTTCTGGCGCAAACACGTCAAAATATTTTGCATGTAACCAGGGCTGTGGAGTCGTCCGAAAAAAGTACTAACTCCGACTCCAAGCGCTGAATTCTTTTAAGTGCGGCTCCGACTCCGACTCCGACTCACGACTCCGACTCCTACTATAATCTTGATGCTAAATGTATATGAGACTCAGTGATATTAACTTTTAATTTTTCATTACCGTACGGCCTTCTAAAAATTAGAGTTTTTGAGAAGAAATTACCGTACGCAAACATTAATGTGCTGTTTCCAAATAACAGGCGATTGATTATGTAGTAAAATTTATATGAAAAGCACTCAGTCCATCCCCTGTCATTTAGAAACAGCACATAAGAGCAGTATTCATAAACCATTTATTGAAATTTTAAATGTGATTTAAGAAGATAATTTTTTATGTTAGAAAAACTAAGACTCCGACTCCGGCACAAAAACCTCAACTCCGACTCCACAGCCCTGCGTGTAACTTGTTCTATAGAAAAACACCAGTTAAACTTTTGTTGACAGAAGTCTTTAGAGCGCGCGCACACTCACGCGTGTTATGTACTTCCATCTTAAACAAGAGCGCCAACGTTGTTTCACGAACAGTAGTGTTAACTTTCTTGTTAATAAAACCACACAATAGAAATAAAAATCGAAAAAAAAAACGCTAGATTCACCTTAAAACTTATTTATCAACAATAGCTGCCAACTTCACCATTAAATGCGCAGTCAATATCAGATTTTCTATTTGCAAAGCGTTGACGCCGCGCTATTTGGGGATGCTTTATACAAATTGAATGGCCATTAGAATTTTTCGTCAAACGATCATCGAATTAACCTTTTACGACTCTCTGTATAAATCATTTTTTCATACGGCGAGCGTAATTGAAAAATGGAAGAATATCACTCGTGTTATAGTTTTGCCCGTGTGAGGAATCTTATACGAAAAAAATGCGGTCATCGACGAAGTGTTTCGTGAGACTCTTATATGGTTACTGGGTATGAAGTATGTAGTTATGTTTTTGTTTAAATGTTTTTTTTATGAAAACCAAACAAAAATTGTTTAAAAAAAACTAAATTTTAAATTGTCCAATTTTTTTTTGACGATTTTTCGAATCGTGTAAGACGATTTTTTTAATATTTCTCAGGAAATTGACGATTTCCTTACAAATTTATCTGGCAGCCCTGATTACATGCAGTTTTTTAATACCTCGCTGTTAATTTAAGGATTGTTTATAAGTCGAATATATAACATGAAATGATAATTTTAAAAACCGAAATAAAGTTGCAGCTATTCTAAAAAAGCACATGTAATAATTTTTGTCGTGGACAACATTGTAATTTGCGGCGAAGCACGCAACATTGCGATACATCGTTTGTATCGAATGAACGACAAGAAAAACACTCAACGGTTGCGCAACAGTTACGACTTATAAATGTGTCCATTGTCTTGCATTGTTTCGTGCACGATTTTCGTGATACCTGTTTGAAAATGTCGTTGACGATTTCTTTTTAGCTTTCCTTGACATTTCGAATAATAATTAACACTGTCGTGCATCCGTCTTCGAGGATGTCTTACAAACGTGGCCAACTGGGTACTAATTATAGTTTGTTGACATGTTTAAAAAAATACAAGCTGAAAAGAGAATTCAGAACATACAATCCTACATACTAAATAATAAAGATACTTATAAACAACACTTTATTTTCATGTTCAGTGTTGCAAATTGTGCTTTCACAGACATGCTGGCACCGTATGTAGATACATTAATACGTAAGTAGATATCCGTCAGATTAGTATACTACATTCGTTATGTGTAGTAGCAGAAACAAAACAAATTAAGAAAAAAAAAATTAAAAAAAAAAAACTTAAAAATCTTAACGAATATAACACACATAAATCTGCATTAGGATGGCCCAAATTATAAAATTAAATTTAAATAAATTAACCTTTAAGTCACCCTTGTGTGAAAAACCACACAAAAGGAATCATATTTACACGATAAACAAAAAAATTGCAATATAAATTTAGTACTGAATTCCCATTTTTTAGCTAAAAAATATTTTTTAGTAAAGAAATATTTCAAAACTTACGTTAGTTCGTGTGTGGTTTTCCACACATATGTAGTTTCTAAGTAATTTGCACTAGAGACAAATTTTTTTGCTCGCCAAATGTAAATATTTTTGATATTGTTTGTATGTTTTATAGAGCGAGTGCTTATATAAATACACAAAGCTTTTTATGGTTTGTTGTTGATCACCAACGGGATAAATACATTATTAATATTACGTAAATCATGACTATGATTACAAACGTACTATGGCGCCACAGTAAAGTAGACAGACATTGCATATGTGTGAAAAACCACACACGAGGGTAAATAATGTTAGTTTTTTGTTTAGGGTAATTTGTGGATTAAGTTCTTTCTTAGTAAAAAAATATTGGGTTTTTTGAAGCACTTAAGAGAAAAAGCGCATAATCGAGCGCTTCAATAAGAGAGCTTTTATATAGCAGTAAATGATAAAGAATAAAATATAGGAAAAAGCTGCTATTTTAGTTCTGAAAACGATGAGGTTTTAAAGCGAAAAAAAATAAAAATATATAATGGTTTACGAAAATCATTGAAACAATGCATTTAAGCAATTTAAAGCAAAACATTAATGAATATGGAAATATAGTTATCCCTTAAAAAAGCGCTTTAGGAGTGCTTTGTTTGCATGTTAAAAAAAGCGCTGACTGTCAACAGTAAATAGTCCTCCAACCCGGGAACACTCCATACAAAAATCAGGCATCTTATCAGCAGGTTTGAAGCGATTTGAGGTATGCATTCATACGTAAAACCTGCTCCTTTTGGAGCACATTTTTTACTGGGTTATCACGGTGCATTGTCTATTTTGGGAACCACCTTTAAATGTGTATACGAGGGTTATGACCCATTTTTTACAAAAGATTTACCTTTCACGATGTGATAGCAAATACTATATAAGTGATAAAAATCGTGTCTGCTGGTCATTTTGGCAGAAAACCTTCTGCGCCAAATGCAATTTTTAAAAATTTACACATTTTTTAACTATATTAGCGGTGTTCTGAAAGAGCAAGGTCTTCTGCTAAATTTAACAAAGAGTTTTCGTTAGATTTCTACAGAAAGACCTACGATTTACTTAAGACGTTTAAAATTGTTAAAATGTTAAACTTAATAAGTCATTTTTTTTAATATGGAACAAATTTCAAATCGTTTGGCGAGGGAACTTTTTTAAAGCAGCGAAAAATATTTTATGTTATAATTTTTTATGGACATTTTGGCTATGGCATATTCAATTCGATATTTGCAAAAATGTTTAAAAAGTCACCACCCTAATATGCATATGGATATGACAAACATTTTAAAATATATGTGGTAGCTACATAATATGCTTAAATTGTATGCAAAAATATTTGAACATACTAATGGACTTAACTGACTTTGAGTATTTATTTTAAGCTAAACCATACTGTATGGTATTATTTAAAAAAGAGGAAACAAAACCATATTTTTAAAAACAAAGATAATAAAAATAAATTTATTTTAGCTAGAAATGGATTAAAACCCTGTTAGTACACCAACTCAATACATGTTATTGATTCTTTTATTTTAAAATTAAATAAAAATGAATTAGTAGTTTCACAATTTTCACAAATTAGTGTGGGAATTTAGGCGATTTCAGAAATCGTTATGCCCTAATAAGAGAAATTAAAGTAAATTCTAAACTGACCACTAAACAATTCTAATTTGAAACATACTTTTTAATCCATTCAGACAGTCCCGTTTTAAAAACGCTTCTGCTATGTCAAACATAATTTGGTGGATATAAGGAACTAATAGCGTCTCCCTTGTTAAAAAAAAGTTCATTATAAGTGTTACATACGTGTTATGTGAACTGGTAACATTTTAAAATGCTGAACTGATTTCTAAGTTAAGAGCTGTTGCATATTTTATGTTTGCAAAAGAACACAAGTTTTGCAAGAAAAACACTAAAGAATAATTAGCGTTTAAAACTTAAAGCTTTTTTATACCGCTTATTCCAAAGTAGAAAAAAAAACAAATAATTTCCACGAGACACGAACTAAAAAATAATTTAATTTTTCAGAAATAATTAGTTGCTAATCTAGTGCTGCATTCATGCCCCTTTATTTCAAATGGTTGTCGGACATGTAGAATTTTTTCTTTTTAAGGTGAACATTACGAGAAAAGAATGTGTAACACTTTTAAAATAACACATCTTTTTCAGAAAAGAACATAAAAAAATTTAAAAGGCAAAATTAAATGCGAAATATTAGTTAGAAAAGATAAGTTCCATGATTTCATTAATAAATCTTCCATTATTGTAATGGAATCTTAAAATAAGTAATACAGCTGGGTTGGATCAGATCTGTGCAGTGGTAAGGATTTTTTATATTCCGGACTTTTTGAATATCAGATAATGTATATTCAAAATTTTTATTTTCCAAAAATCCCGTGAATTTTATTAAAAAACTATTTTTAGGAATTTTTTTAGAAGCTTTAACAAAATATTTAATAAGTAAACTCGGCCTTAGCAGCCATTAACGCTGGCTTAGTTGGACTAAACTTAAATTTATGTATATGCAACCCTATCGTGAGTAATTTTTCCCTTGTAATGTTTTTCCTTTACACATATTTGCAATCATTAAAAACTCCCATGAAAAAGGTAATTCAAAGAATAATAATAACGTGAAAAAAAGTGTACAGCAATAAATTCCTTTTATTGTGAAAAGTTGTGTCCCTCTTAATTTGTACACGTTTCTTTTAGATTTTCGCACTTTATTTTTGCTAGAGAACGAAGTTCTTCCTATAAATCGAATATTTTGGGCTAGATCCGTTAATAAGGCACAAACTGATATATTGGTCAACAAAATGCAAAACAACAGATCAATTGCCGGCGCATTTGTGAAGCATTTAAAAGACTTGGTATTAGAATTCTGGAAAATATTTTACTACATATAATTTAAAAAGTGCAAAATCTAAAGTTGTAATCAAACTATCTCCCAAATAATAAATATTTTGCTTTATCAGTTCAACTTTTCTTTAAATTATGTATACGTATAAATTTTTTTGAACAAAAATTTCGTTGATTTTTATTTTTTTCTTATCTTTCTTCCTTTTTTACATTCACTGGAACTGATAGCGTGAACAATTTTTCACATGAGATTCACGATTACTTTTTCATGGCAACAAAAATTCCGCTTGTTATTCACGATAGGGGTGGTGAAGTTTAATATCAACAGCTGTAAATCCCATTTTTATATGTCGTTTAGAAAATAATACTGTGCCAGCACTAACACCAAATTTGTCAAATTCATATGGTATGTTGGTAGTTTTAAACGCTTACTGTTTACTGATTTATAGATTTTAAACTAGTTTAACTTGCTTTGATTTATCACCCCTTAGGCGTTTTACAAATAATCTCTTTTTACACCCTTCACCACAGGTGGAAAGGGTATACATTAGTGTTTTTCTAATTTTCGAATGAAATGAGTTAAAAATATCTAACATTTGTTCTATTCCTGATTCCTAAATTATACAAAATAAATCATCAACATAATTTATCAATATCGTCGGTTTTATAATTAATTGTAGCAGATATAATCAGGGCTGTGGAGTCGGAATCGGAGTTGAAGAGTCGGAGTTGATGTTTTTGGCCGGAGTCGGAGTCATAGTACCCACAAAAACTCGCGACTCCGACTCCAAAATTTTTCGGCATAAAAAATTTAAAAAAAATTTCCAAAATAAAAATTATCTTCTTAAAACACATTTAAAATTTAAATAAATGGTTTATGAATACTGCTCTTATGTGCTGTTTCCAAATGACAGGCGATGGACTGAGTACTTTTCATATACAGGTGTGTGCTGGAAATCGCAAACGTAAAACGCAAGAATTTTAGAAGTCGTTTTTAAATAACATTTTTGTAATAAAAGAATTTTATGACAAATATTTAAAAAATATTTTCCTATTAAACAGGATTTTAAACCGAAATTATAAGAATTGGGTTTAAAGTTTATTAAAAACAACTTCCAAATTCTTGCGTTTTTCGTTTGCGATTTCCAGCACACCCCTGATAAATTTTGATACATAATCAATCGCCTGTCATTTGGAAACAGCACATTAATGTTTGCGTACGGTAATTGCTTCTCAAAAACTCTAATTTTTAGAAGGTCGAACGGTAATACAAAAATAAAAGTTAACATCACTGAGTCTCATATACATTTAGCATCAAGATTATAGTAGGAGTCGGAGTCGCACTTAAAAAATTTCAGCATTTGGAGTAGGAGTCGGAGTTAGTACTTTTTTCGGACGACTCCACAGCCCTGGATATAATTATGGAAAAATTATTTATTTTTACTTTTTTTTTATTTTTTTTTATTTTTAACTCATTTCATTCGGACATTAAATTTACAGTTGGAAGGGAATCTAATTCAAGACTTTCATATTTGAACACATTGATAATAAGAAGAAGGAATAGGATATTAATAGATTGGTATCAAAAGCCAACATCTTCTGGTAGAATTATTAATTTTTTCTCGAAACATCCGAGGAGAATAATAATTAATACAGCTAAAAATTTTATAGAAAGAGTTCTAAGGATAAGTGGTTCAGAATTTCATGGAGATAATAAAAGAAGATTTCCAATATTTTAACTGATAATAGCTTTTCTAAACAATTAATAACAGATTTACTAATACAGTATCATAATTGTAGAATACATTACCGAAATAGTATAACAGAACAGAGAATTTATAAATCTATAACATATATACCAACAATTTCGGAAAGATTAGAAAAATCAAATATATATGATAGTAAAATATACGAAATAGCTCAAAATTCTTTTAGCACAGTTGGTAAACTATTAAATAAAATGAAAGATAAAATAAAGAAGATGGAAATGTAAAATATTGTATATAAAATACCTTGTAAGGGTAATGATAGTGAACTTGGGTTTTTTCCCGGGATTTCCCGTTTCAATTATTTTATTTCCCGTTTTCCCGGGATTTTTTTTGCGGGATCCCGGGAAATAAAAAATTCCTCATAATATAAATAACAAATAAATATTCAAGCTCGAGGTCCTTGAATATTTATTTGTTATTTATATTAATAAAAAGGTCGAACAACAACATCATATATTTAATTCCTCATAATTTCAGAAAACAGCTATTTATTCTTTAAAATTTAGTTTTCTATTCTCTAAAAATTAGCATCTGTGGAAGGGTTGGGGATTAGATCAATTAGATCACTTCTTATAATTATTATAAAAAGTGAGTACATATTTAAATCAATGTCTCCTGATGCAATAAATCTACTAAAAGCAGAATGGGCAGTGCAACAGTTGATAACTATTACATTTAGTGAAGTGAAGAGTTAATAAAGTACATTAATTCAAAATAAGATGCAGGCAGTAAAGTTTAAATGCCCATGAACAACTCTTAATAATAGAAGATACCTAAACAAATCGTTCCTTTATTGCAACATACACGCAGAGAAAAAATATGGTTGGGCATGGTTACGGCAACCACACTGTGTTTATTGTAACAATATATTGTTGTTGTACGCAAATAATTGTTATTTTTATTAAATATCAGCAATATTATAGTTACTGTAAACATATTAATGTTTATCACAATTATAAATTTGAGTATTGTTGACCGAAAAATAATTATTTTTCTAACAACTAAATTATGATAACTTTCAAAACATATTATATTACTCACAGCCATAACATGATATTTAATAGCCATAACATGATAACTTTATATACATTTATCATAATAAGTTTAAGATGCAATCAAAATATCGTTATTCTAATAATATTTTGATATCGCCATTTGTAAAATAATTTTGTATCAGTTGTGTCGTGTTTTACATAAAAATATCGAATTATTTGTTAGAGAGTGGCTAAATAATAAAAAAATAACCATTAAAATAAACAAGAAATTAAAAAAAAATAAAGAAAAATATTAAAAAAGAAATAACAAAATAACCATTAAAATAAACAAGAAATTAAAAAAAAATAAAAAAAAACATTAAAAATGGGTTGTAGTGTCACAAAATAAAATATCTTTGCTAAAAAATTTTAATAATCTTAAAGTGGTGGAAAAATTTGTGAAATATTGGTGCAAAATATTAACCATTACTGGTAAGTTTTGTGTTATTTTAAGAGAAAAATAATGAAAACTCCATAAAATAATTTATAAATAATTGCCACCTACGACAAAAAGATTACAGTAACTATATTATGTTTTTTATTTTATCATAAGTATTTTTTTCCAATGAAAATATTATGTTTAAAGTTGTATCATATTATGATGTAAAAATTTATGTATAACAGTTCATATCACTTTGCATCATAATATGATTACTTCTAAACTTATTATGATTGCCATGACAATAATATGATTACTTCTAAACTTATTATGATAGTCATGACAATAATATGATTACTTCTAAACTTATTATGATTGCCATGACAATAATATGATTACTTCTAAACTAATTATGATTGCCATGACAATAATATGATTACTTCTAAACTTATTATGATTGCCATGACAATAATATGATTACTTCTAAACTTATTATGATTGCCATGACAGTAAATGATTACTTTATTAACTTATTATGGTTACCATGACAACAATATTATAACTTCTTAACGTTTTATGATTAACAGGATAACAATATGATTAAGGGAAAAATATTATGATGTAATATTACGAACATATTTGGTCATAATATGATTTAGTAACAATCGTAATATGGTGACTACAATCATGAATCTTATCATAATATGTTGCTCTTAGAATATGTTTACCACAACCATGTTTTTTCTTTGCGTGTAGTCATATCTACAAAAACAAACGATCTTGGCAAAATGCGATTAAAGTTTTCAAAATGTACCGATTTAAAAATATATATTGCTATAACATCGGTTCAGTTTGAGATATAATACGAAAAGGTGTGAAGGTAAACTTTTCTAAAGTTACTCAAAATTTTTGATTTTTTGAGATATGACTATGATGCAATGATGTTTATTAGGTGATAAACACAAATTTGTTCAATTTGTGTTGGTTTATATACATAACAGTAAAGTGCGGGAAACCCGAAATAAAATAACATTTTGGAGATTCGTGTAAGATACTACAACACACAACTTTAAAACCTTGACATGCATTTGACTGACAAAGACGTTGTTTATAAAAAAGAAAAAATTGCTTCTGATTGTGAATCCGAAGCATGCTACAACGGTGCACTTTTAACTATTTGTCTAACTTCGGTAACAAATGAACGAAATTTTTCGGTAACATGATAATTCGTAAATAATCAGATATATGTACACTTTTTGACGACTTACTAAACGCTTTGAGTGTGTCAGATAGTTATTTCCTAAACCGTTAAAATGTTATACATATATTTATTTAAAATATTTTATCTATTTTATTAATTAACTTTTTGATCTCATATCTTGAGTACCTCAATTTTTATTTTGTTTTTATTATTGTTTTATTAATTACGTTGTTATGTTTATGTTATCTTTTTATCTTGTATCTAGAGCATAATAACACGGAATAAAAGCATAATAAAAGGTAATAAAAGCGTGAGGTAATAATAATTCAAGTTCCATTTTCAATCTTCAATTAGTATTGAACCATTTCTTTTACTTTCTTTGTAAACAAGTTCTCTTTCGTATTTTTATAAAAGTTTTTTTTCATCAATAAAAAACAAAATTTACTTTGTATTATTTATATGGAGCGGGATCCCGGGATCCCGGGAAATTTAAAAAATATTCCCGCTTTCCCGGGAATCGACAAAGTCCGGGAAAAAAACTCTATAGTGGACAGTGTAATAAGGTTTATATAGGTACAACAAAAAATAAAAACTAGTATAGCAGGACATAAGTCAGATCAAAAATATAGACATATTTCATCACAAAAAAACAGCTTTATCATCTAATTGTGCTAATCTAAACCATCATACAGATTTTAAAAATGCAACTGTTTTAAACACAGAAAATAATTGTAAACGTAGATTTATGTTAGAAATGTTACAAATCATAAATGTACCAACGATGTCTAGAATTCATTTTAAGACTGACCCTGAGAATGTAGCACAAAATTATAGACATTTAATTTATAAAAATAGAAACGGAAGTTAAAAAGTTTTTTTATTGTAATAGATCAAGTTTGATTTGAAAAATATTTTTGTTTTCAATTGAAAAAATTTTTTAATTTGTCATTTTAATATTTTGTTTTATAAATTGTTAAATAAAAAAAGAAAACAACAACCCTGAAGAAGGCACTCAAAAAAGTGCTTAAATATTGGTTAAAATAAACGTTTAAAGTTTTTTATACAATATTAAAAAAGACCTCAAGCTTGAAAATTTAGTTATATTAAAAAGTAGTTTTGCTATAACTTTCTCAAATATCCTACAAAATAATTTAAACGTTGCCAATGTGTACTTTTGAACATGAAGATCTTAAGGTGCAATTAAAGGCTAGTTTACACCATCTCACAAGTCTTACGTATTCTAAAATACTTTGTGAGATAGAACTCTAATGGGTTTTGTTGCGACCGTCAAACATAACAGTTTGTGCTCACACCATCACACAAAGTATTAACACTCACACATGAAATAAAATGCAACCCTGATCCAGTGAAAAGTATTATTGTTTAGAAATTTTTCAAAAAAACATGAAGTCGTATGGCATGTCAAACTTTTATCATAATACTTGCCACTACCATCACAAATGCATTCACTCTATCAGACTTTTACATATAACTTGAGTTTTTGACATGTATTAATATAAAGTATAATAGTGTAAACTAGCCTTAAGCACTTTTTTATTTTTGGCACAGAAATAACAAAGTTCAATGAATTTATAAACTTAATTAATTGATCTCAGAAAATGTTATTCGGGCTTCCCGGAAATTGAAAAATTAATCCCGCTTTCCAGGGAAATGAAAAAGTTCGGGAAAAGAAAAAGTCTAGTATACATTAATGAGTTTGTCATTCTGTTTGTAAATTCTACAATATAGACCTAAAAAGTTTACATATTCTTGCTCCTAATAAATATTGAAGTTCATTTAACGATGTCCGTCAGTCGGTGCATATTTTGAAGTAGGTTTTCCGAAGGCGGCAGATATGCTGGGGACTGGGTGACTAAATATTTCTACAATCTACAAGTCTACAAATGGCTCAGATATGAGCAACAAACCACGATTCGACACAATAATAATTTTGTAATATGATAAAAAGCGGCTCATACACTTGCAAAAAAATTGTTAAATTTTACATAATGTACAATTATATCGCCAATGTGTATGTGATATTCAAAGTTGGCACAATATATTGGCAACAATCAAAAGACTTTTGATTTGTATTGCATAACGAAAAGAAAGGGAAATGTGCTGGCAACATTGTACAATGCTGTTTATGTTATTCCTATAGGTTATGTTCACCTTGTTATTGTATGAATGAAACCACTGTGCGACTAATTGGATAATATTGGAAATAATATGGCAAATATCATATAAAATAATATAATAAGTGTATGTGCCGCGTAAGACTGATTTTAAAGTGTTACTTCTCCTTACTTTGTACTGCCTGCTCAACGAGTTCGAACGTAAACGTTCTTTTAGAAATGGTAAATATTTCTAAAACTGAGTGTTTTTTATATCAATTTTCTATGTGAACGTTCGAAATCGTTGAACATGCAGAACATGTTTCATATTTTTTATTGCATAATAAAATATAAAGTAAAATGTTACCTTTTCTTAAAGTTAAGTGCATTTTCAAATTGTCCAGTTATTTTTTCATAGTCTTAATTTTTTCTATTGTCCAGTTATTTCCTTTTGGCATCTGGCAACCCTAACTGCAATTCATTATAATGAATGATAATTGTCATAACATCTTGTTGTGTATGTGTTGCAGTTGGGTGTATATTAATTCCTCAATAAAACATATAAAACTAACTTTTACATATGGTATATTATTTATCTATGCTATTTTTCTCCCTGTGTATTGATAGAAACCTAAAAAACAAGACTACTTAGTGAATAAAAAAAAAACGGTGTTAAAATATTTTGGGAAATATAAATCAAGAAATTTATTTCCATTTCCTATGATCGATAGTTTTTATCAAAATTTTTTCTTTATAAATTTTGTTGTTTTTCTTTAAATTTAAAATAACAAAAGTGTGCAGAAAAAATTAATTATACTTTTTAGTCCGATTTAAATTGTTTTTTTTTTTTTTGTTTATAGGAAGTGGGCGTCAACGAACGTTGAAGAGGTGAATGTTCTTGCAGTCTAAAAAATACATTCAAAATATTTCAAATAAACAAGTACTGCATAGATACCGACAGATATTTTTATTATTTGTTGAGTCTACTTAAGAAAAAGTTGTTTAATTTAATTTGTTTACTATTTAAATTTCAATTTCCAATTCAGACGTGAGCCAAATAAATGCACGATTCTTTGCGTCATTTAAACACTTTCAGGTTATTATATTTTGGATCATATATTTCTAAGAAATCTATTTAGAAACAGGTGCACTGAGTTATTAAACGGTGCTATATAAATGGCCATTTGGTTCATCGAAAAATTTGAATTTTATTTTGAAAAGAATCTGTTTTTACTGAAGATTGTAGACGAAGGGTGTAGTGACGCTTTCGGGTTAAAAATTGTCGCATGAAATATGAAATCAAGCAACAATTTGATGCTTCGGTTTAGTAAGTTTCAAATAAATTTTTTTTAATTAAATACTTAAATTTGAGTTAAATTGTTCAACGTCAGATGGTTACTAAAAAAATACGAATATTGCTGCAGGATTATGTCGCATAGTCTGAAACAAAAAAAAAAACAAGTACAAACTGTATTAAGATTTTAATAAAATGTCGTAATTTAATTTGAATTTAAATTTTAAACTAAAATTAAAAAAAACGCGGAGGTTGATTTTTTAACAATATGTACGTTATTATCCTAATAAAAAATTTAGCAGGTTTGTAATGGAGAAATGTAAAATCGCTTACCATCTCGCTCACGGAAGGCATTAATTTAAAATACAATTCTGACACAAAATGCGCTTTATTCAACGCATATAAAAACTGGTGAACGTTGCGTTCAGCTTTATACAGTGAATGTTTTTATACCCACACCATAATAGTGGAGAGGGTATAATGCATTTTTGCTGATGTGTGTAACACCTTAAAATATTGGTCCTAGACCCACCTTAAAGTATACCGATCGTCTCAGAATCACTTTCTGAGTTGATCTAATGATGTCCGCCCGCCTGTAAATCGCAGACTTTCTGAAAGAAAACTTTCCAGACTAAGCAACATTAATTATTTCACACGAAAAGCTTGACATGTATCAATGTTACCTATCATGCGAATTTGTACAATTTAACGTTTTTATTCCTGCAAAGTATGCGACATTGTTTTGCGTATGTAAACAAACCCCACATGTATTTTACTAAAAATTATTTTTTTTTTAATAAAAAATTTAATAAAAAAGAATGCAAATATGGATAAAAAAACTGTTACCGGTTGTGTTATTTTAATTTTTTATTTCTTATTTAATAATCAGTTCAAACTTTTTTGCTTAAAATTCCACGTGAAATTAGTGCAGCTTACATAATTTCGCAATTGTAAAAAAATGTTGGCAGAAAAATTTCGGAACTTTTTCTCAAAATGAACAGAGTACTCTATCAACATTATTTCATAGATATTCCGCACAAGTTTTCTTCTTTGACATCATTTCACGGGAAGTGTTGAACAGAGTACCTGACTTTAGGGGGTAGACTTCACTGTTCTGCTTAAAACTTAATTTTGTTGTACTCCGACTTCGTTGTATAGAGGTATCTAAATGCATATTTCGCTTTATAGCTTAAGATTTCTTCGTTATATCTATAGAGCATTTTTGTATATAAAACTTTGTAATTTCAGGGTTAACTGCAAAAAAATTTGTTATAT
Source organism: Pollenia labialis (assembly GCA_949318255.1). Classification (NCBI taxonomy): domain Eukaryota; kingdom Metazoa; phylum Arthropoda; class Insecta; order Diptera; family Polleniidae; genus Pollenia; species Pollenia labialis. Next base: position 37,500,484 of record OX439140.1, read on the forward strand.
TGAGTTTTACAATAAGACGATGCTTCTTACACCGAAGTCTCACTGTATACTTTTTACCATAGTATTTAAAAGCCAATCGTTGCCTCTAAAGAGTCGTCATAATGCTTATTTCGGGAGCATATTTTATGTAGAGTTTCCAACCGTCTGGTTTTCGTTGCAACAGGACAGTTTTAGAGTGGAATATCCCGTGTCTCGTCGATAATAATCAGAATAATATGATAATTAGCGTTTTCAACCGATCATTATAATTTCGGTAGTAACATTTTTGGCATATAAACAAACTGATGCATTTTGCCACCACCTTTATGAAAGTTGTAATTTTTTTTGTTCCGTTAATACAATGGATCAAGTTTCTTGTGATGTAGCAACCTGTTTTTTTTTTCTGTAGTAACAATGTATCGTTACGAGACGTTTAAGAAGGAAATAAATATTGTTTTTAAATAATTAAAACTGTGTCTACACAATAGAAATATCAAATATTAAGGGAAGTTAGTCTACAATTGGGTCCTGAACTTGTTTGCTACTATCCGTTTGTACTAGATTTCAATCCCAAACTGCTTCGAAGGACTAGCATCCATTTTCCACTAAAATTGATATTTTCAGTTTATTTGCCAGATTTAAGCTTGTTTTAAACAAACGAGAAGGGCTAAATTAAAACACTTAAAGACAAATAATAAATTTATAAATAGTTCCACACGGAATGAAGAACCAAGTACACCTTATTAACAACTATTGGCGAAGGGTATAAAAAAGAAAACAAACAGCACACATCTAAATGCTTAACTTTTTCTAGTGCTTCTTATAACAGAACGTACGTTTGATTCCAGTTCGTCTACATTGGTCATTAAAGATAATTTATTATTGAGTCGGTAACTTATTTATAAATAAGTCAATATATAATTGACATTCTGCCAATGGTGTGTATATTTAAATCAATACGTGTGCTATATTTTTGAGTCTATTGTATTTAGATTTTTTTTTTTTCGTTAAAAAGCCAAAGGAAATGATTTGTGTGTTAATATTTAATATTTAATTTTTTTTGTTTTTTTTTCAAAGTGTAAAGCATCAAAAAATAGCGATAATAAAAATAAAATTTTTCTTAAAGTTTTTTTAGCCAACAACAAGATTAAAATTCTCGTTAGCTCCACTAGAAAACCACATAAATTTTTATCACAACACAAATAAGAATCAATAATAAAAAAGTGTTATAATTTTATTAAGTACTAAATTAACCCAGTGCGCCCATTAAAATAAAATACGTAAATTTATTTAAAATACAGATCTCGTGCAGTTTTTAAGATGATATGTGTACCAAGTTTAAATACTCTTATCGATTTTGTATAACGCCCACTTCTCCAATGCCACACACAACAGAGCTGTAAATGAATCATTCATTTTTGAATTAATTCGTGAATCATTCATGCATTGAATTAACAAATTTTGAATTAATTCTTTTCACACAAATCAATGAATTGAATTAAATTTGAATCAATTCAAACGAATTAGGCAGAAATGAATTTAAATTCGTTTCTAATTTAAATGAATCTGAAAAATGAATTGCAATTCATTTTGACAAATTCAAATGAATCTGTAAAATGAATTGAAATTCGTTTCTAATTCAAATGAATCTCAAAACTGAATTGCAATTCATTTTTCAGATTCATTTGAATTGAATTGATTTTGAATTAATTCAAATGAGTTAGAAAAAATATTTAACAATTCAAATGAATGAAATCTAAAATGAGTTGCAATCAATCAAATTCAAGAGCAGATCTAGAGGGAATAAAAAATTAAAATTTATTTTTTCAGTGTTTGGAGTTTATTTCTTCAAGAAGAAATTATTTTTATTCTGAACGACAAAACACATTTAATTTTCAAAAGGCAATAAATAATTTAAAACATAAAATAAAAAACCCACCGAAAAAATTTTTGGTAATGTAATAGGTATTTATTTCACAAAAATAAAACTATCTTTCACAACTAAACAAAAATCAGAAAAATTACAATGTATGTAGTTCAAAACACAATTGAATTTCGAGTAAACCATGGTAGAATAAATACAAGGTATGGTCATTAGAAATTTTGTTCTCAATTTTAAAACCCATACAAATAACGTCATACAAAAGAAAAAAAGGAAATAACTTAAAAAAATCCAATAAATTACTTTGACATTACATGGGAAAATAATGAAAACTCTCCCTAATGAACATACCTTATACTTATTATACCATGGAGTAAACGAATACAGCTTTGACAGCAAAATATGTTATGTTGAGATTCAAAGTTGCTAGGATCTTTAAATTTCGATTAAAAATAAAAAAAAGGAATTTTCCACAATATACAAATAAGAGATTATTTAAACCAAAATTGATTCTTAAGCACAACTTTCACACTATTTGATAAAAATAAAAATGTAAGTTTCTTTTAGCAAAAAAAACAAAATTTTCACATTTTGATAGGATTTTCGCCGATACCTTATAAATCAATTCCTATTCTGCCGCTACTGACAATTCCAGTATATCATAGGAATTTTAAATCTAAGAATTTGTTGTCTTTGGACTTTGCTAGGTGATTTACAAAACGAGTTTGCTGTCTTTTACAAAAAAAAATTCTTGAATAACAAAACGACAGTGATGCTTACTTTAGATTTACTTACAAACTCAATTCAAATTTCATTCAATTTCATTCCAATGAGTTGGAAATGAATTGTTAAAAATTTTTTTCTAACTCATTTGAATTAATTCAAAATCAATTCAATTCAAATGAATCTGAAAAATGAATTGCAATTCATTTTTAAGATTCATTTGAATTAGAAACGAATTGCAATTCATTTTACAGATTCATTTGAATTTGTCAAAATGAATTGCAATTCATTTTTCAGATTCATTTGAATTAGAAACGATTTTTAATTCATTTCTGCCTAATTCGTTTGAATTGATTCAAATTTAATTCAATTCATTTATTTGTGTGAAAAGAATTAATTCAAAATTTGCTAATTCATTAATGAATTAAAATCAAAAATGAATGATTCATTTACAGCTCTGACACACAATTTATTGCTTGTACTTAATTTGGAAACGTAGCCTTTTTGCCGTTCTATAGATAAAATGCAATCTTTAATGACTTTGTATTGAGGGTGCCACGCCCACTTCTCCCATATCGCCTATTTTTTTAGAGAGATTGCATACTTTATTTTTTTTTTAATTCCCTAAGCTAAACCCCGCGAAGCTCTGCGCTTGTCTGCAGGAAAGAAACCAGTGTCTCCGGCAGGAATCGAACCCGCAACCCCGGCGCTAATTGAATAGCTCACTACCAGCTAGCCTACCGAGGCACTCTACTGATACTACAGCTATTTATTTGATTTATTTGTTTAATTGAATTGTTCCATACAAAAGACTAAGAGTCTTATTTTGCAGTATGGAATTAAGAACTTGTTAAACTAAAAATTATTTGTAAAAAATTGGACTATTTTTCTTTTAGTGCTTTTTGAATTCTGTGCCTCGCCCACTTTTCTAATCGCGGCCACATATTGTCGTGCTTGTATTTTGGTATCCAAGATATTTGTACCAAATTTGGAAACTTAAGCTCTTCCCGTTCTCTAAATATACATAAATCTATATTTTCAACGCCACTTAAAATGTAAAATATATACCATACAGCTCCTTCCAGACCATCACTAATATACTGTAAAAGTTTCACAACTATCGGTTCAGTGGTCTTGGCGGCTAAAAGGTACCAGCAAACAAATAAACATACAAACATTAATTTGTTTGTACATATATGTATAGATAAATGAATACATATGGGTAATTCCATGTGAAATCGACCAAAAGTGGGTCCCGAGCCCTTTCGATGGTAATGAGATTTGGTGAGAAGGTTCCTTTTATCCTATAAGAAACATATGTGAACGAAAAAAAATTAAAAATTTTTTTTTCAAAAGTTATGTCATGATCTCGCCGAATTACCCGAATGTGTTAAACTTATTTCTTCAATATCTCTAAAACTACTTTACATACGAAGACGATTTGTGTAATGTCAATTGTACAATGATGACAACCTTTTTCATAAGATTTTAAATATGACTTGTAGACGTTATAGGTAAGGTCAGGGTAAGGAAAAACGATTTTGTACAGACTTTGTTGTTCTCGGCAAATAACTTGCGCAACTAACTTTCTGAGTCTGAAAAGGTCTAATACTAGTTAGGAGCAGTGAACTCATAATTGGACTCATTGTTTTCTATTTGAAGCCCTAAGTATATCTTCAAGTAGGAATGGGCAAAAATATCGATTTATCAAAACATCGATATTTAAAAAAAATCGTTATGTATATCCGATATTTAAAATACATACCCATGTATCGATATAAATTAGACTATTCAATATTTTCAATATTTTTAATAACTCATTATACGAAAATGCAAAATTTTAGGTGATTTTCAACTGCTTACATTGCTTTTGCTTTTAAGAATTGCATCATATATTTATAAATTTAATCAATTTATTTTACAAAACTTTTAAAAAGAAAATCAGGGAGCTAATTCTGGCAGCCGGCATCGAATACTTTTTCGATTCGAAAGCTATTGAATTTTTAATTCTTTCAGTCAATACTAAAATTATTAAAATTAATTTCGATTGGTTCAGTATCGACTGAAAGAATTGGAAACAAAATTGGTTTCGAGTCGAAAAAGTATTCGATCACGACTGCCAGAATTAGCCTCAGGTGCTGTAAATTGTGTGAATTGCCGGCATTTGACGACTGTTCTTTCGAAAATTGCTTTAAAAAATTTTATCAGACGGCTTTCTTAGTGTTGTCCGAAGGGTTGCTTCGGCCGAAGATTTTACAGTGCCGAATAATAGAAGATTAACCCATTAAACAGAGAGTGTTTCATTTTTATATTGTAAGTCCCCAAAAATCTGAAATGAAAAAATGACCGTAATTTCAACAAACAGATATCTGGTCGTGTTCGTACCTAACAGTTATTATCTTTACCTATGCGGTAAAACTAGTTTGGTAATCTCAATGTTAAATTTGCCTACGTGTTTTTTCCTTTAAATTTTCTTTAAAACTATGGCAGCATTTGTAGTTTTATTAATATTTTGAATTAACTATCAAAAATCGATGATGTAAAATACACTACAGTTTAATCAGTAGATAAGACATACGTATTAAAATTATGAAAAATTCGTTACACCATAGATATCTATACACAGCTAGATATCTATTTCTAGAAATTACGGGCATAAGTCCCTAAAAATATTTTGGGGTCTTATTTCATTTTCAAATTTATTACAAAATCTAAATACTTTTTGGGGATTTATTTAATTTTAGGAATTGGGGATTTATTTCAAATGAAACAACTCCACCATTTTTGGGGATTTATTTAATTTTGATTTGGGGAGTTTTTTCATTTCGTTGGGGTTTCACTTCATTTTTAAATTGGTGGTTTATTTCACATGAAATAAGAACCCAAAAATTGGGAATTATTTGATAATTTTTTTGGGGACTTATTTCGTAGTGTAAAAATTTATTAGGGTATGTTTTGGATGTCATTCTCAATTGCCGAAAAATAAATTCTTTTAAACTTCTGTATTCGTTTCTTTATAATAAATAACTGTCAAGCTATGATAATTGTTAATTATTTGATAATTTACGATTAAATATGTTTACCTTAATGAGTAAAATTACGACAGATATATGCATATACATAAAAAAACAACTTGTATCTATTTATAAATTTACAGTTTTGTCAGTACTAGCAAAGATATCGCTCTTGATTTAAATATGTACTTACATACAGGGTGGAGCATAAGTAGTGTTATGATATATTTTAATAATAACTTTTTCTTTCTGAACTAATTAAATGTTGACATTAATTAAAATTTAGACTTTACATACATAGTTTGGAAATATGTCCACATTATGTTGAGGGATTATGTCTTTTCTTCGACCTATCGGGCTCTTTCCAGAGCAGTTTTTATTACTTTTTAAAAATTCAAGGTCCCAGCGCCTTCACTTTCTCTCGCTTATTTGCCGTAAGCTGTTAAATGGGTTTTTTTTTCTTATTAACATACACCTTAAACCTTTACTGCCGTATTCATAAAATATTAAAATGAATTTGAAATGTATTTTAAGAAATATTTGTATGGAAATTTTTCCTTAAAACACATTTTAAACTTATTTTATTTTTTTGAATACGGCAGTTAGTACTTATCTTAAAAACGGGAGTCGTTAAATCAGGCGAATGCGGTGGGTATTTATAATTGGAAAAGAAAGCGATATGATTCGATCTTCAAAAATTTCACACAGTAGATCAATAGTTGGACGCGCTGTGTCATGTGTGGATCCATCATGTTGTAACCACGATTCTAGACTGTTCTTTAAGTCGGGCCTTAGAAACTGTTCAATTATTGCCCGAAATTGAGTGCCATTCACATTTAACTCAACTTGTTTGTCGTTTGCGTAAAAATATAGTACAAAAAATGTGGATGCATTTGATATTCAACAATTTATCTTGAGTTTGGGTGCCCCATATTCTTCAATTTTATTTATTCAGATGAATAAACACAACCGACATGAAATGCTTAACTTTAACACTAACATGATAAAGGTGTTAAGTATAAACTCTTTATGTTAGTGGTATTTTTCATGCTTTAAAAGCGTTTCTTGGTAATCTGTCTTTAAAGCTCTTTCATAACAACATTTGGCTAGTGGAGAACTATCTTTTATTAGTCGATATGATCTTTGTGTTCGAATAATCTAATGCTTCCTTTCAAAATAAAATTTTATACTTCGGATCTATTTTCTGACCTTTACATTGTAAATTTCCTAAGTAAATTTTCAAAATTATTTAAAAAAAACCAAAAAAAAGCTTAAACGAAAAATTTATTCACTTAAGGCTGTTTTACACTATCACACAAGTCTAACGTGTTTTAAGGAAAATACAACCCTGTCATGATAAGTTGCTATTGTTTTTTTTAAATTTTTAAACAATTTTCAAAAGATTTTGTTATTCGTGCTTAATTTTAATTTTATTATTGATAAAAACACTTGAAATTTATTGTTGATGGGATAAGCTATTCCTATGCGCATTTCACTGGTTGCTTAGGCCAGATCATCAGGAAACTTCATCCATAAAGCTTTTAGAAAAACTAAAGATATTAAACCAAATATAACCCTGCGGGAAATTTGTGTCAATTGGTCCAACAGACCGGTCCTGGGATTTGTGAAAATAGAACAAGTACAAAAAGAAAGGACTCATGACCAGTGAAAGAAGAACGAATCCCTTAACTGGTTTATAAAGAACAAAAGGGTAGAAAAAGTAATGAATTACAGTACAGTCTTAACTAGTGCTGGGACACATTTTTTGGTAATTTCTAAAATTTAGCTTTAAATTTAAATCTTGGACTAGTTTTATTGAAATAATACTACATTGTATTTAAATAATACTACATTTTAGTAACTGACACTAAGCAGGTTCATTAAGAATAGATCTGTGATTGGTCAAATGGTGTCAATTGACCCCCTCCAATGACAACCCCATGTAAAAGTGATAGGTCTTATTCATATAAAGTGTTAGAACTAGAACCGGTCCCTACCACCAAAGACCTATCACGGGACTACTTTGGTGTCAGTTCGCTTCCCTCTAGGGAACTGTTAAACGTATAAGAATTATAGCAACAGTTCTATTTGTAATAATATCAAAGTTTAAACAAAACAACATCAACAATAAACAGTGGCTTCATCTCATCTTACATTCCCCACTACAATTAACCTACTTACAACTACATTAATTGTAGTTGTAAGTAGGTTAAGAAAAACAAAATAAAACAACAACAACTTACAAAAGATGTTGTCAATTAAGTGTTTTTTAGGCCGTGCACCTGCCTGTTTATTATCAAAAAGTAATTTCAATTTTTGGGAATACAAAATTTAAATTTTCAAAAGATTTTGTTAATAAAAACAGGGAAGCATTTTCGTAAAATACTTAAGACTTTGTAGTTAGTATAGTGTATAACGGCCTTTAATAAATAATAAAGTTGCTAATGCGCCACCCTGTATAATAATCTCCTATTAAAATGAAAATTAAAACACATTTCTTATCTTATAATTTTTTGTATATTTTAATAGCAACGGAAGTTTATTTACAGAAAAATATTTATCATTAAAAAAAATTGTAAAAACATTATAAAGAAAATAAATTTTTTTTTAGTTTATACGACTTTAATTTGTGCTATTCAAGGGTTAATTAAAATATATTTTAGTAAAGATTTCATTGCAACTTTAACTGTAGTAGAAGAAACAGTAGAAGCGATGTTTGCCGCTAAATCTAACGCTTTTTAAGTGTAATCGCGAAGAAAAATACGTTTTAGCGGTTAAGGAAAATCTAGCGATTTAAAAATATCTCTCAGCTCCTCGTTTCCGCAATAAAAATACTTTCGGAATCAGTGATGCATACACAGAAAAAAATAAAAACTGATTTTAATTAAAAAATTTGTAATATTAATTAAACAAATTAATTAAATTTGCATCAGTAAACAAATTAATGGTATCAATTAAAAAATTTTTTGAAATTAACATCATTTTTAGCAGTAATTTTGTTGATATAAGTAAACGTTTAATCAACTTGATTACATTTTTAAACTAAACTGATTTTAATTTTGATTAATGGTTTAATTGAAAAAAAAATTGGCGAGAATTTTTTCTGTGAAATATGCCATTTGTGGAACTTTTGGATGTTTGATGGTCCTGTGGTACTTTCCTTGAAATTTGGGCCCAATTTTTCGATGACGCTGAGGCATAATTGAGGTTCTGTGCCGAATTATCTCATCCTTTAGCTTTTGAATTGTTGCTGGCTTACCGACACGTTCATGATTTCGCCCTAAACTTGTTCAAAGCCATCTTCCGAACAACATTTGATCAAATACTGATATCGTAATAAATAAGGTTTTCAAAAAATTTTACACAAATAATTTTTAAGTGACTTATGGTAATTTATTAAATCTTTTTTAAGAATTTTTATAAGAATTGTTTAAAAGTTGACCATATGAGATTTTTTATAATGCTCATTTTCAAAAATCTTCAAAACTGGAACTGGCGTAAAGACATAAATGAAAGTAAAATGGCCTGTTCAACGATTCGTTCGCTTAATAATTATAATTTGTTTTTGTGAACGAAGTCTTCGGTCGGAAATAGATGAAGTGGATGGTGAACAAAAATTTGCATAGCAAAGTTTTATCTGCATGTCCTGACATATAGAGACTTGAAAACATGAATTGAACGTTGATGAATATTAAAAGTTACACTACTCAATAAAAATTCGGAATGCGTTCTACCATTTATAAGATTTACCGTAAAAGATATATTTAGCATTATTCGCTGGCTTTTAACGTTGGTAAATTTATTTCAGCTAGTCTTGTTGAGTATGAAGGTAGTACCAGACATCCTCTATAATCACTATAATCGGGTCCCAAATAATGCTGCCGTATTCCAAAATTGACGAGCTCTGACGTGCAAAGTAAAAAGACTTTTTGTGGTTAAGGGATCGTTGAATTCCTTTGGCCATCTTTTAATAAAAGCCATAACACTGCGGGATTTATTAACAGTCATCGTTATATGTTGAATAAAGTTAAGTTTTTGGTCCAACAATATTCCCAAATCCATTATTTCACTAACTGATAGTAAAGTACAGCCACTTTTTTACTTTAAAAAATTGCAAATGTTTGCATTTATTTAAATTTAGTTCCATCAAGTTATGTTTACACTATTTTCAAAACTATCCGGGTCATTTTGTAGATCTAGTTGATTACAACGAGGTTTTACAGTCAAAATAAGTTTACGTCGTCTGCATGCATCAATACATTACAATGTTGAATTGCTTCAGGCAAATCATTAATAAAAAGAAGGAACAAAATTGGATCAATGTGGCTACCCCGAGGTTCTCCAGATTTCGCATTGATATTTTCCGAAACTGCAGTATTAAATTTTACAGATTGAGATCTACATGACAAATATGATTTCATCCAGCTCTGGAATCTACTCATTACGCCCAGTTTTTTCAACAATAGCGTATTATTATTAACTTTGTTGAAAGCCTTACTAAAATCAGTGTAAATAACGTCAATGTGGTGTCCGTTGGCAAAATCTCTAATAACTAACGTTGTTAAATAGAAAATGTTATTCATAGAAGAGAATCCTTTCCTAGCATTATACAGAGCTTCGGAATATGAAGAAGCAAAGTAGACGGCAAACAAATTGCTGTTCATCACTAGACTCGGAACATTGGTATTTCATGACATTTGGAAATCCTGAGGATTTCGTTTTGGTATTAACAAACTTAAAGAATGATTTGGGATCGTGAACAAAGTTTCGCTAAACAGTAAACAATAATAAATAACAATCATTGACGTTGCCACTCAATTTTTTTGTGATATATCCCATGAAGGTCGGAACAGACTTTTGCTATAGAAAGTCTCTGTTGCATTTTTGTTCAGCGCTTCAAGACATAAAAAAGGAAATTAACATTTTTTGTTCTTATATTCTGTTTTACACATTAATATTTTTTAAAACAAGTTTAAATATATTTGAATTTTTGAAATTTTTGCACTTTGTTATTAATTTAATTTAATAGTCGCATTTTCCAGCGTTTGCTTCCCCTTTTAAGGACAAGCTATCTAGCAATAGCAAAGAGTTCTTCACACTTTTTGTAGTTGAAACTTTTCAGCATAGCTAGTACTGAAAAGTAAAAGCTAGTGCTAGTACTTAGTACTATTTAGTATAAACTACAGTTTTATTAACTCGACCCATTAAGGGCCATTATTACAACCTAATGATAAAGTTCCTGATTGTTAACGTTAACAACAATTATCGTGAACGGTAAAGTGACAATTAAGTTTTCTCCATTTTTACAACTGTCTGATTTAATAAAATATGTAGATAACGACTACTTTTGGTAGTTTAAAATATGTACGTTAATTGAAAGCAGAAGTCAATTTGGTTAATATTCTTTTTTGTTTTGTATGGTTAATTGTTTTATTTTTTGTGTTAAATTGTGCGATTTGAAAAAGTTGAATAACTATGCAAATTATAATTTAAGATTTCAAATCATTGAAGTTGCCATATGTTCAGCAGAAAATATGGTAACTTGCACTTCTTACAATTCACTTGTATAGTTACCATGAGGAAAAACCCGCTGTTAGCTTATCAGTCACTTTTTTGGTTAACGTTTACATGTAATAATAAACTTCTTACAATTCACTTGTAAAGTTACCATGAGGAAAAACCCGCTAACATGTAATAACCAAAAACCATTTATCTGTCAGTTAAATCAGACCATAACAAGCTTCACGTAACGAAAATGAACTTTATAAATTTTTGGTGAATAATGATTCACTCTGTCTTAACGTAAATTTTAAATATTTGGGATACATATTAGTTTTATATAACTAGATATTATATAATTTTACTATCATAAGGATTAGCAAATAATTTGGTTTAGTCCCTATAAATGGTACTCTCCCGAAAAGTACATTTCCCGTATCGTAGTAAAAGCGTGATGATCAAAAAACTCATCAGCTAAGGCAACGATTTTAGTGTAAAGTGCATTCTAGGCCACGTTAACTTAAAACAAATTTCTTTAAAATTGAAATTAGCTCAGAAGAAGAAATAAGGAAAAACTTGCACGAGCATTAAAAATGCCAGTTTTCCATTAAAAACGTATGTACGTATGCATCAAACAAGCAAAAAAATTTTTGTTCTTGTCATTTTTTCTGACAGTTAATACAATTTTCTTTTGAGCTTAAAATAAATTTTGTTTTAATTAAAATAAATGGCAAGAAAATTATTGGTTGAGAAATATTTTTACTTACTTTCGTTGCACACAGAACAAGCACATGCAGCGTCAGCAGTCCCAACAACAAATTGTATTAAAAGCAACATAAAGAAACACTTACGTAAAACATAAAATTGACAGTGTTCAAGAGTAAAAAAAAATTAATTAAATGAAAACCAACAACGATGAACAAATACGAAGAAAAAATTTTAAAAGCATTAATCTAATTTATTTATTTATTTTTTTTTTAACACAAAATTGTCAGAGTAATTCTCGGCTTATTTATGTATTTATTTTAAATTTTCATTGTTGTGGTTGTAATTTTGTTTTTAGTTTTTGAAAATGAAAATTGCAATTGAAATTGCAAATACAATTTTAACAAAAAGTTGCATTTGTTTAGGTCATTGTGCTCTATCGTTGATGCAAGTCTTACAATTTTGTACATACAAATTCACACTCATGAAACAGAAAAATTCTCTAAAAAAAACATGTAATACGCGACTGCGCCAAATCTTTGATACCCACCACCAAGAATTGGATTTTTTTGGGATCGAATCTTATTTTGAATTTTTTAAAACATATGACCAAATTTTGGTATCAGATAAAAAAATTCCTAGTCATATAAGACTAATGTATGCCAAACTTATTAACCATATTATTATTATCGAGCACTTACCGCAAAAGAGCTTAAGCGACAAAAACACAATTTTACAGGAGAAGCTTTTCTTGTTATATTTCATAAAAATTTTGTATGAAAGTTGGCGTTTAAGCTAAAGTTGTTTTTGCTATAAAATCGTAACGGCACCTTATGTGACCACGAGATGATACAAGTCTTGCCAATAAATTAATTTATTAAAAAAAAACGAAAATTGAAAATGATGTCGGTTAAGCTATTCGGATTCTTCAGTGTTTCACTGTAGATAATATTATGATAAACAAGTTGATTGTACCTTATTTGGAAAGCTCGGCACTTGCCGTTCTAAAAATATACAGAAATCTGTACTATATTTACATAAGAGTAGCCACGCCCTGTTTTAAAATCCCACCCATATCTATAGAGAGCTTGTGTATGGAAAACCCAGTTTTCGGACAACTTTTCTGCAACGGTTTTCCAGATATAAGGAAATCAAAATGTTCCACACCCATTTCTTCAGTCCCACCTAGATTTTGTCAGATATTGTGCATTGATATGTAAAGATATTTCTACCAAATTTGAAAAAATTTGGATATATAGATATACACACTAGCTGTAAAGCCTATCCCTGCCAGGCAGGAAGAAATTCTCCTTTAATGTATGCCCCAACGTCAGTACTATAAGCTTGGGAATTCTAAGCTTCATTGTGATATAAGGGGCTTCAAAAATAGCTGATGTGCAAAATAACACAATTTTTCCACATTTGCTTTCTTCTAAGTTCTCCTTCCGTAGTCAAAAAATCTTAGATCCGACTACTTTAGGCCATGCTCAATTGTTAGGACTATATGGTAGGCAATTTTTAGCTTCCTATGCCATGAGGGGTTTTAATATAAGCTAAAATAATAAAAGTTTAATTTTACCCCGCCCCTTTCCCTCTTTATTCTGTGCCCGCATACCAAATATATGTACATATCGCACTCTAAATACTAAAGGGTCACAAATCAAAACTCTTAAATTTTCAGTAGAGACAAAAAACTGGTTTCTTTTTATATGTACTCTAATACTACAAAGAAGGATTCCATTGTATTTTTTCGCAAAGTACTATAGAAATTGATTCAAGATTTCTACAGTGTGTATACATGACCACTGTGCATCGGTTTCTTACAAAAAGTGAACATTTAAAAATTTTGAGTTGTGACCCTTTAGTATTTCGGGTGCGATATATTCATTAAAATTTTCAGATTTCTAGACCATCAGTGTGATTCAAAAAGCTCTGGACAGACAAAAGAGAGGAACACGCAAATAGGAAATTATATATATAGATTGCATTTGTATAAGAGGTGCCACGACCTCTTAAAGTTTCAAAATAATATAAAGCCTTTAGCTCCTTCCAGACCATCAGTAATATTCTGTAAAAGTTTTATTGGCTACGGCGGCTATACATAATTCTCTATGTTGGTGGCAAAACATCAGTGCAAAAAAAAATCGACACATTAAAATAACAAAACAACAAGGGATTTTATGGGTAGAAATGGGAGGCAGTCGGGGTTTTTACTCAAACCTCAGCAATTTATGGACCGATCTCGCTGAACATTAAATGCAAAAATACAGGAGTATATGAGACAGAACAGATAGACGGACATCTTTAAAACAACAACCAAGATTATATACATATACTTTATAGTTTCTAAGATCAATATTTTAGATATTACAAGCGGGATGAAAGGTATAAAAAGCATAAAATCGGAAAGAAATGCAATGTCAACAAGAAAATTTTCTTGTTACTTTATAACTTCGATTGAACAAAAGTTTTAAATATTTTGAAGAAACAAAGATTTAATTTTCAAATACGTAGAATAAAGTTTTTTTTATCATAGTGATTAGGGATGAGATTTGCATGCACTAAAAAATCGAAAATATGCGCTTAAAATATGCTCTCAAAAATCCAAAATGTGCATTAAAAAATCAAAAAATTCACTTAAAACTAGAAAAAATTCCATAAAAAATCGTTTTTAAATTTTAGTAAAATCTTATTAATTATATCTTTAAAAAAATTAAATAACTATTAAAAGTAAAACTTTGTCTTCTATTTGAAGAATGCCAATGCATTTTGGAAAAATTTATTTTTAGAAAACACTTTGACTCCAGATCAGATCAAAATATTTAAAATCTATTTTATTTTTTGAAATCCTTAAATTTTTTTCAAAACATTTTGGACTTTTTTTTAAATTTGCCGGGCTTTTTTTCCTTCCACATTGCTAATTTAACTTTCTGCAATATCAATTAATTTGACTTGAGCATTAAGTGAACTAAACCCCACCTAATTAGTTTTTGTTCCACGAATATATCCATCCGTAATTGTAAAATACAAATGCTATATGACTTCTGATGTTATTTAAATCGAATATTTCTTTTACATTTTTTAATTGCATAATCAAGTAACTTTTAACAGTTTTGCATAAAATATTTTAAACCCATTTGAAGCATTAACAATCTAAGAAGCTGCATCGGTTTAAATAGAAGGATCTTTTGTCGAAATCTTGAAAATCTTGTATTTAAAGCAAAGCTCCAAAAGAATCTTTATTGATTTCAAAAATCTTTTTTTGGAAGTTTTTTTTGGGGTATTTAAAATTTTTTTTAAGAACTTTTCTTCTAATATGGAAATCAAAAAAAAAACCACTCAAAAATTTCAAAATATGCAAATATATGTATTTAAAACCTAAATATGAAAAATATGCCACAATATGCAAAAACAAATGATTTAATGATTCGGAAAGATAATTGGTCGACATCGTTCTAAGACTTTCGACAAAAAACAGATATTAAAGAAGAACCGCTAGATTTCCCGCTAACCGTCTTAACGGAAATTTTACCGCGATAGGCACATTCACTAGAAGGGGCGAAAATGGTCAAATTGGCAACAGTGGGCGGACTTTATATATTTTATAAACATACATATGCATTTTATTCATGTCTAATACTATTGCTTTTTAATAAATTCCAAGCTCATTATTGGTTTGGTACATATGCCATTAAGTCATAGTGGAGAAAAACGACAATGAATGTTAACATAAAGTTTTTTATTTTCACCACTGCTTCTGGCAGTTAACAGTATTTAATTAACTGTTATTGCCATGTGCAGCATACTCCACTTTTATAAATTTATTTATAAAAAGTTGCTACATGCGTTAACTTACAATTGTTTACATTTTATTTAGGGTGTTCACAAGGTGTGGTATTAAGTCATATCGTCATAATGTCCTAAATAATATTTTACAATTGTTTAATGAAAATACTGTTGTGTTTCAAACAAAACAAATATTTTAATGCTGTGTTCATTGATTCGTCATAACTGCAAAGTAGAAATCTCAAGTATAAGCGGTTGTCCACAGCAGTCATATATATTTCATGTAATTATTATAAGTCATATGACTTTACAACTTTATGACAACATTGTGAATCCTTGCTTTTTCAACTTTTTTCGGCTCTTAAGAAAAGCAAGAGTAAAATAAATTTTAAGATTGTTATTTTATTAAGCTTTCGCTTTAACTACTGGCTTTTTTTAGGGCAATGAAGCAAAGCAAGAGACATTTTGTACGGGTTTGTGTAAGAAATTTGCAGCGTTTGTTAAACAGTGGCGTGTAGAGCAAAACAATACTTAATAAACTTTTAAATAGTTGATATGGAGCAAAATTAATGCTTAATATCTCAGAAACCAATAAAAATTTCATTAAACTGGTTTTGGATTCAGAAAGATGGTATTCAAAATATATATACCCAATTCGTTACTCATTTTTTTTTAAATGGTCGGTAGGGTAAACCAATAATCGGCTGACGAAATACTAAATATTCTGTAAACAAAAAAATATAAAAAAAAATTTTAAACAGACCGACATGACTAATCCGACTTTGAAAGCCACCAGGGCCCATAGCAAATGTAGTTTATGCAGTCTTATGACCGTAATTTCTACAAAAAGATTTCAAGCTGTCTATAGATATCTTTGGTGTAACGAATTTTTCATAACTTTAACATAAAGTATGTCTTATCTACTGCTTGAAGTGTATTAAACATCATCGATTTTCGATTGTTAACTCAAAAGGTATATAAAAATATAAATGTTGCCATATTTTTAAAAAAAACTTGAACGTAAAAACATGTGGGCAAAATTAGCGTTGAAATTACCAAAATAGTTGTATAGGACAGGTAAAGATAGGGTTGCCATTCCTACAGATTTTACCAGTACACGTACTGGTATTTATTCAATGTACTGGTTTCAATGTAGTGGTTTATGCATAACACCCAAATCAGTACGCAAAACTACTTTTTTTTTAAATTTTGCCTCCAAATAATTTTACTTGTTTAAAATTGGTTTACTTCCCTTATTACTTCTGATTTGTTATGAATCACCCAGTTAAAATTCAGTCTTTACTCTTAACTTACCATATCGAGCCTTTGGTGCAATATCGTAGTAACTCAAAATTTGAATTTTTTGAGCTGGGTATGCAGAAATGATCTTTGGGGAAATATATATCTAAAGAAAAAAAGATTATCATTCCATCTTTAACTGTTCAGATTTTACAGCTAAAAATGTCTTTATTGCCTCTAGCTATTTCCAACCATTTTTTAATTACGAAACATTCCAATTTATTTAAAAACTTGTAAAAACATAACTTTAGTAAACAAAAATGCTATCAAAAATATGGCTGAAAACTTCAAATGCATTTTTCTCAGTTCACGATTTTTTGAATTACTACGGTATTGCACCAAAGGCTCGATATGCTTTGTATTTAAATAAATTGAAGTGCCATTAGTGCTTTTAAAAAGAAAATGCTGCTTTTGAGAAAAAGAGAAAAGTATAAAAACACTCGCAGGATTGTCATCGTGAAAACTTCTTGGTTGTATTCTGTAATTCAAATAAAACGAAAAACAACGTAAAATTTTTGTTTTGTTTTCCAACGTCCTGTGTGTAAAACAGATATAAAACGGCACATGCAAACAGATAGACATAACCCGGAGTTTACACATGAAAGAACATTCTTGCAAGTAGAGTATACGTATTATCACCCTGCAAATATTAGTACTAGTCCAAACATGCGTGTAAAATGTAGCCCACAAGGGACTAGGACAAGTCCAAAAGTAACTCAAACGTATGAAAAAAACATGGTCCATTTAACACTACGATGTTCTAGGGCACGGCCATATAACCCAACTTTGGATTACAAAGGAGTAGTCTTAAAACTTCTTCATTATATACTCAAGAGGATTAGTTTTAACTTCGCTTAGAAGCGAAAACATGTCATTAAAAAACGAGACACATTGTCTCACAACAAACAATTTTTGACAATGACATGGTTCATGAATTAGTCCATTTAATCAAAATGGATCAGGCGGTCCAATAATACTTGCAGGGCAAAGAAAACTCGTAGAATCAGCCGATTGGCTGAAAGTACAAATATTGTGTGAATGTTAGTGAAAAAGTGAAAGTGTATTGCAACTTTCAAGAAATTACTTTCATGTGTAAATGCTAGGTAAGCGAAATATTTCAGGGAGTCATCAAAAAACAGTATCTTCATTTCATTCATGGCCACAGCTACGCTTCAGCTGATTGTAGCAGCAAACTTTTCAAAGAAATCTTTCCTGATTCCAAAGTTGCTTTTAATTTTAGTTGCGGAAGAACAAAGTGTTCTAAAGATGCAACCAAATTATTGGCAAAGTATTTAGGGTATTCACAAGGTCTCCTATCCAGTAACATTTTCATAAGTCATAATTTAAAAATTGCTTCAAGCTATTGGTCTTGACGTTAAAAAAATTTTATTAAATTAATAAATTTTTGTCTTCTAACTATTATATTTTAAGGCATTTTTTCGTTTGTAATTCAAAAACAAAAAATTTTAAGGGGTTTTCATTTTATAGCCTTTTTTTCCATTAGGCAGGTGTAAAATCTTACATAAGATTCCCGTGTCCTTCTTGACCCCGGGAGATGTCGTATTCCTACCGACTAAAAAAGTTCTTGCTTTAAAAAACAGAAAAATGAATTATTTTTAATGTATAATTTTCTTTTTGGTTTAATAATCGTTTAAAACTTATGAATTCAATAAAATTTTGTGTCAAAATTTGTGTACTGTTTTTTCCCAATGTACTGGTATTTTACTTACGATGTACTGATTTTTCCAATTTCAAAAATGGCAACCCTAGGTAAAGATAACTATTAGGAACCAACACGAGCAGATATCAGCTTGTAGAAATTACAGGCATTAGATAAATACTACTTCGTGTTACACACGGAATGCGAAACTTAGCATACCTACATATATGTAACTATATACCACTCGTTGTGGTGGAGGATATAAAACTATCTAGAGAATAAATAAAACGAATATAAAAATTGTTGTTTACTAGTTTAAAGAATACATACTAAATAAACATTCAATCATCATCATGCCAGTGGGGGTCCGAAACTCGTACTTATATTGTTGTTGTTGCCTGTATGCCGCAGATACATAGATATGTATGTACCTACATACTAGAGAACCAAAGTGACGAATCATACACATCAGCGAAAAAATATATCGAAACAAAACAAAACATGTCTCTCTTCTAAGCGATAGATATTTTTAATTTGACTATAATTGCAAAATGTAGTTGTTGTTGTTGTTAAGTGAGAATGGAATTAAATTGAGAAAAACCAAGCCGAACAATTTGTTTAATTTATTTAATTTAAAAAAATTACACGTCAATTGCATTTAATTGATATTGCAGCTGTAGATACCAACATACATACATATTTATAGCATTAAATTGTGTATTGTGATGTTTTTTTATGAGCTTGTTTTGTTTTAAAACGTCGCCCATTGTGCGATGTATCGAATCTAAGTACATAGATACATACATATGTATGTATGTATAACTAATTTGTTTTTCTTTTTTTTTTGAACTATGCGCAAAAAAGATTATTTTTACAAACCTCCACTACTAACGATTAATAAGCATGATTTCGGCGGGTTAACTTTTAAATGAATCGCATATAAATTTAAACTTTGATTTTATTTCTCTGCGTTCTCCTTTTTTAGTCAGCCCCTATACAAATCATCGTCCGAAATATACAGTCAAGGGTATTTTCATCTGCATGAGAAAAAATTGATATTGATAACTATGGTTTGATTGCTGAGAATGTCAAACGATGTTGACATTTCTATTTAGAAAGGTTTGACAAGTCATTACGAATCGTATAACGCTAAAATACGACTTCAAATTGTGGAAATTACCTTGGGAAACTGTTTGCGAAGTTCATAGAGCACTTCATCCGTTTTACGAAGCTCATATCTGGTTAAATGCTAAATTGCCGTATGTGGAGCAAAGACAATTCTCGAGCCATTAATGAATCACCATTGTGTCCATTTAAATTTACTGTTTGGTGCGGTTAACACGCTGTTTCGAAATGAGCTGCCGTTTCTATGAATGCCAAGCGCTTTTGGGTCATGCTGACTGAAATTTTGTTTCCGAAAATTTATTAGCTAAACATCAGCGTTAACAAACGATTTATTGCAAAATCAATTTGGTGACAACTTTATTTCACTGGCCCCCTCGATCGTGCGATTTAGCGCCTCTGGATTATTTTTTATGGGTATTTAATAAGTCAATGTCTTATGCCAACAAATC
Source organism: Pollenia labialis (assembly GCA_949318255.1). NCBI lineage: Eukaryota > Metazoa > Arthropoda > Insecta > Diptera > Polleniidae > Pollenia > Pollenia labialis. The sequence goes on from OX439140.1 coordinate 37,520,605, forward strand.
ACAAACTCTAAAAGAAATCGAAGCCAGATTAATTGGAAAAACGTAAAAAATTTGACTGGTCAAATGGACCATGCAAGTCCTAGCTGCGATGGACATATGCCGGAATTAGCATGACATTATATACCAGATTATATTATACAAAAAATTTCATTCAAATGCATTATCATTTAAAGTTCTCATGCAGCTTAAACCCCAACACCGTAACTTTGCCTGTATTCTATAATTGACCGTAAATTGTAATTTAAAAGTCGCATAAAGCTCTTAAACATAAATATCTTCCTTAACATACTTTTTAATTGTCCCCAGCCTACCAGCAGATTTCATCAAATTTTCAGATTTTTTTGGCTAGAGGTTACAGAGATATCGAATATTAAAAAAACCGAGTTATAACAAAACTATGCTCAACTAAATACTCATAACTTTTCAATATAAGTCCAAATAGAATAATTTTTTTTGTCTACTATCCAAGAAAAAATATAAAAAAATTTTGCACAGCGGGCTTGGATGCACTTTTCGGGACTTAATTTTTTGAATAAATTTTGTATACTGTTTGTAATCTTTGATTTTCTTCACTTTTTTATAAAAAACTTTGATTTCTTCTACAAATTGTAAGTCCCATCTGGTTGTGGGATTCAAAAAACTACTATTTTTTTTTTTGATTTTTTTAAATTGGTTAAACAATTTTTTTTTCAATATAAACCACTGTGCACAAACTTTCTAGGATTCCGCAGGATATATTTTAATTACTTATTCATTTATTTTGTTAAATATTTAATATCGAACCATCGCTGCAGCCTCGAGACCCTTGAGAAAAACTCTTCGAAATTCGTTGATATATTTTGCAATCAACTTGCTGGTTTTGTAACAAATGATTTTGTAGCAAAAAAAACAATCTGCTTTTTTGAAAAAAATAACAAGAACCTTCAAGAACCTACTGAAAATTACCCGTTTGTTATACAGAACGCAGCGCCCGGTTTTCATTGGAATAATAATCAGGCAACCATATGCCCGATAATTATTTATTTGAAGCATAATGAAGTGCTCACTCATCGAAGTATGGTCTTAATATCTGATGACAATAACCATGATGTAATTGCTGTATACGTGTATCTAAGGATTATTATTGATTATGTGAAAAAATTATTTTTTTAACAACAGCTGACTTTAATTATTGAAAATCAGTGTTGTTAACGCTTATTAGAATTCAAAGAAAATTTAATGTTGAACATTGCTACAGCAGCGGTGAATATCGCTTATTATTACAAACTTTGCATTCAATATTTAACGTAGTTATTATTTTGTTCCTTTTTAGTTTAGATAAATTTATCACTTTATAAGGGTGCGTGTAACCTGATAAATATATTACACAATTATAATGCAATGTGAAGTATATTTCGTATCGCTGGAGGACGTAAAATAGGGCAAAAAGTTTTAAAGCTCCACTTCCCTATATCTTCTTAGATAACCAACCGGTTTTCTTAAAATGTTGCATGCAGACACTGTAAAATTTGAAAGGAAATACGGAATAGGTCCTGAAATAGAGCAAGAGGGGTAAAGGCTCCCCCTTCCTATATCTTCTCAACCAATCGACCGATTTTCTAGAAATTTCTCAGGCAAATAGTATAACATCTGGATGGAACCTATATATATATATAAACCTCGTAGTACAGAACCTAACATATGCGAGCTTTATACTTGGCTCAATTTATTTAATAATTCTGGGCTTAATTCTGCTTTATCTTTTTGAGCCATTTTTAAAACACCTATATTTATTAAATTAACCTAAAACTTAAGTTTGTAATGTTATTGGACAAAAGGTAAGAACACAATTTTTTTTAATTAAAATTTTATTTCGTAATTAAAACAACAGAACCCAAATGTTTTTTACAATCCATTCGGGGTATTTTGGTTCGACTTTCTATAGTCACTGCCATAGCACTATCACGATTTTTGCAATTACTTGTCGTGAGACATGCGTTAGCAACGGCACACACCGATCGGTTTCCTGATTTGTTGACATCGCTGATGATTCCATAATTTAATGATTACTTTTTTAAAAAATAAATTAACACACGCTTACTTTTTGAAAGTTAACTAACAAGTGCATAAGTCAATCAAAACATATGTTTAACATCACGTTTTCATAAAATGCATTAACGGTAAATTTCTAAAATGACTAGCACTATTAATTACATTGAATTCTAATAACTCATACGGGGCTTAAAAAATCATTATATTTTCAAATCTTCGTAATTCGTATAAAAATTATAAAATTATATCGATGCAACAACAATGTTCCATACATCTTGATCAATAGATAAGCCTGGTACTCTGTTGAACATTTCACGTGAAATGCTGTCAAAATGCATATGAAAAAAACTTGTGCGGAATATCTATGAAATAATGTTGATGGAGTTGTACTCTGTTTATTTTGTGAAAAAGTTCCGAAATGTTTCTGGCAACATTTTTTTTACAACTGCGAAATAATGTAAGCTGCCTTTATTTCACGTGGAATTTTAAGCAAAAGCAAAAAAGTATGAACTTAATATAAAAAAAGATATAAAAAATTTAAATAACACAATCGGTAACAGTTTATGGATATACTTCTTTTTATTAAATTTTTTATTAAAAAAAAATAATTTTAGTAAAATACATGTGGCGCTTGTTTACATACACGAAACAATGTAGCATACTTTGAAGGAATAAAAACGTCAAATTGTACAAACTCGTAAGATTGGTAACATTGATAAATGCCAAAATGTTCGTGTGGAATAATCAATGTTGCTTAACATTTTCCACAAATTTGAACAGAGTACTAGGCTTTAGTGGGAACATAATAATTTATTTGTAATCAAATAAGGTTTAAAAAAATGCAATAAAAAGGTCCAAAAAAAAGTTAAATTCAAACGAAAATTCATTTGAAACATCTTAAAATTCATTTAAAAAACGGATCATATACATTTCATTTAAAACAAATGATTTTTACATTCATTTTTAAGTTTTTTATTTAGTAAACAGCATATTCCGTAAAATTGAATAGTTTTTACTTTTAAAAAATATATTTTAACCGAAAAAAATCAAACTACATAACAAAATAAATACGGAAAAACATTATTTTTTGGTAGTTTGTTTTTTGAATAACAAACACAAATGTTGAAAAATAAAATTATTCGTAAAATAATTGTATTTTTATTCAATTTTAACAGTTCGGAAAAAGAATTTAATAACCCACAATCAGTTACTGTAATAATTTTATAAGTGCATATTTGTAGACAATTTTGGTAACTTTTGCTTTAACAGTTTGCTAGATATGGAGAAATATACACGCAGAGAAAAAAATGGTTGGGCATGGTAATTGTTGTCCTACACAAAAAATTGTTAACTTTATTTATAGTTACTGTAAACATATCAATGTTTATCGCAATTATAAATTTGAGTATTTTTGACTGAAAATAATTACATCTTAACTTATTATGATTAACATCATAAGAATATGATTAAGGGAAAAATAGTATGATGTAATATTACGAATATATTTGGTCATAATATGTTTCAATAACAATCGTAATATGGTGACTACAATAATGAATCTTATCATAATATGTTGCTCTTAGAATATGTTTACCACAACCATATTTTTTCTTTGTGTGTATCTGGTTTTTGTATGTTAGGTGCCACACCCTCTTATAGTTTTGAAAAAGTATATAACCTACAGCTCCTTCCAGACTATCAGTAATGCACTGTAAAGTACAAACAAACAAAGTAACAAACGTTAATTTTTGTTATTGTAAACTATTGGTTTGATCTAAATATAGAACATAACTTTGAGCCGTTTTTACTCAATCTCAAATATTTTTTGATTAAAAAAACATTTTTTGCTCTTACCATATTTTGTGGAAATCGATCAATTATACGTTCCTAGTCCTTTTCTTGCCGGTGTCTTTTTTTGTAATGATTTTTTAGAACTTAAGAACCAATTGTGAGATAATTGATTTTGTTTTTTTAGTTGTTGTGTGGTTTTTCTCATTTTCTTTTTGTTTTTTTTTTTATCATATCTACTAACAGTCAGTCATACATGCAGTAATGCTCTTGGTGAACAATGAATTATTAGTTGATTTTCAACAAACGTTTTAAGCGAACTGAATTTATTTAGCTTCAGTTCAAGGTCAATTTAGTTCATTGTTCGTTGGAAATGATTTGATTAAACAAGAAAAATTATTAAATAAAAAGAATCAAAAATGCGGCCACTGTGATCAGATCTAGCTAGTAACGTCATTTCAGAGATGTCTAAATATCATTGAAAATTTCTAATAAAATGAAAAATAGAACATGATAAATATAACTTAAATTATTTTTCAACAAAAAATTTGTAAAAGTTTTCAGAAACTTGTTTCTATAAATTGAATTTATAAAAACAATTATTTTTTTATGCAATGTTTATGGTTTTTTGTTTACTGATTTTACTTTATACATATTAGTTTTTTGCCACTCCTTAAAACTTTAAAAATTTCATCACATCCTTTAGATAATTATAGAAATAGACACATGAAAAGTCATTTAACTGCAGCTTTCTCGCTTATAAACCCGTTGGATCATTTGTTTATAATGAGTACTTTTTTTGGTACTTTTTGCAGCAATCTTGATACAAGTGACATTCTATTTATTTAAAAAATAATATTTTGCACGTTTGCAAGAAACACGTTTTGCAAATAAACTTTCAATTTATTTACAGAAATTCAGGGCTTCATTACCTTTACAACTACGAGGGGGCCTTGGTGTTAATCAAAATGTAAATTAAAAAATTGTACTTTTTCAGTACTATTAGCATTGCAAAAGTACTGAAGTCCTCCAATGACATGTTTAGTACAATTTAAAAATTTCAAACATTTTATTTTCAAATTTATTTAAGACAAAATATTAACTACAGTCTAATGAATCTTGTTGCTATAGTTTCAAACAAAAAAAAACTTATCATTACTTAAATTTAGACCTAAGCCTTTTTATATATTCTTTTTTTATCAAATTTTAGGTTAAAATAAATTATATGTTAGATACGCCTTTTTTAAATTAAAGCAACGTTATGTAGAAATTTTTCAAAAAACTAATTTCCTACATCAATCGGACTTTGATTTTCTTAAAAAAAAAATATATGATTATTTTGTTCCTAGGTCCAAGTTAGGGTATTTGAATTGTATTGTTATTTCGAATCGAATGCCGTAATTTGGCCCCTGGTTTTTAAAAGATGTTTTATGTATGTATGTGTGTATATTCAGTGTTGCCAAAACCTCGTGACCAAAAAGATCAATTTGTTTAGTAAGAATAAACGTATATTAAAAAGATATTAAAAATTAAATCATCGAATCTCATAGGAATCACTCTTGTTTTGGTAAAAATATATACCAAATTGTCAAAATCGAATTAACGGTTGATCAATGTAACCTGTTTCTCAAATTACTTTAAACGATGTTAACTTGGCTAAATACTAGAGTTGTCAACCGATTAAGAATAATTCGATTAATTGATCAAACAAAAACGAACTATTGTTCGAACAATTTGAAAATGGCGATTTTCGAATAACGAATTAATCGATTAATCGAAAAATTTTTTTTTATAAATTAAATAAAAACTTAAAATTTAATTTATTCTCATACGGTTTTAGTAATTTTATACAAAATGTAGGAAAAGTAAAAAAGAAATATTGAAGCCATAGCCCCGATTGTAATTAATCTCAGTGTTAAGTAAGCAAAAACCGTGCTGAGTACTCATAGTATTTCAAAAATGTATTTTATGTTCTTTTTAAACAAATCTTTGACAAACAATTGTATAAATTTAAATTAAATTAAATTAAATAAACAAAAAAAATATTTTTTCGAAAGATTGACCAAATAGCTATCGAAGTTACTTAAGACAAATTTTGCATATGCTTAAAATTCAAAAACCCTCGTCTAGAGTTAGAAATTATTTTTTTATTACATAAGCAACTCTTATCCCAAAAAGCGACCAAAACTACCTTATAGGAAAAGACAAGCTTTCTTTTGAGCAAAAAAAAAAAAAACATTCCGGATAAAAAAATATAAAAAAAAGTTTTAAATTTTTAAAAAAAAAAAAATTTTTTTTCGAAAGATTGAATAAATAGCTATCGAGGCTACTTGGGAAAACTTTTGCTTACACCAATAGGTAATAAGCAGGGCTGTGGAGTCCTCCGAAAAAGTACTAACTCCGACTACAAACGCTGAAATTTTTTAAGTGCGACTCCGACTCCTACTATAATCTTGATACTAAATGTATATGAGGCTCAGTGATGTTAACTTTTATTTTTTCATTACCGTACGCAAACATTAATGTACTGTTTCCAAATGGCAGGCGATTGATTATGTAGTAAAATTTATATGAAAAGCACTCAGTCCATCCCCTGTCATTTGGAAACAGCACATTAATGTTTGCGTACGGTAATTTCTTCTCAAAAACTCTAATTTTTAGAAGGCCGTACGGTAATGAAAAAATAAAAGTTAACATCACTGAGTCTTCATAAACTATTTATTAAAATTTTAAATGTGTTTTAAGAAGATAATTTTTATTTTGGAAATTATTTTTTTAATTTTTTATGCCGAAAAACTTTGGAGTCGGAGTCGCGCAATTTTTGTGGGTACTACGAATCCGACTCCGGCACAAAAACCTCAACTCCGACTCCACAGCCCTGGTAATAAGTTACATGGATGAGAGAGAACACCTGTACGGCCAAAAGTCAAATTTTGACTTTTTGACCGATCTTGTTAAATATTTGTGTCTAAGCTACTATCCAATAGGACAAACCTTGGTGCAAATTCCCTTCATATCGGAAGACTTCGATTGAACAATTGGCTCACTTGATATGAAATCCCCCATATTTACTTTGATTTTACTTAAACCATCCGTGTAAACATAAAAAAATACTTAGACCCCTTAAGACTCGGCAAGTTACAGTTTCATTAAATTTAAGAAGAAGTTTTCGTAAGTTCAATATGGTTCCACACATATGAATCAAATGAAATCGCACAATTTCTTAAGCATATGATAGTTGATAGGGCAATACAAATTCGCAATAGCTTAGAAAAAAAGTTATTTTTGAATAATATGTATGTAATAATTTACTAAGTATACATTAATTTCTTATTTATTCATAATTTTACCGCAAAAACAGGAAATAGAATGCCTTAATTTGCTTTTTAAGAGATTTTGACAAAATAATGTGGATAACGACGATCGTCGTTAAGAAGAGAGAAAAAAAACAATCACACAAATTTACTAAAATATTAATTTAATCATAATTATAATTATTATTATATTTTATCGTAGCTTTGAGAAAACAAAACTTACACAAGACAACACATGATTTCTGGACTCAATTCTGATAATTGTTTATGAAAATAGACCCAAAAAGAAGAACTTCTGAACCATTAGGTTGGTCAAGGTACAGCAAATAATAATTTAAAAATTAATTTGAAGTCACTAAGTATCGTATAGGGGAATTTGTCACATTTTAGGCTCTTTCTCTGTCATAACTCGAGAACCACTAGTCCGAATGCCCTTGAATATAACGTCTATTTAAGATGATGATGCAGACTCAGAACATGCATATGAACAACCTACGAAGGTCAATAACTTTTTTTTTTAAATGCTATAAAAAAACTACTGGATATTTTCTCAAATTTTCGTTTTTTATTTGAAAGTACAACCCTTCCGGTTATAAATGGAAAATAACTTCATTCAAATGGCTGCCTCGGCTGGCCATGCAGTAGCCTACACGATCGGTCCAATTTTTAAGCACATTATCGATTGTGTGCAGCTGTATTTCACCAATGGCTTCAAGAATATTGTCCTTTAAGCGTCAATTGTCTCTGGCTTGTCGGCGTAACACTTATTTTTGACGGCACCCCACAAATAATAGTCCAACGGTGTCAAATCGCAGCACAGGGCGCAAAACATCGTGTGTAGCTTCGGCTGTGTGGCATGTAGCGCCGGCCTGTTGAAACCAAATGTTGCCAATGTCCTCCTCTTTAATTTTTGTGAACAAAAATTCGTTCAACATAGCCCGATAACGATCGCCATTGACTGTAACGGCCACTCCTTGCTCATTTTCGAAGAAAAATGGCCCAATTATGCCTCTGTGACTCGTTTTGGGTGCAACGGCTTCTCAATATCTGCGTGCGGGTTTTCTGTGTCCCAAATGCGACAATTTTGCTTGTTTTCATATCCGCCAAGATCAACATGAGCTTCATCTGAAAAGATGATTTTTTTTTGGCAAATTCGGCACCTTCTGTAAGTAGATCGCAGGCCCACTAAGCGAAGCGAAAACGCATTGTTTCCCAGCCTTGTTCAAGCGTATACACAACCACATTCGTTCAGCGGAAGGATAAAACTAATTATCTGTCAAATCAGACATGAGCTAAGTGTTACCATTCACGAAATAAGCACTAGTTGAAAAAAAACGTTAGATGGCAGACCCGTTATAAAGTCGACTTTTTCTAAAGTATACTTTAGAACAATGGTTTTGACATCCATTTAAAGCCGGTTTTATCTTTAAGTATACATTATTATGACTTTGAATATGGGCCATTATTTGTTGGTACCTAGTTTGTTTTTTGAATAACAAACATAAATGTTAAAAAATAAAATTATTCCTAAAATAACATTATTTTTGTTAAATTTTAACAGTACGGAAAACGTTTTTAATAACCCACAATCAGTTACTGTAATTATTTTATGAGTATGTGAATTGAGTTTTCTACTGTTGCTTTTTAAAATGTTTCAATGCGTGCTGGTCTTGTTGCTAAGCGCATTTAGTCTAAGGCGTCATGGTTTATTATGACGTGTCTGTCGCTTTCTCTGTTTTATAAACACAATACATACATATAAAAACAGGCATCACAGCCTACAGTGACAATTAAAATTATTTAAAAAATAGTTTTCACAATAAAACAAATAACGGAATTCGCGCTATTGAGGCATTTTTAAAGCATTAAGGCCGGGTTTTTGAGATTTGGATTAAGTTTGAACTTAGCTTAACTTGCCGAGTCTGAAAGGGGTCTTACTAACTAAAATCTAAAAAAGCCAGCCTAAAATAATGACAGTTATGTATGTACAATACAGTAGAATCGTGAAAAGTTGACCCAAGGGTTATTAAACTATTTCAACTATTAACTTATTCTTATCGTTTTTAAATTGAAAATAGCTACAAAAATAAGCTTTTTTGGAAACAACACACTAAAAGCGGGATTCATTTTACAATTTCCCGGGATCCAAGGAATTCCCGATTATACACACCAATGCAAAATATTATTTAATTAAATTTATTTGAACAAATAACATTTCATGAGATCGATTAAATAAGCTTAAAAAAGGAAACTGCTTATGGCACCTTAAGATCTTCATGTTGTAAAGTACACGTGCAAAATTTCAAATATTTTGTAGAATTTGTGAGAAAGTTATAGTGAAATTACTTTTTGGTTATCTTTTTCAATGTGAATAACATTTGGCATAATAAAAACTTCCGATCGGTGACGTTAGGAGTGTTTAGGAATAACAACTTAAAAAGCAATAACCGCAGTGAACTGATGCTTGTATTAAATTCGGAGTAAATTTCCAAAGGCCACCTTCAAAGATTTAAATTGTTCTCCTATAAATCTAAACAAATAGACTTAAAGACCAGTTTACACTATTATACTTTGTATTAATACATGTCAAAAACTCAAGTTATATGTAAAAGTGTGATAGTGCGAATGCAATGTGTCATCAAAATGTATTACGAAAAACAATTTGACATGCCATACGACTTCATCGTTTTTTGAAATTTTTCAAAACAATAATACTTTTCATTTGATCAGGGTTACATTTTAACAAAAGCATGTTCATGTGTGATAGTGTGAACAGAAACTGGAATGTTGAATTAGATTTTTTGAGTAGCAACAAAACTCATTAAATTTCTATCTCACAAAGTAGTATGGAATACGTAAGACTTGTGTGATAGTGTAAACTAGCCTTAAGCACTTATTGCCACATAATTAATTTAAAGCCATCAGCATTTATATAAAACCAAAAAAGTTAAATTATTTAAACAAGTTATTACAAAATATATCTTTGGAAATAGGATTTTAGTTCAGAATATTAATTTTTCATTGGTTCTTATCTCATGTTTTCTTACTTGACGATCCAAATGCTCCCATAGATGCTCAATCGGATTCATATCCTCTTTCATAAACTTTTTCACAACAAGTGCTGTGTATTTTGGGTCGTTGTCTTGTTGGAAGCTAAATGATTCTTCAAGACCCATTTTCTGTGCACTTTCCTTTAAATTATTTTTTAATATGTCCAAATACTTATATTGGTCCATTATAGTATCGATAAATTCTAAATTTCACACGCCATTCGCGGACATACACGCCCAAATCCTCACAGACCCACACCCGTGTTTTACTGTGCCTGATAGGATTAAGCCCTGTATTTGGTTTTCTCCAAACCATTTCACGTCACGAGCACTTAATTGTGGAGTTTTCTTGATTTTTCTTATGATTATAGGTATGATTGTCTTGCTCCGTCAGTTTACGAGGCCGTCCAGCAACCGTACTCTGTAATTCGCGTAGCTAAAGCTAAATCTCGATCGCTAAAATGCCTTAGAGAATACAAAAATGAAAAATTTTAGCGATGAAATTAAAATCTAAAATTGCGGCGAAGTTTTATGGCATTGCCAAATTTAGCAATGCACGTAACAGTATTGCATTCGTAGCCAAAAATCGCTAAATCAATTTTTTAGATTTTTAACGATAGAGATTTAGCTTTAGCGAATTCCAGAATACGGCCACAGGTCTAGTCTTATTTTTTGTATTTCCTTGAACTTTGTACTTTTGAATTACCTTTTGTATTGTTGCATCAAGTCTTTCATATCTTGTGAAAGCTCCTTTCTTCGTGGTGCCATTATATTAATTTTATGTTGTTTTTTGTTGTATTTTTTTATTTATTTTTTTTAAGTAATAGTTAATATGAGTTTGTTAATTATGCATATGCACAAAAATATAATAAAAAAACTGATTTAAATACAGGCCTTAGCGATACTTTAGAATTCGGCAGTTGTATACTTTACTTTTTTGACGTTAATTTGATTGTTGCTATAATAAGTGCAGACAACTGCTTAAATTAGGCTAAAGTACCGTTAATTTTCAACTCTTTGATGAAGATCAGATGTTGAGTAACGACAGGGCTCATAAGATAAATCAATTTTTTCAAAAATAAATTAAATAGAATTAAACGAATTAAACGCCATCGAGTGTATACTTATTTTTGTGGTTAACTGTAGGGACTTAAAAAAAAAGGTTTGTGGATAGCTTTTAGCTATTAAGTCAGCTTTGGATTCACAATGCAATTATTTTTTTTTGACTCTGTGTATAAATGAACACGCACTCTATAATGTTGTTTATTTAAGTTCTGTTGTTTTTTTTTAAGTTAAGAGAAAACCAACATCTACAATTTTAGGAGTAAATGTCAATCTAATTGTTTGACTGGTTAATTAAATGACGATCTGCCTGGCTCTTTGTCTATAAAAGTCTTCTATTCGTACTACATTTGCAATATGGAATTACAAAACTCTTTTGCAGAAAAAGAAGAAGAAAATGACGAACAATAAAAAAAATTAAAACGACAATAGTCGGTTAAAATACTTACTTACGTACACGCAGAGAAAAATTTTTTTACAAGGTCACCTCCAACAAAACTATTTTTAACGGACAATTTTTTCTAGCGTATTATAGGATTTTTAACCATATTATTGTCACTGGAAACAATATTACGATAAAATTAATCAAGAGGCCACAAATATATTACGGCTGCCTCCGAACATGTTACAGTTAAAAATAACAATAATTTGTTTGCCAGTAAAAGTTGTACGGTTTTAAACTACCATTTTCATTTTCCTCTTTTCCAAGAGCAACATGTTACGTTTAAACAAAAATTAGCGGTAGAAATACATATTATTTTGATTGCTAACCATAACATGTTGCGGTTCCTTGATAGAGGACTAATTTCACCATAATTTTTCGTTAAAGATAGATTTGTTGCAGGTGAAAATGAGTTTTCGCTGTGTGTAGCTTAAACAATGATCGATCATACAAAGTAAATAAATGATCATGTTGTCGACGATGGTTGTTTTTTTGAACCGAAAAAAGCGAAAAACTACATTAAATACAACATTTTCATTTTTTATTTCATTTAATTAATGAAATTACTACAATTATTTTGAAAGAAGAAAAAACACGTTTAATTCATTGTAATAACAAAAACAGCACTAACAATATTACTGAATACTTGTTAAAGTCATTGATCTATTTTTGTTCCATTTCGAATATTCATTCGTTTTTAAAAAACTTGTTCCTACAAATATGTCTGTCTGATTGTCAGACAACCTCTGTGTGTCTTAGTTGTATAGTCAGTTATTGTCGTAGTCTAGTAAATGGGAAGAAGGAAAAACAAAACAAAATTTAGCTTAATAGAGTACTGCTAGTGCTGTCAATAAAATTTTTGTTTTTTTGAACCGAAAAAAGTTGAAACCGATTGCTGCGTGTGATTATATTGGCATCTTTAAAACGGAATTGAAAAGAAATTGAACATCAAAAGATGAAACGTGTAAATTTAGACACAGAAGAGTTTTTATTTTTTTCTGATTACTTAACCCATTATTTTGTAGTCGAAGTTTTTTATTGGGTAGTTATTAAAAAAAATCTCTTTTCATATGACTTACAGAACACTTTTGTGTAAGACTTTACTTTTTGATTTTAGAAAAAAATATATAAAAAACCCCTACTCTTTAAAAACACAGATCTTTTGGATTTAATAAAAAAAATTAAACATTTAAAACTCTAAAATCTCTAAAATATATACCTTTTTAATAATATACGATTTAGTAAAGCCGAATTTAGCTTTCTTGTTTTCTATCTTTTTATTGGTCATATTAATTTGTCAACGATTTTCATTGAGTACTGGCCAGTTACAGTACATTAACTGTACTGGATTGTCCGTTCACTGGTGTTACGGGCACTTAAAAAGTGATTAAACTGCATTTTGCAATAGAAATGTATTTATTTTTTATTTTCTTACTTTAAAAAAAAACTATTCTAGCTCAATTAAATATTTTTCTTTAGCAACAAGTGACTTAATTAGTAGATAGTATAATTTAAATACAAGCATTTATTAACCTGTTTTGTAGAATTGTTTATTTAAAATAAACACACGAATTAAGAGTGTTTTAATGACTTTTCTGGGATTGAGAAAATAATTAAACCTTTAATTGTTATACAATTTAAGATTAGATAGAAATGGTAATTGAAAAAAATTATGTTTTTAAGTATACCTTTAGAGCAACAGGACGCATAGTAATAGAGCAATAGTAGATAATCGATTTTTGTAAAATACATATGCAGAAATAACTCCTTAATATGCGTTTCCTACACTGGTTAAAAAATTACTTGCAAAACATGAAAAAATTAAACGTTTTCAAAAAATTTCTTGAAAAAATAATGAAAAACTTATTTCCTAAAAAAATTGTTTATAAAAATAACGAAAAACTTGTTTAAGACCAACCTTAAGTTTAATAAACTGGACAATACAGTAGAATTTTATTAATTTTTTATTTTTATTTTATTAAAAACAGAATCCTAATAAAGGAAAATCGGATTGGCAGGCTTAAAGTCATATTTCTTAGGTCTAAAAAATCAGAGTAAGTTAAACTCTCTTTTTGGTTTAAAATGTGTTTAAACCAATAATTCTATAAATCAATAAGCATATAATCCTTCTTTAAACGCATTAAATTGGGCGTTTAAACTACCAATACAGACCACATCAATTTGATAAGATTTATCGTAGTGCTGCCACATGTTGTTTTTTTTTAACAACATATAATACAAGGGACACTGATTTATAGTTGTTGAGTTTAAACTACATATAAATTCAAGTTTAGTTCAGCTAAACCAGCATTAAACTATTGTGATTTATTAGCCATTAGATGCTAAAATTAAACTTAACCAAAAGGTTAAGTCAGCCAAGCCCGATAATAGGACATTCTATCAGGGATAATAAATGAGAAAACCTATTTCGTACCAACGAACTATTAAAATCGTACTTTTCCGAGAATAAAAGTACTAAATAATTTTTTTATAATTTTTTTTTATTATGCTAATATTATAAACTAAAATTTAATACAACAAAAATTAACTTTATGTTTCATTGCAGACACTTTGGACCCAAAATTAGAAATATTTTCGAATTTTTAAGTTTTGTAAAGTATCTTTATCCGCCAAAGTTCGAAACTCGTTATTAATAGTATCAAAATTTGCACTTATATTTAGAAACATTTTTAATAAAAGCTGTACTATAGTCAGTGTTGGGCAAAATACATGGTTTGCGGTATTTCAAATACAAAATACAAAATACTTGCTGGTCATGTATTTAAAATACAAAATACAAAATACTTCCATTTATTGTACGTATTTCAAATACAAAATACTTTCACGTCATGTACCTGTATGCATTTAAAATAAACTATTTTTATTCAAACCAAAAAATAAATTAGATAAAACTAATAAACAAAACAATTGTTTCCTTTCATAAATATCAGATTTTTGAATGTAGCATAAAACAGTTTCTTGTTGAAGAAAAAATAAAACCTGCTGAAGAAAAAAATATTTCTACAGGTCCTGATGAGCACAAACTTGTATTAAATTCTATTATACTCTTTTTATATTTGGATAGCTGTCAAGAGTAATAATGTCTTTGATCTTGTCACTGAGGAAACTGACGAATTCCAACTCCAAATTTGATGTCCTAGATTCACCATTATCCCTATCTACGAAAACAACTAAATCATCGTGTTCTTTACTGGTGCTTCTACTTCTGATACGTTCTTTAGCGATTTTTTTTTTGGTAGATCATAATGCAAACAATCTTCAATAAACTGAAAAATATATTTTGTAAACTATGTTTTTAAAATTCAAAATACTCCCATTTTTATGTATTTAAAATACAAAATACAAACTACTTCTATTTATTGTATGTATTTAAAATACAAAATACAAAATACTTGCTGGACACGTATTTAAAATACAAAATACAAAATACTTGCACGTCATGTATTTAAAATACAAATACAAAATACGTATTTGTTTTTTTAATACGTATTTCAAATACATGTATTTCAAATACTGCCCAGCCCTGACTATAGTGATCGGTTTTACTAAAAACACATTTTCTGGAGTAAATTTTGCAGGCCAGCTTAAAACTTCGTCGTCGAAGTTAACTTTATTTTTAAAAGCTTCGCAAAATGTTTATCGTATTCTTTAACATTTTTTTTAAAATCCTAAAACTATACCACTTTCAATGTTATTTCTGGATATATAAATACATATCTACGATATATAAATATCGTTAAGTGGCAGATGATTTTCTTCGAGTCTTTATATGATAATTAAAATTTTCCAAAAAATCCTTTTTTTAAAAATTCCGCCCCATTTGACGAAATAAAAATTTGTGCATATGAGCAGCTTCGGATTGCATTTTCAATTTTATGGTGTTTTCAATTTCCAATATATACTGCAGAAAGAGACATTCTGAAAGCTGGAGTAGAAAGGCCGGATATAATAAAATTTATTTTAGCGCTTGTAAAATTTCCTTCAAAATCAGTCAGAGTAAAATAATACTGAATTAGCTACCACTGTTCAAAAATTCTGTTGATGACTTCTTGACGTGACAACCATCTTCATGACGAATTTCAAAATATTTCCAAAATACTCTTGAATTGAGAGGAAGTTGTCTCTTCTACTAGAACTTTTGCAGAGATGGTGTCCTAAATATTTTAAAAAATTTTCAATATCATCAGATGTATACACGCTTATATGCTGTGCAAAATTCAATTCAGATAAGCGAAGTTTAGTGTTTGGTGCAAGTAGTCTAGCAAAAAGCAAATGCAAAATATTTTAGCAAAAAACACAATTTCCTTAAGATTTTGTAAAAAAGCTACGAAATTTAGCATTTTCTCTTTCGCAAGACCATTTTCACCAAACACTGAACTCCACTTATATTAATTGGACAGGAAATACGAGTTGCTATTTTATATCGATTAGCAATAGTTTTGAAACATTTGGAAATAGTACCAAATAAGTCACGGAGGGGCCAACGTACTTTTTAGTTTTGAAAAAAGTACAATTGTACCAACTTTATCAACCGTGCATTCTATACTACCACTTTTAAGTAGGGATCATTGTACATAAAATAATTAATCCAAATATTAAAAACACCGAAAACATTTGATAGGATTGTACAGATACTAATAGCTTGGGAGAGAGAAAAACACTTGCATATCAATCGAAATAACCAAAACATGATATGGCTACTCTCATTGACCAATTTATTTGCATTTATTGCTTCGGTTCTTCGGTTTTTAAGAAATCTTTTTAAGTCAACAAACTGACCATCAAAACTTCTATTAACAACTTCTAAACATAGAAACAAAAAATTACTTTGTATGATTCAACTTATTGCAGGAATATTTTGTACATTTATGAGTTACACATACACAGCAAGAAAAACACTCGGGATAAATCAATTTTTTTATGATTACTTTAAGTACGAGTCGTACTTAAAAAATTCAAGTACGAATAACACTAAAACGAACTCAAAACAATCCTAAATGGGATTACTTTCGAAAATCAATCCTCGAATTTCTTGCAATAAGTATAAAATTCTTAAATCAAGTGAAAGAAAAGATTAAACTTTTCATTTAACCCTCCGGCCTACGCATGTTTGGATTTTCTATACACATTGAAAAATACCACGAAGGGTTAAAAAGTAATTTTGAACTTTTGAACTCTTGCTTCTCATTTAGTTTATATTTTTGGTTAAATGTGTACATACGATTTCTTAAGTAAAAACCATATCGGGCATGATGTTGGTGTTTTATCATTTTGTTTTTGTTCTGACCAAGTTTTAATTTTTTTTTTTTAAAAAAAGTAAGAAATATTTTAATAATAATAATAGTAATATTCCTATTCCTTTAATTTTTTAGGAATGACTTTATACACTATCAGATTATAAAAATACATAACTGAAATTTAGCTCATAGAATAAATTCGAAAAAATAAAAAATGTTGAATATAAAAATTATTTTATTTTGCTTGTAGCGACTGGTTTCTGCATGTTTTTTAAAATTCTTTTTATGCGATTCCAGTGAGGAATTACAAGCAGAACAATATGCTGTAATTAAAGACGAATGAGCCAATTTATAAGAATTTGGAGGTTGTTCAATCGGTTTATGCTATCCTTATAATCAACAATAAAATTACATATATCCGTCATTTATTTAATACTTCGATGCATCATAACTACTAACCAATAGCCTAGCATTCATTTTCCCAAACTTTATTATATTGTCTTTTATATTTACTTTTTGTATGTGTTGTCAACGGTTTTAGATTCTATTTTGAAATTCTTTTTTTTTTAACACTCACTCAAGAAAAATAACATAAGTTTATTAAGTACCTTTTACACTCTTAACAAAAATGGTAATCTTAATTAGGACCTGTTACACTGTATAAGAGTTTTGCTACTTTTTTTTATATTTTATAAACGAAACAAAGAAAAATAAGCGTAAATAATAAAATATGGGAAAAGATATTAAAAAGTGTAAGATCCCCAAATGACTTTCTTTATAATTTTTGCTCACATGAATCCCAAAGTCTGATAGAATCTTAACCAATTCGATTCTACATGAAATTCACGTTGTTTCAACCTGAAATAACCTTCATTCAACGTGGTCCGGAATGTTATTTCAATATGAATGTAATTTTGCTCTAACTTTACGGGAATGAGAAATTAACATGAATTATCGTTATTTTAAAAGAAAATAATGTTGTTCGCAAGTTATTGTAAAATCATGTTAAATTAAAATTAATTAACCATGAACTAACGAAAAATTTAAAATCAGCCTTGTTTTCGAGGGTTTGACATTGATTTTTTCTTTGTGTAACATGTTGGTTTCTATGAAATTTAAGAGAACACTGTGCTCTTTACCCTGGCGGGTAAATCTAATATATGATATAATAATTATTATAGCGATAATAATATTTTTCAATCTTATTTTTTTTAACAAGAGCTAGCCTTTAAAAAAAGGTTAGCATCACTGGATTCAACGTTCTCTAATTAGGTATACCCGCCGGGCGCCCCGCTTGTTACGTTTTTGAACTAGCACAGTGTTATTAATGTGTACACTTTTTTAAATTAGTCGACATGCTAAGATCAACAATTTTTTTTTGTGTTATTTTCTGTTAGTTTAGTTTCTTGTTACCATATAAAACTTTTTCTGTTTTCTGTTTTAAGAAGATATTTCAACAGCAAAACAAAACAATTATCTTGAAAACTACTTTGACATTTTACAAATGCCACTCAATCTTAATTAGAAAAAACCTAAACAACCTCTTATTGTCTAAAAATCTTTTTATTTTTGTTTTTTCTGTTATAAAAAAGTTTTTATATAAATTTTTTGTTAAACGTTAAGTGCTATAATTATTTTAAAGTGTGTTCTTAACGGACGATGAGATCATACTAGAAGTATTGTAGTTTAATTACAAAAATATATGTAGTATGTATGTATGTCTAAATAAAAAAACAACAAGAATAAAAAATAACAATTTTGGCTTAATATTGTTGTTAATTTTTTTTTTTTGAGGTTTTGTAAAAAGCTAAAAAATAAAGCGAAAAAAATTGTTTGGTCAGGTGGGAATTTATAGGATACCTACGGTGATCATCTGTTCTGTATTAGTACTGTATTTTAGATGTTTGTTCTATGTGAATTGTTTTCTAATAAAAACCTTTAATTATTCTGTATGTACATATTTAATTTAATGTACTGTATTTGTACTGTATTTAATATCAAAGCTAAAACGGCTCATATACATACTTGCAATAAAATTGTTCAGTTTTACGTATTGTACAATTATATCGCCAATGTGTACGTGATATACGATGATGGCGCAATATACTGGCAACAATCTGAATACTTTTGATGTTTATTGCACAACGAAAAGATATTGAAATGTGTTGGCAACATTGTACAATGCTGTTTATGTTATTATTATAGGTTATGTTCACCTTTTTATTGAATGAATGAAAACATAGTGCGACTTATTGCATGGTAAAGGACAAAATGGAAATAATATTGCGAATATCAACAATAATATTGCAAGTGTATGGGCCGCTTTAAATGAAAATATTACCAATTTATAAGTATGTCTCTTCTCATTACAGGAAAATTGTTCACCTTTCCTTCATTTTGAAAAATTTCCAAAAACAATTCATTGAAGAAAGTGTAAATAATTTTACTATATCGCACTAAAGAGAGTCAACTCATAAGGCCCAACCATAATGTGCTTAAGTTGGCTTAAGCAAATGTGCGAATACATTTAAATTATATGAGGCAAACCATATTGAACTTAAGGAAACTTTTTGCTAATTTTATTGAAACTGTAATTTGCTTAAGCAAGGTGCGAATCTAATCGCACATTCCGTACGGAATCAAAAGTTATTTTATTTTGTTTTTGTTTTTTTGTAAATTCATTTGAGAGACTTTTTGTTAATTTTTGATAGTAGGTTAAGCAAGGCTATGCATATTATGGTTAGGCCTAAAATTTTAAAATTTTCACTTTCTGCAATCAATGGACAGTGGTCATATCTACCTACTATCAAAATCTTACAAAATTTGTCTCTTCTTGATGTAAAAGTAGCTTCTCTAGAGTCAACTAAAGAGAAATGTCCCCAAATGTAAGCTGAATTCATATCAGTTTTGTTTCATCAAAGGAGAAATATTTTAAGTTGTGGTAGTGTTTATGTCACAACGTTTAATTTGATGATGTTCTATCTTGTGCTAAAGCAAATAATAAAAATAAAAAAAAAGCAAATTAAATTTAATTTCCATTTTTTCGTTTTCACATTTTCTGCAATGTGACCCCATTGCATTGCGGTAACGATATGTATCATGTTGTTTTGAAACCAATTTTTCTCTTTTTACTTCTTCTTGCATAATTTTTAAGATTTTTGAAAACAAGAATTGAGTTTGCAATTATCGAAAGTTTTCAACCATAATCTTGATTATAAAACGTGCTAAAAGAAATAACTTGTTATTCAAGATCCGCATAATGCTATCGATACCACCGTTCTGAGCAGCAAAAAACGTTTTTACAAAAGTTAGTTTAATTGTTTTTAGGGACCCTACACACAGAAAAAAAATCAATGTAAAATCCTCGAAAACAAGGTCGATTTTACATTTTTCGGTGGGGAGTTCGCTTCATGGTTACTTCATGTTAATTTAACATGATTTTACAATAACTATGCGAACGTTAAGGTTCGAAATTGTTAAACAGGCAGTAAACTAAAAAAAAATCCGATTGCTCTTTTTGAAAATCCTGAAAACCCCGGTCGGAAACAAGGTCGATTTTACATTTTTCGGTAGTGATTTTACAATAACTTGCGAACGAACAACATTATTTTCTTTTAAAATAACGATAATTCATGTTAATTTAACATTCCCGTAAAGTTAAAGCAAAATTACATTCATATTGAAACAACACTCCGAACCACGTTGAATGAAGATTATTTCAAGTTGAACCGACGTGAATTTCATGTAGAATCGAATTGGTTTGAGTTTGAAATAACAGTGAGATGAAGCTTCATATATAACATATGCGTTAATTTAAGAAACATTATAAACACTTAGCCGTGGAATCAGAGAAAAAGAAAATAATTTTTTTTTTCCTGTTACACATGTTTAACTATTTGTTTTCCCCGTTGTTTACAGAAGCAGTCACAATTAAAAGACACCAGCAGAAAGGCCCGATATGGTTTTAGATCATTCCACTTTGAAAAAAAAATCCAAAACTTGGCAACAATATTATCTTTTCGAAAAATTATATAGCCTATTGTTATTTACAGACCTGTCAAAACTTTAATAACATCGGTTCAGCGGCTTATGAGCCTACAAGGTACAAACAAACACTATTTCTTCTTTAGACACTCAATTTTTAAACTAAAGTGCGAACAAAATAGTACTTTTGATACAAAATAATTTTGGTTACATTTTTTCGCTTTTGGTTACTTTATTTTTACATTCTGGCTAAAAATTTTTTTGGCCGTGGCAACGCTAATAGTGACTTAGAATTATTTACAACATTTAGGTGCTTCACAGAAATCAAATTCGTAGGAAAGTAAAAATTGAAAACAGAACAAATTTTATTCTAAAATTTTATTTTATGGTCTGCCAGTGCCGGACGAAAATATTCCCCATCAGGTATTAAACGGTCTTTTAATCGAATGAGTCCTGCGTATCACTTCTTCTTTAGCGATTTTGCTTGGCATTATTTAAAATATTTCGAACTAATGGATTCGGGTGTAATTTAAGCCATTTTAAATATTTTACAGAATATTTCGTTATAAAAGTTTTTACTAATGGCATATTCAGATCCTTGTTGGAGAGGCTTTGATTAGATGAAGCAAATTTTTCATAGACGGGCATGATTCCCTACGCAAAGTGAATGTTATATGTACGAATTTTTTGCTTATTGACCTTTCTATTACCCTGTTATAACCAGGGCAACCGTAAATATTTGCAATTTTTCATAAATAAAATAAAAATTTTCCGTCCCTGTTTTGATTCTTGTGCTTCTATAAAATACAACATACATATTAAAACTTTAAAAAGTGGCGAGAGTATTTGAAATGTCGTAATACTAAGTATTATACAGTCAAATCCCGATAATTTGTAATCGCAAGGGACCGGTAATTTCTTAAGAATTATAGGGATTTTCGATTTAGCGGGGTTTCGATTTAACGGGGTTAAAATAAAATAAATACGAGCTTACGGGGTCTTTCAATTAATTTCCTAAAACGATGCGTGCGCTTTGACATTTTTCTTTATTATTCATGTAACAACCCTGCAAATATTATTGAACCACCTGATCCATTTTGATTAAATGGACTACTCCATGGACTGGTCCGATGTAATGCAAGCATGGACCATGTCTTTTTAAAAAGTGTTTGTAGTGAGACGACATGTCTTCGTTTTTTAATGACATGTTTTCGTTTTTAAGCGAAGTTAAAATAATCATCTTGTGTATACAATGCAGTAGTTTTAAAACTATTCCTTTGTAGTCCAAAGCTGGGTTATATGGTCCTGCCCTAGGACATCGTAATGTTAAATAGACCATGTTTTTCCATACGTTTGGGTTACTTTTGTAGTAATCCTAGTCCCTTGTGGGCTACATTTTACACACGTGTTTGGACTAGTCCGAATGTTTGCATTTTGGCTACACTTCACACACGTGTTTGGACTAGTCCTATTATTTGCAGGGATTTCATACCAAATTGTACTCACACTGTTACATATAAATTGCTTAATTTATGTGAGTATTTGAAATGTCGTAATACTAAGTATTATAGTGTAAAAGGGCCTTACGTCAACGTAGCAATACCCAATGAGATGTGATAAATATCTTTTAAACGAAATATAGTGATCTATAATGTAGGGTACTAAAATTATAATAAAAATAACAAACAATAGAACAGAATTGAAAAGAAAACAACAACGATAAATTTATAGCACCAGCAGACATATTGACGGCAAATATTAAAGTCGTGGTGTAAAAAACATCTAGTATATTTTGATTTTTATTGTTTAATTGTAGATATTAAGTAAAAATTAATACTGAAACGAATTGATAATGCATGAAAGAGCTGTTATTTGTAGGTACAAGACGAAAAAAAAACAAAAATATTAAATAAAGTAGTGTAAAGAAAATAACAAGTAACAATATCTGGTAACAAAAAAAGCTTAAAATAAGTATAGAAAAACAAAAACAACTTTCAAGGTGCAGAGAAAACAGTCTATACAATTTTTATGCATGAATAAGAAATCGAATGTCTTTTATATCGTATGATTGATGATTACTCATCAACACCGTCTTTATTTTTGTTATCATCATCATTAATGTTGCCTTCACAACAAATACAACAAAGAGGTAGCAACAATTTCCTATTATTTTTAATGTGTTCCTTATTTTTTTCTTGTTATTTTAACAAAAACAACTTACGAATTGAAAAAAATTTTGAAGGCTTTAACACTCAAGCAATAGATATTAACTACTAGTACTAGAGCGTTAGATTATTTGACATTTTTATCAACAACCGGTTTTTGAATAGATTAAGCATGGAACTGTCTATTCAATAATTCCGAATGTAAACGTTTGTATAGAATCTGATACACTCAAAAAAAATCAATCCATCCGTACTCAAATCAATCCGAAGCGGTATTAATAGTACGGTGAGTACGGATTTTCTTGAATCAAGTACAGAAAGATTGATTCAAGTACGGATTTTTAATCCCAAAATACTTAAATTATCCATATTCAATCCCGTTTTCGTACTTGAAATAATCCGAAAATGAGATTGATTTAAGTAAAACTAAGATTGAATCAATCTCAAAATGCACTTCATTCAAAAATTATAAAATTGTTTTAATCCGAACTCGTACCTCAAATAATCCGAAAATGAGATTGATTTAAGTAAAACTAAGATTGAATCAATCTCAAAATGAGCTGGAAAATATTTTTAAAACTGAGTGTTTTTTCATATAAAATTTCTATGCGAACGTTAACGTTCGAAATTGTTGGGCAGGCAGTAAACTAAAAAAAATCCGGTTGCTCTTTTGAAAATCCTGAAAAACTCGGTTATTTGATTGAATTAATTTTTTTACTATAAAAGAGACGCATGATGTTATCAAAAACAGCCAAATGGCTGTATCCAATTTTATCTACCGTAGTATTGATAAGCTTTTTGTATGGACTGTAGGTGAAAGTATATGTTAATTTCGCTGATTTTCATAAGCCGAGCATGTCCGATATACTTTATAGTGAATATATGAACTTTTTCTGGTCAATCAAAAATTCGGTGGGACGCTTGTAGCGGGGCTATAAGTAAGTATGTTGCAAAAAAATTACGTATATGTATATAAAAACTGAAATGCAAGAAACCCGGATTATTTGACATTCGAAAATTTTAAGTCCTCTGAGAAACACAATTAACCGGTTAGTGCCTAAATCGATCACCCTACAAAAAAATTATTCCTTTCTTTCCTGAAAACCTTTGGGCCTTATTTGATTAACAACACAAAGTACCAAGAAGCTCATTTTGTCATTGCAAAAATGTTTATTTATCTTTTCAAACTTTTTGCCCCATCAAGTATGTTGACTGATGACATTTGCATTACTCATCATTTATTTTCCTTTATCAGATTGGAAAATGTTCATGACATCAGTCAGAATAATTGAATGACACTCTTGTGCTTAGCGATTTTAGTTTGTCAAGCCAACGCTAGATCTATTTTCGATTTCTTTGATTTGGTGGTAAATGCGTGTGTTGTAATTTTTTTTTGAAATATTGAGCGTATGTTTTTTAGTTAAAATTTTATCGTTATAAGACATAATTAATTTATAATAATTTTAATTCAGTTTAAATTTACCTTTTTCAATAATATTTTCAATGTATTTAATTTTAAGCTCCAGGTCTTTTTATATAAAAATATTCATTTATTCAATTATTTTATCTTAAGAAAAAAATTACCAATATTTTTAATAACACGAATTATAAAAAATAAAAATAATAAAAAATATTGTTAATTTTTTCCTGAATATCGAGAAAATAATTGAATAAATAAATATTTTTATAATTCTGTAACTCTTTTAATTTAACTACCGATATCGTTAAGTAACGAGAAATCTCGGTTACTTTAACGAATTTGTTATTCTCTATTTTAAATAAACGAATTTTTTTGGTTTAGAAATATTGACGACAAATATCGGTTAAATATAAGAACGTCAAAGTTGAAATTTTTTGAAATTAATAAAAAAAATATAAAATAAATTTGCTTGTAAAAAATTTATTTGAACAAAACATGAATGAAAATGATTAAATATTGCTTATATTTCTAAACAAATATGTTAGTTTATAATCTTTTTATGCATAGGGAAAAGTTTCGAGGTGCCTTACCCACTCTAGCACAACATTCTGCTCTTACTTTTTATACCCACACAACTACATACATATGTATGAAGAGGGTATTATGTGTTTGTGCAAATGTGTGTAACACATTTAAATATAGGTTCTTGACCCACCTTTTAGTATAGCGATTGACACAGAATCAATTTTAGAATCCATCTTACGACGTTCGTCCTTCTATCAGGCTGGCTGGTTGTCGGTATAATATAACCTTGTGCGCAAATTACAGGTCGCGATTTTGGAAATAATTTGATCAACCTTGGCACATATGCGTTTATTGTCACAAGGTCGAAGCCTTTTCAAAAGCGGAGATTTATTTTTCATAGCCCACATGCAAACATCATTTCGGAGTAGGGTTTTGTGCCCATTACCCATGTTGTTTTATAGACATTTGGGTTTAATTAGGTCCAAAAATATTTAGTTATAATATTATGTCGTAAAATTTAATTGAATTGAAAATCAGCAGAACAAATTTAATTAGAATCGGTCCATATTTGGCCACAGCTCTCACAGGAATACACTTATAATAAGTTACCTTAGAAGCTATTACTATGTTATCTCATAGTTGTAATCATAGTTATAGTAGTAGATATTCAGTTAAAATTTGGCAATAAAATCTCTTATGTTAATCTTAACCTCACAACATACTATTTTTGGCGGAAATATAATCGCCAAAATACTTTAATGTAGGGTCGGGCTTGATCGACAATACTTTCTTACTTTTTTGTGTAAAAAATTGGCTTCTTTGCTCTATATTTTTAATCTGTTAACCGTACATTTATTATCGTTATTATTTAACAAGAACTTTTTTTGTGTCGTTAGCTACCGATAAAAATTGTTAAAATTTCATTACAGAAAAGCTCTTAACGACAATTATCGTTAGCTAACGAATTTGACTACTTAACGACAATTGTTTGTCGTTAAAAAGTTACAGAATTTCAGTACTGGAGCTTAAAATTAACTACATTCAAAATTTTATAAT
Organism: Pollenia labialis; assembly: GCA_949318255.1. Lineage (NCBI taxonomy): Eukaryota > Metazoa > Arthropoda > Insecta > Diptera > Polleniidae > Pollenia > Pollenia labialis. The sequence goes on from OX439140.1 coordinate 37,546,700, forward strand.
AATTTTATTTTTATATCTTGTTTCTTATGTACTTTTGTAAATCACATTAATTTCTCTTTTAAGTACTGTACAGTAGACCGAACCTCAAAACAAACAAAAAAAAAACCCGTACACCCTCTAATATAATGTATTTTTCAAGGGGGTAACAAAAAAAATCGCATTTTTAACATATTTCTGACATTAGGGTCGTAGAAACAGAGATCAGGAGGATAAATACCTAAAGAGGATACTTGAAGTTAAAGGGTTTTAAAGCAAAAAATTCTTGTCTTTCCGAGATTTTAATACGATACTTTAAGACCCGACTGTAAATGCCAAAGATATAACGAAATATATAAAAAGGCGACACCGCGTTAGGAAAACATCGCCTTGCGAAAATAATTAATATTTGGGGCTGTAAGCTGTACACTTTTTTGCCTGTAGGGTGGAACGTTCTACAGTACAGTAATTTCTATACCTTTTAATATGACTGTTATAGTAATTTAATTAAAGGTTTTTCATTTGAAAACATAATTCGAACAGTTAGACCACTCACCCACCAACACACATTATCAAACAGAATTCAAAACCTGCTTTGTGTACCAAATGTGGAAAATTTATTTCCTACCGTTTTCTAAATGTAAGGATATATATTTTGCGCCAAGTCCACTTTTGCAATTCCACTTTTTGCCAGATGGTTTGTTTTGATATTAAAGTTTCCTTTAAAACACATTTGGAAACTTTTACTGCTACGCTTCTCCAGATATACAAAAATCTATTTTTTATTTGTTGGCGAGATGCTACTCAAACTTCTCCAAGTCCGCCCTTATTTTTATAAAGGGGTTTGTGGTGATACCGCAACTATGTGGACAAAACTGAAATCACTTTAAGTTAAAAAAACTCATTTGAATAAATTTATCTGGATAATACTCGGCACAAAGAACTCTTATATGAATCTTAAGCACATTTCAAAATTTTGTTCTTGCGGGTCCATTATTGCCCTTAGGCAGTGATGTTTACCGTGCGGTAATTTCTGTTTTGTACGGTAGTTTTGAGCACCAAAAGGTAGCAGGTAAATTCATTTAGAATTCGTAATTTAAAAAAAAAATTAGGCTTTTAATATACATGCAACAAGTCTGTTAAAAGTCTCCTTATGATCAAGTGCGATATTCGAACTTCCAAAATCCATTATTTGTGGATCGAAATGGAGGGAGACTAACCTCTGGTCCAAATTTGTATCTTCATTCGTTTCAGTAACATTACAATTTTATATATATCGCTCATTTGCTGCAAGACCGGCATAAATCAAAAATTCAATTTTGGAGTTAGTAATGCAGAATTGTTCGCTATGTTTTTCTTTATATTGTGTATAAAATTCATCTTTATATCTGTTATACTTTCCCCATTTGAAGAGAATGTATCGTTATGTTTTCTAAGTGATTAGAGCAAATCAAAAACTTTAAACGCGTTTACCTCGAAATGGATTTTTTGACTTATGCCGGTCTTGCAGATGAATACGAGAGTAGTATTCGATTTTTTCCTAAAAGGAATTGAATATTTATTGTTAGTGCACAATTATTAAGTAAAGTTTCATTAAATAAATAAGATCTTAACCCATTATTGGCCACTATCATAACAAGCAGGAATTTTTTAAATCCCTTGAAAGGAGGTGATTTTGAGACATCAATTAAGAATATTTTTCACAAAATTGTATCTCCCGATTTGTAGTTGTATTTATATGGCTGAAAACAGTAAACAGAAATTATTTTATTTTTTGTAAAAAATATTGCTTTGGGCTTAATTTATGGGAAAAAGTTCTTCTTGATAGTAGTCTATAAGTATTTCTGGATGTAAATATACATAATATGCGTCTTATAATTGAATTGATAATGGCGGATAAGGGATTATAAGTAAAAAAATTTACATAAGAACCTGCCGTGTTGGACCAATCTGATGGTGGTCACAACCACTTGGTGACAAATAGTGCGTTTACCAGCCTTTTAAGCTGAATTTTTAAGATCTCCCTTCCCGTGACTTTTGGTATAAGCCAATAGTCAGACCGGATTCGTACTCCGGTTGCTACTGACTACCGTGGCACCCGAAAGGTCTCTGGCCAGCCGCGATTTGCGGAGATATGTCAATTTTGAAATATGCCGACTACACAGAAAAAATTTTGCACCAGTAAAAGCATTTATCAAATACAAAATCAGTTTTAATTAAAAATTTTATCAAGCGAATTAAACGTTTAATCAAGTGAATTAAATTTTAATAGTTTAAGCACAAAATAAAATCCTATAGAATAAATCGCCACTTCCAGAGCATTTGCAAAATGGTTTAAGTAGTACAAAATGTATTGGTTTTCTCTTAACAAGCATTTTGCACGTGTATCACTAAACACACATAAACTATTTGCATAAACTGCATACAATTTTTATTGAGAACATCCACAAGTCGGCGAACTTTGACAAAACAATATGTTGTATCTTAGCGACTATTATCTGATAGATGTGAATACCTTTTAGATGTTCTGAACCGATTGCCTATATGTGGCAATGATATTGTAGTGCTTCCGGCCAGTGGTCGATTTTTCGACCACCAAAGATGATGGGCATTTATAAATCAGAATACTGGCCAACTACAAATTAATTTTTGTCGATTCTTATAATATACTTTTTATGCTTTAAAAATAATGTAAAACCAACATTTTTTTTTTTGATACTTTTTAACATATTTTTTAATTGAAAAAAAAGTGTTAAAAATTGGCTTTTATTAATCCTCTTACCATAATATTTTTTGAAGTCTTAAGCAAATCATTTTATTACTAATATATTTATTCCAGATTTGATTTTTGTAAAAATTCATCAAAAAAATTATAGTAAACTTAAAAGACATACCCCTGCGGGAAATTTGTGTCAATTGGTCCAACAGACTGGTCCTGGGATTTGTGAAAATAGAACAAGTACAAAAATAACGAACTCATGACCAGTGACAGTAGAACCAATCATTTAGCTGGTTTATGAAGAACAAAAAGGTAGAAAAAGTAATGAATTACAGTACAGTCTTAACCGTTGGTGTGACAAATTTTTTAGGACTTTCTAATATTTTGTTCTTAAATTTAATTCTAGGACTTGTTTTATTGAAAAAATACTACATTGTAGTCACTGACACTAAACACGTTCATTGAGAATAGATAAGTGACTGGTCTAATGGTGTCAATTGACCCCTTCCAATGACAACCCCATATAAAAGTGATAGGTCTAATTCATATAAAGTGTTAATACTAGAACCGGTCTCTACCACCAAACACCTATCACGGGACTACTTTGGTGTCAGTTCGCTTCCCTCTAGGGACGTTAAAAAAGGTACTGGTCGAAAAATCGTTCAGTTTCAGAAAATGGGTTAAAATGTCTTCCTAAAAACGGTAATATTTAGAGGGCCGTTCGGTAATGAAAAAATTTAAGTTGACATCACAAAAGTTAACATATCCCAAAGAGGGTTCACTCTCGGCAACTTGTCTCTAAATGCTAGGGTGTAGGGTTTCATATGGGACTTGACCGACTATACTCTCTTAATTGTTTTCTTATCGAGATACTTACCACCGAAGAAATTTTCTTACATTTAAAAATTAACAAATTGGGCTGAGAAATTTCCAAATTTGTTGACAATGTTCCCTAAGGCGTTAAGCAACATCTACGAAAGAAGGGTATACCACTAAAACCTAGTCAAAATTATAACTCTTGATAAAAAAATGTAGCTTTATTTTACTAACATTTAAGTATAAAATATTATAAAAAATCTATTTAACAAATTATGCACAAATTTTTTTATTTTACAGTTAAATGTGAAAATTCTATATAAAATTGTTATAAAATTAATCTGTACTTTTTTTCTGATACGTTTAAAAAAACTAATAAATGGTTTGGCCAAATCTGTTCAATAGAAAAAGAGTCACAATGATTTATTTCAAAACATTAACCGAAACCCAATGCATAGAAATCAGCTAGACACAAGTAGAAGATATTTAAAGGAAAATTAAATTTTAATCATATTTGTGTTTATTCATTTCGTTTAGATAAGAAATGCTTTTAGACACGTAGGCACCAGCACTCATATTTAGAACTATGATTACGGCTAAAGCAAACACAGCTGTGCTAGAAAAAGGGGAAAATAATGAATGAATGGCAAACAAAAAAAAAAAAAAAAAAACAAAAAAATGTGAAAACAAAGTTAAGTAAGTTCTAACATATTTATTTACGTTAGTCACTAAACAAATAATTTTTAGTAATAAAAGTGACAAGTTTCAGTCGAACAAACACAAAATTGAAAACGAAAGAAAAACCCAAAACCGCCTGATTTAGGTACGAGCAGGGCAAATTACTAACCCTACACTAGATACAGTAGAACAAACATATAAGACCGTTAACCACCTACTTTGTACGCTTGTGGAGGGAGGGTAACAATAACAATGGAAGCAGGGGTGGTGGCTTAGTGGCATTAGCCCTGTCACGCTATTCACTCATATTTGCACAGCTGTCTTAATTTAACTAATGGCGTTTTCGGGTTATTCCTATTCCCTTAAAACTACAAAAGAAATTCTTAATATTTATATTTTCGAGGAGCATAATAACAATAATAACACAACAACAAAAAAAAAAATACTTTCAATTGTAGCAAAAGAAATATTTTAGATTTCTATAATATAAAAAATAGAAATATTTTGTACGAATATCTTTTTGCAAAATATGTACAGCAACTCACACTATAAATGGGACACATAAAATAGTTTTATGTTGCTATATTTGGAACACAATATAAAATCCTTATACATATTCATTTAAGGTACTTCACATTTCATGAATTATAAGAATAAAATTATTCCAATTTAATTCATACCTACATAAAATAACTCTGTGCTATTTGAAAAAATAGACAAGCCGGGCACATGGCGTCTTAACATATTTCGGATACGCTGAATCCAATATGTGATAAACGTTTTTTTAGATTAGCTCTGGTTTTCGAGATATAGCGTTATTTCGAAAATGGGGGAGGTTGCAACAAATATGTTCGCGTAACTCAAAAACGGTTTAGTTTATTAATTTTGCTAAAAAAAAACCTAAATTCCGCAATGAAATTTCTTTTAAGGCAAAACTTTTTTCTAATATGCGAATGTCGTTTAAGAAACATATTTTTTTTTTTTTTATTGAAAAAGCAATTTTGTGTTACCAAAATTTCGCAATTTTTGTTTTTAAAAATTCAATAAAAATTTTAAAATGCAGCTATGCTGCTAATTTTTTGAATTTAAAACGAAGCTGCAAAACATGCCATTAATGATTAAAATCTGTTAGCAACTTTTGATTTTATTCACAAAAGTCGAAATTTTAATTAATTTAAGAATTTCATAATATTTGTTTGGGAGCCCCCCTAAGAAGTGGTGATAACGGGCAAGTATGTATAGAGAAAATGTGAAGGACAAAAAATTAACTGAGGTCGGTCATACATTATATTCCACTAGGGGCAACTCCTGGGCATTTATGGGACTTTTTCTTCAATATATATCTAGTCTGCATTGAACATTTTGTATGGGAGCCCCCTTAAGGAATGGAGATAGCGGCAAGTTATGTTAGAAATAAATGATTGAGATGAAAAATAAAGAAGGGTTCGTCATACATTTGACTCATCTAGGGGCATCCTAGGCGATGCAGGGGCCAAATTTAAGAATTTCTTTAAACGGCCTTATTTGTATGGTTGAAATTCTTAAATTTGGCTGCTGCAGTGCCAAGGATGCCCTTAGATGGGTCAATTGTATGCGGAATTTCGGTTTTTTTAGTTTTTTCAATAAGCTAAAGAGTTTTGAGTTACGCGAACATATGTATGCAACAGTGTTGCCAATTTAGCCATTTAGTGGCTAGATTTAGCCATTTTTCACCCTGTTTAGCCATTAAAAAATGCATTTAGTCATTAGCCATTTTTTTAGCCATTTTTCAACTGGTTTAGCCATAAAATTTTTCTTGCCGTTTTTCTTTTAAAAGAATAATTTTTATTTTATTATTAAAATATATAAAAGCAAAATAAACATTTTAAATAATTAAAACGGCTTCAATTTAAATCACAACTTTTACAAATGTTGAAAATCTCTATAAACGATGATGATGAAACATCTTTCAAAATAAAGGAACAGTTTTCCAATATTAAACGGATCAACACAAACATCGGTGTTTCTTTTTGGCTGCAAGTATTTCAATAAAGAGATGCTGGCGGCAAAAAATTTTTTTTAGAAATTTCAGAATTTACTATAAAGTTGCTCTCACTTCCATGGTCTAATGCTGCAGTAGAGAGGGTATTTCGCCAAGTAAACATCGTTGAAAGTAATTTGAAAAATAGGTTACATTTAGCAACCGCTTATTCGATTTTATCAATGAAATATTTATACCAACACCACAATAGTGGAGAGGGTACTATGCGTTTGTGCTGATGTTTGTAACACCTTAAAATATTGGTCCTAAGCCCACCTTTTCGTAAACCGATTGACTCAGAACCACTTTCTGAGTCGAATTAACGATGTTTGTCCGGCTGGCTGGCCGTCTATGTAAACCTTGTGCGTAAAGTACATATCGCAAATTTGCAGATCATTTAATAAAATTTGGTACACAGGTTCAAATTAGGTGTAGGGTATCATACAGTCGGGGTTGACCGACTATATTTTCCTACTTGTTTTTTATTGTAGATCTGGAATCAAAAGGTTGGGTAAATGTTGTCGTGATTTTGATTTACCTTCAAATTATTTAAAACTAATAGGCACGAGTGATTCCTATGAGATGAACAATAACGACATAAAATTTATCGATGATTTTATTTTTTAAATATCTTTCAGAATATTAAATAACGTTTATTCTTATTTAAGAAATTGATCTTAACTAACAATTTTATCGTAAACAACTTTAAATGAATTATTTCTGTTGTGTTATTGAATATTAATGTGTTTTTATTTAAAAAAGCTTTTAGCCATTTTTTAGCACATTTTTAGCCATTGTTTCCCGTAAATTTAGCCATTTTTGGTCTCCAAGTTTTGGCAACACTGGTATGCAACCTCCTTCATTTTCGAAATAACGGTATATCTCGAAAACCAGAGCTAACCTAAAAAACGGCTAGCATCACTGGATTCAGCGTACCTGAATTAGGTTAAAACGCCAAGGCACAGCTTGTCTAAAAAAAGTGTCAATTTCGAGCACAGTGTAATCAACATAAATTATGTAAACTATGTATTTTTATGAGATGTCTCACTTAAAGTGTGAGTAGCTGTATACATATATGAAATAAAATTCAAATGCCAAGTATGGCACGTTCTAAGGAAAAAATGTTTATAAATGTATTTAAGTGCCAAATAAACACATTTTTAAAAAAACACATTCAGACATACATACATACATACATACATATTTTATTCACTTGCTTTAAAATTGTATCTTATTTTCTTACACAACCATTCATACATACATTTATCTATATGTATATGTGGATATTTTCTTAAAAAGCAATTTAAATAATATAACTTATCATTTTTAAAAATGCTAAACCAGCTTATGTAAATTTCAACCCTTTTATTTTTTCTTTTTGATTAAAGAAACAGCAAACTTGTTCTGGGTAATATTTACCCATCTTTTTTACTTTTTGACATACATAGTTAATATTTTAAAATCTTAATAAATTACATTACATACAAAACACATCACAACATTAGCTTTATTTGTGAACTCTTCCAATATTCCTTAGGAATTTGTGGCTTGGGAGCATCGGACACATTGATAAGACAATATATGTAAACCCTGAATAAATGATATATGTATGTACATACATTCATATTAGGGAGATCGATTATTCGAAATTTTCAAGAAACCGTTTATCGAAAAGTTCGGCTATTAAAAAATTTGTGATATTAATTAAAAATTTACTTAAATTTACTCCAGTAAATAAATTAATAATTAAACGTTGAATTCACTTGAATAAAAGTGAATTTCACTTGATTAAATTTTTATTTAAAACTGATTTTATTTTTGATTAATGCTTTAATTAATGAATAATTGTGAATAATTTGTTTTGTGTAAAGAAGACAAGTTAAAGAAGACGGTGACGCACGCGAATTTTCCGTGGTTGCTATAGATTTGCTTTGTGATATGCACCCATTTTCAGTAACTTTAGTGAGAACTACTCGCATCGAAAATTGGAGAAAATTGTGTGTCTGTAACTCACGTCGAAAACTATCAAAGGAGATTACGTCGTTTTGTTTTAAATGTCACAATATTCCACTCGAAGCCAATGTAAAATTCTAAACTGAGTATACAATCAAGATTAGTTGTAAATATTAACCCTAAATACTTAATATTAATTAAACACTTCTAATTAATATCAAGAGCTGGGGATGACTATTATTATTAAGATTTGAAACAAAACACTTTTTAGCAGTGTTCGAAAATAAACAGAACATTATTTAGCGTTCGGCTCACACACCCAGGAACGATAACTATTTTTTTGTGTATCTGTAGACCAACACAACCCTTAATACCGTTCGTAACTATTTTTAAGAAAGTGTCGAACATTATATAGTGTTCTGTTCTGAATAATTGTAGTGGTAATGTAGACAAACATCATATTTAAATGTTTTATAATGTGTCCATTTTTACATTGATAAAGAAATGAACAAACAAGAAATCTTAGGAATGACCACAGCACGAATAGCTTGTATGTGTATTGTGTAATATTTTTTTGCTGGCTTTTTTTTTGTAGATTTAAAAAACAATAAAAGTATTAATAAGGCAAAATAAAATATTAAATTAACCAATCTATATAGGTAGTATATAAAATTGCAACGCCCAAAGATAAAAAGATGAAATTTTGACCGGATGTTGGTCTTTCGCTAAATCAATCCAAATGATAATAAACATTCCCCTTTAAATTTGAATTTTCTGTTTTTTTTTTTTTCTTTAAAAAAGTAGGGAACCTCGAAATGGATCACGCTTTATATGCTTGAAATATGGAGTTTGTTGATTTCAAAAGAGCTTTTGATATGGAACATGGAGCAACAATTTGGGGGTGCCTAAATATGAATGTTATTCTCAACAAAACTCATCAACATCACTCGATCGTTATATGATGGATCGGAAATATTAGTCATGCACAATGGGATCTGTAGCAACCCTTTCACAACGAACGTTGGCTTAAAACAAGGTTTCCCTCTCTTACCAATTATTTTTACCGTGGTGCTAGATGAGATAATGTTTTTCATTAAGAAAAGTCTAACATGGTCATTTAGCAGTCACCTCGAAGACCTTGATTTTGCCGACGACATATACATATCTGTTATCTCATAACATCAGGGATATGCAAGCAAAGCTAGACCATCTCTAACAACTTGTGCAACAAAAGTTAAATGCCGCAAAAACAAATGTTATGTGAGTAAATAACAACAGCTCACAACATATTTAATTAAACCGCAAAAGCATTGAATATTTACGTTGAAAAATTCTGCTACATATGATAAGATAAAGAGAAAGAAATGGAGGTGGAGGTAGAGGTACAAGGACCGCACTCTTAGAATATCACTAAATGGAATCCCAAAGGTTCTAGAAAACGCGTTCATCCAAGCAACACATAAAGACGTCCCGTTAAAAACGAACTCGAACAATATGGATTCACGCTGAACGAAGCGGCAGCTGAAGCTAGAAACAGGGGCCTAATTCTGGCATTCGTGATCGAGTACTTTATCGATTCGAAAGCAATTTTATTTCTATTTCTTTCAGTCAATACTGAACAAATCGAAATTATTTTTTAAGTATTGTGAAACTCAAATTAATGCTTTATAACACTGAAAAAATAATTCCGATTCGTTCAGTATTGACTGAAATAATTAGATATTAAATTGCTTTAGAATCGAGAAAGTGCTCAATCACGACTGCCAGAATTAGGCCCCAGGGTTCGTTAGAGAATTCATGTTAAAGCCTTATGCTCCACTAAGTTGTTAAGCAGGACAAAGAGCGAGATTGTTGACTCGAAAATTCTCTTAAATGCACTCGATTTTGTCTATTAAGTTTTGACAGGGTAAATTTCAGACTTAAAACTTAGTTTGGAAAATTTTGCCAACCTATTTTTAATACATATTGCTGAAATCAAAAACTCTAGTTTTAAATGACAATTTAGTTATTCATTTTCCAGTCTCTTGATTCATGGTCTACTGCAAATTGTTTATTTCCCCCTAACGGCACTGTTTAATAGCCATTACTGTGCATTCGTTTCAATCACCCAATCTTAACTGTTTATACTTAATCATTTCTTAGGTTATAATTATACCTACTCATAGGTATTTAGTTTTTTATTTCTTTGTTTATTCATTAGAAATTAACTTTAACAATTGTATGACTAAAAAATTTGCTTGACCTAGAAAAAGGTTTTGTTGATTATTGTAAAAAAAAAAATGGAAAAACACAAAGAAATAAAAGCAGAAAACTCCTCTATCTTGTTGCTAGGTACCCGTCATTATGATGAGTAAGACAGCAGCAATTGCTTAGTTTGGAGTTGCTTAATTAAAAGTATCAGTTTTTGCACAAAAACAAAATAAAATCATGCCACGAAAAACAGTTGTGATAAAGTACCTATTAAATTAACTTTAATGCTGAATCAACTTGAAAAAAACGAAGCAAGTAAACACAAACACACAAAAAGAATTATTGCATTATAAAAAGCCTTGAATTAGCTTAAAACTAAAACAAGTAAGAAAGTATAGTAAGGCAAGAACGACCATGTAATTACCTACACCGATAGAAAACAATTCGAAAAGTAACAAATTTTTATTGTTTACTTTTCTATAAAATCAAACGTTTTCAAAAATAAATTTGAACTTTATTCAAAAAAATTTTGAAAAAGATTCCATATTTCATAAGAACTATTTGTGGAGCATTTAACTTGATTTTATACAGACAGAAAAAAATATCAATGTTAAATTAACATGGCGTACTATTGAATAAAAATCATAGTAAATTTCGGCAAAAGTATGGACTTAATAAATTATCTTGGTTTCATGTTTATTTTAAATGAAACCACAAAAACCTGTTCTACCTGTTCTTTATTTTATTTTCATGTTTAAAACAATTTAAAACGAATAGAAAAATTCCCGTATTCTTTTTGTTAAAATTATTAAGTTAACTAGTACATCAAATTTTCAAAGTTGAATGACGATGAAACCCATATCGGGCCATTCTGCTAACAAAGGGGAATACAAGAAAAGTGAAACATGTGTTACAGGAAAAAAAATGGAAGTGGCCTTAGGACCCTTATAGGAGTTTGGACGGGTTATTGTTCTTTTATGGTTTTTTCGAGTAAATAAGTCAATACAATACCGAACTTTTTCAGATTATGAGATGGCGCTGAGGAGCTAGAGACGATTGAGCCTGTACTGTGCCTAGGATGCAGTGTCTCAGCCAAAAATAGCTAGGAATTAGATTTTACGACGAAATGTGGAATATCACTGAATGTAATCCAGTCGATGTGCTAGTGTTTGTCAGGAAACTAGGCCGGTTGTTTTTTATGAGGGGTCTTTAGGGAGAGTATTGTTTTATCTACCGTCTATTAACTATCTTAAATCTATCTGTCAATTCTTTTCTTTTTGTACTTCTCTCTTTTTTCTTCCTCTATATTGAAGGGATTAACAATGAAATGCGTTGGTCTCTGAGTGGAGGTGTGCCCTTGGGCGCATAACCCTTCTTAAGCTAACCTTACTTATACATTGAGATTGTTTTTCCCGAACTTGTTTTGTTTTCACGGATAAAGATATATAAACTATTATTAATTATACCAAGGGATTTTGTTTGAAAAATTATTAAAAAATGTATTAGAGATTGATGCTATTATGGCAAGAAATTATCGCTTTATCCAACAAAATGTGCTTGATTCATATAAATCTTCAACAAATCCTTATTTACTACGTTAAAAAATCTTCCTTACTTTGAGTTTTTATAATCGAAGCTTGGATAGCATTCTTCAATGTTTCTCAAGCACTAAACAAACCTAACGATTTATTATTTGATTAAATTCTTTTCTTAACGAAGGGAAGGTCCATTGAAACAACGCTTTACTCATTGGTGGGATACATAGAGAGATCCCTGCACTACAAGGAATTTGCTTTAGTTGCATTCCTGAATCTTGAGGGAGCTTTCAAAAACGTTTGACCTGAATCGGTTATTAACGCTACGAGACTTTTGGAAATCGACACAGCGATCATTAAATTGGTCAGCAGTATCTTGCACTACAGGCGTATCAAATCCAACATGGGCGCCTCGAATATTTACAAGGTTGTGACTAGGGGCACCCCGGAAAGTGTGGCCTACTCAGGGCCATGGAAAGGACGTGCTGCAGAACGGTTACGTATGCAGATGACGTTGCAGTTGTTGGCATGGGTAAAGATCCCATACTATTATCGGAACTTATGGAGTCCGCCTTGGACGTCCTAATCAAATGGTGCCGGGGATGTGGACTGGATGTAAATCCAAAAAAGGAACTGTTACCTTTCACAAAGACACACAAAATTCCCAAAATTGATACACCGAGGATAAAGGGGGTCTCACTGGAACTGTCCAACAGGTCCAAGTGTCTTGGGCTAATATTGGACAGCAAACTAAACTAAAATATGAACACCTTTTCCAGGACTACTAAGACGGCAACTGCATTATATTGCCGCAAAAAGGTCATTGGCCTGAACTGAAGGTAACGAGCCATCAAACTAGGTTCGAACGTACAATGAGAATGGTGGCGATAACGGTTACAGATGCCATTAGAACAACCCCCTCTAAGGCATTGTTTACGATCCTGAACTGGTTACCACCAGACATTTTGGCGAAAAGGATAGCTGCGAACACGGCGGTAAGACTAAGGGCCACTGGAGCATGGAGGGATTGCAATATCGGACATGCTAAAATACTATTTAAGACAAATTGGCACACCTGAGCAAATCTTTGGTGCGGGCTTCACCATAAGCATTTTGGATAACATTCACTATGATGACTAACGAAATCCCGCGAATGTGATTCAGATAATCACTGATGGGTCCAAAAATTCCTGCCAAATTTTTTCGAAATTTAGATTTCAGACCATGTTAAACTAAGTTTAAAGTTTATCCACGCCTCAAAAACCCGGCCTTAGAATTGACACAGCCGTATATATCACTTTTATACTTGTTAAAACCTAATTTTTATAATATTGTTAATGATCAATTTTCTTGGTAAAAATATTTGTAAAGAAAAAGTTTTTTGGCGTGTTTTACATTTTACAATCTTTTTTTTACTAAGTAGGTATTTTTTTGCGGCAAGCCTTCGAAATTGATACTATTTACCTTTCATACTGTAAGCAGAATTCTATAACCGAAGTTTATTTAAGCCGATCTTATTCCTTATTTAAAAAACAAGTTATTTAGTAAAAAAAAAATGAGACAAGTTAAGGGCTAACTATAATGTGCTTAAGCTTACATACGCAAATGCGCAAATACATATAATCAAATGTACACAACTATAATGTACTTAAGCAACTTTTCGTTAAGTTTCGTCAAGTGTCATTTGCTTAAGCAAAGAGCGAAACTTATCGTACTTTGCTTAAGGAATCAGCTATTTCTTGGTTACATATTGAAAAATATTGCATATTTTAGTACACTTTTATTTTTGTGTTTAATTGTTTTAAAATAAATAAAAATAATCATGCTCATGGAAGTATATTTATTAATTGTAGACACTAAAAAAATGTTGTCTAAGAATTGATATTTTAAGGAAAAATAAGAAGAAAATAATTTTTGCAAACATTGTAGCAACTAAGCGTTAAAGTTATTTACTTTCAAAAAGTACAATATAGTCACCCAAAAGCCCACAATAATTTGGTTACGCATTTGACAGGCTTTTCGTTAATTTTTGACAGTAGCTTAAGCCAGCCTTAGCATATTATAGTCAGGCCTTTAGCTTTGTCAACGGCGAATTGTTTGTAACACACTATTCGAAGAATAGCAAATACCGAGTCACTATGTGTACATTCATACATGCATGTATGTATGTCTGTATATTTCATATGAAAGTATATTAAATTAATTATGAATGAGTAGATTTTTTTTTTTTGCTAACTTTAGTATAATAAACTCACAATTCTAAGTAATTAAATTAAATTGTTTAAAATAAGAAACTAGATAAAAAGTACCAACTTGCTTTTTTCTTTGAAAAAAATTATACATTTACAAAAATGTTATGTAGTATAAAAATTTATGTACGTGTATCACCAAGTCTAGGTTTACACTATAAAAATTTTCTTTCAGAAAGTCTAAGATTATTGGTGAGAGATAGGGTTATAATCCGTACGCTTTTTCCGCACACAGTCCTCTTTTTTGGGTACCTGTTCTCGGAAAATATTAGTGTCTGGGAAAGTCCAAATTTGTAGGACAATTGTGTTGCTTAAACATTTAGGTTTCGTTCACAAAGTAGCAACAAAATACATCTTTAATTAAGAAAAAGTTGGAAAAATTTTCCCACAACAATATCATGTTTTTATTAAAATTTTTATAAACATATTGTTAAAATTTTCATTCTTTTACTAAATAAAATTATTATAAACGGCATTTATAATTTCATACAAATTGTTACAGCCGTACTTAAACAATAGCGGAAGGCGGAACGTTATCTTCCGCCTAGCTTTTGCGCTGATATGCCATACCTAAACAAGAGCGTCAAAGTTGTGCCACAAACAGAAGTGTTAACTTTCTTGTTTAATAAAACCCATATAATAGAAATAAACAGAAGACAAAACCTCGCTAGATTGACAAAAAATAGCTAAATTGTCATTATTTATTATTATATCGGGCAACTTCACTATTAAACGCGCTGTCAAAATCGGATTTTCCAATTGTAAAGCGATGACGCCGCGCTATTTAGGGATACTTCATACAAATTGTATGGGCATGTGAATTTTTGACAGCTAGAAAACGCTTTCCGCTCTTGTTTAGGTATGGCTGTTAGTGAAGTAACAGTTGACTCAAATGTTTAAACAAAAACTTTATTTAGATTTTTGTTCCAAAAATTAGAGAAAAATATGTTAAATACTTTGGGAAGAAATAAGATAGAAGAAAAAACGATAATGTTGCTGCCATTGTGAACAAAGCTTAAAGTTTACAAAAATCTTAAAAATTCAAGCCTTGAAGAAATCTCGGACGCAACATTTAAAACACTTTGAATTTGCTAAATGGATAGATTTAAAAACTATTGAATCCATTTTACGGTCTTATGTTTAGCATTCGGTTGAATTTTAAACTAATTTTGGACTCTCAGTAGATAAAGAGATGATATTCCATGAATTGCTTTACAACGTGTGAAAATTGCTTTAGATAATGAAAATAATTAAGTATACCATCTGTATTCTGGCTCACAACGACGTGGGACTTTTTTTTTTGCATGATAAGGGCCCAGTGGACGCCTTAAAGAAATTTGCTAGATCCACAAATAATATCCCATACATATGTAATTAAATGTAGATATAATTGTAAAGTGTAAGCAATTTTACAATTATTTAGTGAAATGCAATTCTAAAATTTTTTTGGATGATATAGGGACTGTGGGTAATTACAAGGCATAAATATCGATTTATCTATGCATGTCATTATTTGTATGTACATACGTATCGTCGGCTTAATATGCAAACCAACTAAATCCATTTTTTACGTAAATTGAGATGACGCCGTGTGGTGTGGTCTTTCAATCTGCAAATATAAAAAGTTTTTTGTCTCTCCTGTAAAAAGTGTTGAAAGGGACGAAGTAGGTTTGCATATCGTCGCAATTAAATGTTAATCCATTTATTTATGCTAGTTTTTATTGATAATAAATAAAATGATTCAAATATGTTTAAAATTTTGTTTAAATTGCAATGTCCTGCTTTTTTAAGAAAATGTCCAGGTTTGTTTTGGCTGCTGTCTCCTATTTATAAGTCAAGTCATAACAATCCTAGTGAGAGGGGAGAAAAGAATTATAAATTTACATACATTTTTTGTCGTTTATTCGAATATATCACCAAGTCTGGTCTGACACTATAACAGTTTTTTTTCAGAAAGTTTCAGTTGATACGTGAAATGCGAAATAAACGCAGCCTTTCAAAAAAAAAAAATGTTCATAGTATGAACCTAGACTAACAACCAAATATTGTGTAACTTACATAAATTATTTATGTATATGAAAATGTACAAACTAGCTCACCTATAATTTATTATTTCGCGCAAGTGATTTCATTTTGTAAGTGTGACAGTATTTTAACTTTTTGCCAAAAACTAGAAGAATTTTCTTTTCCTACCTTTTGCTGTGGATATCAAATGATTTCATTTTCGTGAACGTGATTTCTTGTTGCTTTTATTCGTTTTAGTTTATTTTGTTTTTAATTCTTTCTAGGTATTTATATTTTCTACTTTTTTGTGGACGACAAATATTATTGTAAAAATATAGCTGATGCAAGACTTTAAGTTGCCAAAACAAACGAATAATACGTCAATTCTATTGTATAAAGTATTACAAATTAATAAAAAAAAAAATTAATTAATTTATACAATAAACAAAAACAAAATTTAGGTACATAAGAACCCATCAATCGCTTGTTATAAAAACCACAACAACAAAAGTTTTTTCTTTAACTTACTTTATTTTTATTTTATTTTATTAATTTTTTTGTTGAAATCATAAAGTAACTATTTGCAAAATGAATCTTAAATCAAACAGCTTGTGCCTTAATTTACCTGTCCCGCTCCAACTTTATCTCATCTTTTTAGATTTGAGACTTTTTTATAGTCTTTAAAAAAAGTCATAATTGGTATGAGCATAAGAATTGTGCCGATGAACATCTTAAATCGGGAAATGCCAAAACTTCAAAATTTAATTATACTTAAAAATTAAAAAGAAATGAAAAAAGTAGCAAGTGACATCCCAGTAAAAATTGGAGCTTTTGTAAGGGAGAGGAGCACAATACCCCCTTTTATATGGAAAAACCGAATGTCTTTGAACGTCGCGTATCATGCAAATATGTAGCTAATTTGATTTTTAAACAGCCGTACCTAAACAAGCACGTAAGACGGAACGTTTTACTTTGCTTAGATTTTACGCTGATATGCTATATCTAAACAAGAGCCTCAACTTTGTGTAACGAACAGTACTGTTAACATCCTTGCTAATCGGACTTACATTATATAAATAAAATAAAATATAAATAAAATATGCAGATAAAACGACCAGATAGACCTAAAAATAACTAATTTGCATTTATTTATCACTATCGGGACTAGCTTCACTTTTAAACGCTCTGTCAAGTTCGGATTTTCCAATTTCAAAGCGTAGCCGCCGCGCTATTTTGGATGGACGTGAGAACTTTTGACAGCTAGAAAACGGTTTCTACTCTTATTTGGTTCAAAAAAACAAAAAAAAGGCTTTTTTGAAGAGCCTTAAAATGTAGTGATTTTTCTAATGCAAATTAAGTTATAACGATATTTTAAATGTATCAGGAAATATTACTGCACAACAGTGAAGTGAATTAAAGATTAGTTGAAAAGAATTCCATACAATTTTTTTTAGATTTTTTGCCACGCCTCTGGAAACCGCCCAGTAAGTTTTTTGTATACTGCGTCGTCATTTAAAGTCCGATCATAACATATGGCATATCGTTATTCATGGCTTGTCTATGGCTTTATTTTGACAATATACGATACGGACCTTAAAAGACGGTTTAGATAAATATAAAGAGCTGCATTTGTTCAACTTTACCGTAGCTACAACTTTGCTAAATATTTTAAGTAAAAAATTAGGAGCACATGTAAGTTATTCAAACAAAAGTGACACATTTTTTTCTTCAATAACGTGCTTGAAAAATCTTATTTTTGGCAAAAAAAAATTTTCGGCGTTCTATTATTTTTTAGGGGTCCACCAATTTTCTGAATTTTTGGAAGCCCATAAAAAAATTGGCCACCAAAATTGCCAAACTGATTATTGGGTAATCGTAGATGAATACGGGGGTAACGGTTTGACTATAATATGTACCTATAAGCCAGTGCTACCATCAGCAAAATTCAAAATTATAAAATAAAGTAAAATAACACGATTTAAATGAAATTCTACCTGAATATCAAATTAAAAAGAAAAACGCAAAAAATCATTTAAAGGAGATTAATGTTGGTCATACTACATATATAGATTTATATAGTAACTCAAAATTTTGAAGAGTCCTTCACACAGAAAAAAATCAAGTTAAAAACGTCGAAAACAAGGTTGATTTAAAATTTTTCGGTGGTGATTTTGCTTCATACGTGTTTCATGTTAATTCAACCTGATTTTATAATTGCTTGCGACCAACATTTTTTCTTTTAAAATAACTATTATTCATATTAATTTAACATTGCAGTAAAGTTAGAGCAAAATGTCATTTATATTGAAATCAAAATCCGAATCACGTTGAATGAAAGTTATTTCAAGTTGAAACAACGTGAATTTCATGTAGAATCAAATTGGTTTGAGTGTGTTATAACAGTGTGAAGAGGCTTCACAGACAACATATACATTTATTTAAGAATAATTCAATACACTTACAACTGTAACACATGTTTCACTTATTTTGTATTCTCCTTGTCAACAGAAGCATCAGCAGAATCGCCCGATATGGGTTTTGTCATCATTATACTTTGAAAACTTGATGTACTATTTAACTAAATATTTTTAATTAAAAGAATACGGGAATTGTCTTCATTGTATAACATATTTTAAGAATGAAAATTAAAAAATTAACATACTTAACTATGTATGCATGTTAATTTTACAAGATAAACTTTTGATTTTAATATAAAACAGGGTTTTTAATGGATTCAATATCGAATCCATATTTATTTAAATTTTAATATTTTTTTTATTTTTTTTAACAGTGAATAATATTAAATAAGCGTGATTTAGGATTATTTTAATATATTTAATTTAAAATTAATATGAAATAATGATAAATTTAAATAAAGGGCATACTTTTGCAGAAATTTCCATGTTAATTTTACATTGGTATTTTTTTCTGTGTGTTCGATTAATAGGTAGCCGTAACTCCCATCAAAAAGCTGAAAACATAGAGAATGATCGAGACAAATTAAACAAGCGTTAACTTATCCCAAACTGTAACCTAATAAGAAAAAGAAGATAAATATATAACCCCTTAAGCAAAAAAAGTTAAAGTTCACATTAATTAACCAACTCATTAAGCCCAGAAAAAGTGAATGCGTTTTTATGTGTTGGTTAACTAATGTGAACTTTAACTTTTTTGCATAAGGGGGATAATATTTTAAGATGACAGGCTGTTTCTTAAATCAGTTCAACAATTGTTAAGCCCCCTTAACATTCGTTATTTTCTCTTAACTGAAGCATTGAAAAATGACAAAAGTAAATTAATTACTTTTTATTTTTTAGTTTAAATATTGTTTTTTCAATAAACTTCTACTTTTAAATAACTAAAGCGGCCCATACACTTGCAATATTATTGGAGCTGATATTCGCCATATTATCTCCATTTTGTCCTATATTATACAATAAGTCGCACAATGGTTTCATACATTCAATAAAAAGGCGAACATAACCTATAAAAATAGCATAAACACCTTCGAATATCACATACACATTGGCGATATAATAGTACAGGGTCCGCCAAATAACTTTTTTTTTTTGAAAATGCTATAAAAAAAACTACTAATATTTTCTCAAATTTTTTTTTTTATTTCAAATTAAAATCTTTCCTGTTGATAATGGAAAATAATTTTATTCAAATGGCTGCCTCGGGTGGCCATGCAGTAGCCTACACGATCGGTCTAATTTTTAAGCACATTATCGATTGTGTGCAGCTGTATTTCACCAATGGCTTCAAGAATATTGTCCTTTAAAGCGTCAATTGTCTCTGGCTTGTCGGCATAACACTTATCTTTGACGGCACCCCACAAATAATAGTCCAACGGTGTCAAATCGCAGCTCCGAGGTGGCCAAACGACATCAGCTCTGCGACAGGGCGCAAAACATCGAGTGTAGCTTCGGCTGTGTGGCATGTTGCGCCGTCCTGTTGAAACCAAATGTTGCCAATATCCTCCTTTTCAATTTTTGTGAACAAAAGTTCGTTCAATATGGCCCGATAACGATCGCCATTGACTGTAATGGCCACTCCTTGCTCATTTTCGAAGAAAAATGGCCCAAGTATGCCTCTGTGACTCGTTTTGGGTGCAACGGCTTCTCAAAGTCTGCGTGCGGGTTTTCTGTGCCCCAAATGCGACAATTTTGCTTGTTTACATATCCGCCAAGATCAAAATGAGCTTCATCTGAAAAGATGATTTTTTTTTGGCAAAATCGGCATCTTCTGTAAGTCAATCGCAGGCCCACTTAGCAAAGCAAAAACGAATATTTCCCAGCGTTGTAAAAGAGTATACACAACTATATTCGTTAAGCGGAAGGATAAAACTAATTATCTGTCAAATCAGACATGAGCGAAGTGTTTCCGTTCACGACATAAGCACTAGTTGAAAAAAAGTTAGATGGCGGACACGTTACAATACGTAGAATTGAACAATTTTATTGCAAGTGTATTAGCCGCTTAAGAAACTCATGTGTATCAAAATCGAAGAGTTCACGCTTTTCAACAATATCTAAAATGTCAGAAATTTCACAAGTCAAATCTTATATTATATTTTGTTGATGTTTGGTGATGAATTTAAAATTTGCATCCTCACTAAACATAAGTGATAGTGCTGTTATAAAAATTTGCCTTCAAAAAAAAATAGTTTGATTTTAAAAAAAGCAATCATCAGTTTATTGCAACTTTTTGTCTTCACTCATTTGAGTGCAACTAAAAATGTTGCACTAAATTTAAAATCAAAACCTTGGTTTTTCATGATTAAAGCCGACAAAATTAAATTTTGTTTAATGTTCTTTGCTTATGCATATCCACAAAAAAAAAAACAAAAACCATGCACATACAAAGTTACATATTTTAAATTTTAGTAAGATTGTACTTGTATGCAGATTTTTTGATTGCATGTTCAAATTTTGCACTATTTGAATTGAGAGCAGATTTTTGCATTCAATCAGCGTTTAGGATAGTGAAAAAATTTGAAATATCACTAAATTTTTTTTTGTGTTAAGCGTAGTACTCTGTTCAAATTTGTGAAAAATGTTGAGCAACATTAATTATTTCACACGAAAACTTTGACATGTATCAATGTTACCTATTATGCGAGTTTGTACAATTCAACGTTTTTTTTCCTGCAAAGTATGCGACATTGTTTTGCGTATGTAAAGCAAACCCACATATATCTTACTAAAAATGATTTTTTTAATAAGCAATTTAATAAAAAAGAACGTAAATATGGATAAAAAACTGTTACTGGTTGTGTTATTTTATTTTTTTATTTCTTATATAATAATCAGTTCATAGTTTTTTGCTTTTGCTTAAAATTCCACGTGAAATAAGTGCCAGAAACATTTCGGAACTTTTTCACAAAATGAAAAGAGTACAACTCATGGTGAAATAAACGGGTGGCAGCACTACGCCAGATGACGATTTTTTGCTCTTGCATTGTTTGTCTAGGTTTAAGTCAAAGTTTTGTTTATGTTTACAAAAAGTTCACGTTTTGTGCTGTGATTATTGTACTTTGTTGAAGTTTTGGATAATATTAAATTAAAATAAATAAGATATTGACCATAATTAAATAAAAATTGGATAAAAATTAATTTATTTCATCACGTTCAGCGGCACGATTTGATTTTTGTTTAAAGTATTTTTTGACGTAAACGGTGATGTAATTTCCATTTTTCTTGTAATGTTGTATTTGTTGCCGTAACGATGCCACCTGCTTATTCCACCATGGTACGTCTCTATCGACAGTATTCCATAGATATTCCGCACACGTATTTTTCATATGCTTTTTGACAGCATTCCACGTGAAATGTTGAACAGAGTACCAGGCTTTAGTTAAAAAAATAACATTCATCACTAAAGCTGGCAAAAAAGAATGTGCAAACTTAAGGCCTAACCATAATATGCATAGCCTTGCTTAACATACTGTCAAAAACTAACAAAAAGTCTCTCAAATGTATTAAAAAAAAACAAAAACATAATAAAAAACATTTGATTCCGTACGGAATATGCGATTAGATTCGCACCTTGCTTAAGCAAATGACAGTTGCATTAAACTTAGCAAAAAGTTTCCTTAAGTACAATATGGTTTGCCTCATATAATAAACATGTATTCGCACATTTGCTTAAGCCAACTTAAGCACATTGTGGTTGGGCCTTTATATTTTTGCAGTTATATTTAGTTATAGTGCACTGCTGATTTAAATCAATATTTAGTGTAGTCCCAACTATGATGTAAACAATAGGCATTGTATTAACTTATCAAGGTGGCCTCAATATCACAACAATACGAAAACAACAGGCAAAGCAATAACAGTCAGCTGTTTTTTGTGACCACCTTGTAAATAAATACACTTTTTTCTGAAATTTTTTGTATTTAGTAGTTTTGTGGGATTCACAAGGTGTCATAAAGTCATAAGACCCCTTTCACGCTCGGCAAGTTAGTTGCGCAAGTCTCCTGCGCAACTCTTGGTTTGTAGACGTCAGCGGTAAGGTCGGATAAGGAAAAAATATTAAGAACAATATTTAGTATGTACATACTTATGTATCTACGTTAGTATGTATTTATTTGCTTGAAAAGAAAAATTAGCATTTAATGGTTTGAAATTTCAAAAATATAAGAAATTGGTCCAACAACTGTCAAAATAAAATCGTTCATGATTAATGGCAACAACTACATAGCAAAAATTTCAATAATTATTAATTTTTTTAACAAAAGAGAAAAACATAAAAATAATAAATTTAAATAAAAAAAAGCTTATTTGTTTATTATAGGTATCTGAGAGATTGTTTATCATTTTTTCTTTGTTATGCATACATATGTACATATGTATATGCATGTACATACATATGTATGTATACATATGTAGGTATATATTTTTTTATAGATACATATGTATGTATGTATATAAGAAATGAGCAAAAGAGCCATTAAATTTTTAAAAATTTTTAACTCTCTAACCAAATTAAAAATGAGAATCGAACTCTTTTGATCGCAAGCATTCTCAGCAATACTCTATGGTTAAATATCTTTAGGAAATTATCTCTTTTCATTACCTTTTTTTTTGTTACCTAAAGAAACACTCAATAAAATTCTCTTCTCTTGAGTGAGTTTTAATGGTCTCGTGCATTAAAACTAATTGCTTAGCTTTATTGCGATCGGTGAAACGTGAACGTGATAAAACATGCTGGCTTGTGTTTACTTATTCAACTCTTAATTTATTTTTTGTTTCTTTATCATTTTAATATGTATGTAAGTATGTACATATGTACATATGTATGTATCTTTTGTGGTTGTTGGGCTCTTCTCTGATTTACATTTACGAAAAGGCTCAGCATGATCACGTTTAATCCAGCCAATAAACAGATAATAACAAAAACAGCAATGAAAACATTAATTATCCAGCAAAACAAAACATGTTTTGTAAAGTGGAGTTGTTGTTTGTTTGTTCCTATGTAAGTATGTATATATGTGTGTATGTATGTATGTATGTATGTATGTATTTTTATTTTTTTCGCCTTCTTATCTTAACTCTTTCAATATTAGCTACATACATACATATGTACATATGTATGTACATACTTATGTACATAAGTATATGTATAGTTTAACCCTTTCGCTACCTATGTATCCATATGGAAACACTCAACTTTGGAGGCATCTCACTATCTCACTATCGATATTTTATTATTTTTTAAGATCTTTTGAATAATTTTTCATGAAAAACTGTTTGATTTTTACAAAATTGAGGAAAATATAGCATTTAAAAAAAACGTTTTTTAATATTTAATTTTTTTTGAAAAAAGGTTTTTTTATCTTACAAATAACATATGTATGTACATCTATGTATGTATACATACATACTTATGTATGTATATATGTATATATGTATATGTACATATGATCATGTTAAAAAAAAACACATCCAACATAAAGAAAAAGATTTATGTACATATTTTATTTTTTTGCATCAATTTTTTTTTTTTTGTTTTAAACAGGAAAAAAGCAGTGCAGATTCTTAAAACATTATACATACATATGTATGTATGTACATATGTATGTATCCATATGGATACAAACACAAGTTATGGTTTTAAATAATATACTTATACACAATACAAATAAAATAATTTTACTTTTGATGCTGCTGAGTGGGGCCTATTGCATATCATGGACCGACCATCACAAAATTTATTAGTGGGGTTTCTAGTCTTATAAAACTGTGACGTACCAAATTTTATTCTGATAGCATTATTAATTACGGTTTTAGGCTAACTGAACTGTTTTCCGGGAGACGGGTTTATATGGGCCCTAGGGAAAATTATGGACCAATCTTTACCAAATTTAACAGTGTACGAATTTTTGCAAAATCTTTTATCATTCCGTGCATTATTACACGACTTACGTTAGTTTTTGTAACAAAATTATACATTTTTTAAAGTAGTGGTTCCGCATATAGATTCATAGCTCTGCTACTACTGAACCGATTTTGCTGGATTTCAATCCCAAACTGATTAGGACAACTAGAAGAAATTTGACACCAAGTTTGTCAAATATCAGACATACGGATATAGCTAAATCGACTTGGAATTACTCAAGGAGCCAGAATATATACATAGTACATATGTATGTACATATATGTACATACTTTATTAGATGAATAGTAATAACAATGAATAATAAAAAGTTTCACACGGAATGATAAACTTAGTATACCATCTTCCCAACAAATTGTGGTGGATTCTAGAATTATTCTTTACCATAACCGAAATACATACTTATGTAAGTATGTGTCCATAGTCTAAAAAACACATTTAGTGTAAATTTTTTTCAAAAGTGAGTATTGATTGTTGTTGTAAGTGCCGGTTCACACAAGTCAAGTTTGACTCGTCAAGTCTTGACTTGACTTGTGTGAACCGGCACTTAGGGCCAATTATATTAAAAATTATAAAATTGGATATTTTTAGTAACCCAGTAAAAACTTGTAGCGAAAGGGTTAATATTGTTGTTTGCTTCGTTATTCTTGTCAATCTTTCTATATACTAAGCCACTATTAGTGGTTAACATGTACAGTGAGCGTCAAAATTAAAGTAGCCAGATTTTAACATCGGAAAAACAGTACATTGATTACAAAAAACAGTACAATCGAGAAAAAAACAGTATTTTTTTTTACAAAAGAATAACTATTTATTAAATATTTTAAAGCAATACACTTTATCCCCCGTATTTATAAAGGATTATTAAATTTAACAAACTTTTATTAAGGAAAATTTTTAAACAAAATTTGTTTTTTAAACCTTTATTATATGTACATACATATGTACATATATAAAAATTTTTTATAAAGTATAACGTCAAAGGAAAATTTTACATTTAATGACATTTTATATGTAGGTATACTAAGAAATTACTCCATTTACGTTTTATTAAGCAAACACCACAAGCAATGCATTTGGCCATAGCATCATGTTCCAAATTTCCAATGTATAATTGGGGAATTCACAAGGTGTCACAAGTCTTAAAATAATAACATGAACAAATACGACTGTTGTGAACAACCCCTCATAGTTTAGTGTGCTATTTTAAGTTTAAGTCAGCTGATTTAAAGCAAATATAAAAAATATATATTTCAATTAATTAATAAATTAAATTCGATGTTACCTGACTATTTTCCATTTTTCAGACGCAAATCAGAAATAAATTATATTTAGCTTGTTTACCAAGCAGCAGATTCCTAAGACGATCTAATTTGACGCAATTTTTGCAACAAATCACTTGCGGACATTAGCATTATTAGTAAGGGGGGAAGAGAATATGGTATTATTCTCTCTCTAAAATTCTACGTCTGATTGACACCACAGATTACTAAACAGATATTTACCCATGTTGTGGTAAACTTGAATGATAATTTTTACAACAGTTTTGCAAATAAATCTCAAATTAATAAATTTGTGTTCATTGTATTATTGCATTAAATATGATGCAAAGAGAAATGCAAATGCAGCTTTAGAAGAAAGAGAAAAAAACCTAAATCTTCAGTCTCGTGACATATGTTTCTGTGAAGTAATCTGTGGTTCACACTTTTAAAATTTTCTTTCAGAGTTTATTGTTTAGAGGGGAATATAACATGTTTTTATTCTTCCCCTCTTGTCAATAAACTCAGACTTTCTGAAAGAAAACTTTCATAGTGTGAACCACAGATTACTAAAGGCTAGTTTACACTATCTCACAAGTCTTACGTATTACATAATACTTTCTGAGATAGAAATCTAATGAGTTTTGTTGCGACTGTCAAAAAATCTTATTTAACTTAACAGTTTGTGTTCACACCATCACAAGAAGTATAAACACTTAAACATGAAATAAAATGCAACCCTGATCCAATGAAAAGCATTATTGTCTAGAAATTTTTCAAAAAGGGATGAAGTCTTCATCACACTTTCAGACTTTTACATATAACTTGAGTTTTTGACATGTGTTAATACAAGGTATAATAGTGTAAACTAGCCTTAAACAGATATGTCACGATATGAAAGATTTTGCGTTTTTTTTTCGAAAAATTGATTTCTTAAGCCAAAATAGAAGCATTATGTTATAAATGGAAAAACAAATAGGACTTTGATAATCCTTCTGCTAAACCTTCATTTTAAGCAATTGAAAATTCTAATATTCCTTGAGATACAAATTCTCATAGTTCTTTCAGATAATTGTTCCCCTTTTTTTAAATTTAACTGCTGGTCAAATATAAATTACACGACCATTATCGTTTCTTGACAGGGCTGCCAGATTTGACGACTTTTTGTTCCGGAATTAGCAAAGTGCCGATTTGCTGATTTTTTTCAGTCTGAGTCTCACACGACCGTTTTTTATCTTGTTTACCAGCCATACCTTAACAAGAGCGGAAGGCGAAACATTTTCTTTTGCTTAGCTTTTACGCTGATATGCCATACCTAAGCAAGAGAGTTAACGTTGTGTTACGAACAGAAGTGATAGCTTTCTTGTTTAATAAAACCCACAAATTATAAATAAAAATAGAGATAAAAACGCTAGATTGATCAAAAAATATCTTAATTGCCATTGTTAATTAACAATAGCGGCAAACTTCACTGTTAAACGAGCTGTTAAAATCGGGATTCCTAATTGCAACGCGTTGAGGCCGCTCTATTCAAAAACCAGAAAACCCGTTCAGCTTTTGTTTAGGTACGGCTGTAATATGCAAGTCTTAACCTTAACCGTACTGACAACATTTACACACGTAGACTCCTGACAAAGGTACCCGGGTACCCGTGTGTGTTTATTTGTCCATTATTATTTATGCTATGCATTTTAAAACGAGGAATCCCCTGTTTGTACTTATATGTTATATACAATTGTACTGTGGGTATGCATCGTTTTGATTATATTTTTGCATTCTCAGTTTTGTTTGGTGTTGATGCGTACGGTTGTGTGTCTTTGCTTTTTTTGTTTTAAAATTTTTTTCGATGTCGCGTAAACGTAATGCACTTGTTATGGAAATGAATGTGTCTGAACCAATATCTTCTGATGGGGGACCATCATCTTAAGTTACACCAAGTGCTGCTAGGCAAGCCCCCAAAATAAGGGCAAATATATCATCATCGAAGTCTTTAGATCATTTCCATTTAGAGGTAGAACCAGTTTCACTCAATATATTCCCTCAAAGCCAGCTAAATACGGAATAAAAATATTTTGGTTGTGTAACACAGCCAATAGCTATCCTTTGAAAGGAATCATTTACACAGGCAAGCCACCTGGTGGTCAACGACAGGTAAATGTAGGAGAAAACATCGTTCTAGATCTGGTGGATTTCTACAAGCAATCTGGAATAAATGTAACAACCGACAATATTTTTACTTCACTTCCTTTGGCCAATCGGCTACAAGTTTGAGGAATAAGTCTCGCCGGTACCCTTCGACAAAACAAAGCCTATATACCAAAAGAGCTACGTCCAAACCCAACGGACGATATAGGTACACCCCGATATGGTTTCAACAAAAACGGAACCCTTTTGTCTGTTGTTACCAAGAAGAAGAAGAAGAAGTGTGTTTTCCTTCTGTCAACAATGCATAACACTCGAGGGGAGTCAACTATTAATGGAAAAGAGGAGATTAATGACTTCTATAACAAAACAAAAGGCGGAGTAGGTGTTATGGACCAGATGGTGTCTAAATATACCACAAAACGCAAAACAAATAGATGGCCAGTGGCAGTTTTTTTCAATATGATTGGCGTGGTGTATACTCCAGCCTCGATCAAAGCGCAAAAGTAAAACAAAGCTCTCGTCGAGGATTTTTAACATCACTTGGCGTGGAGTTGGCAACTAAAAATATGAACAAAAGAGCTAATGATAATCAAATAATACGACACTATAACGTCCGGGCAGCTCTAGAGCTTATGACAAATAAAACCATGCCAAAAATTTAGGGGTAATATTCAACAAGAAATTAGACTGGTCTAACCACATAAATGTTATATGTGGTAAAACATATGCGATGTTAAGAAACCTTTGGATGTCGCAACATTACACACCTTTTGATATTCGAATGTTACTTGCTAAAACATATTTATTGCCAACGCTCTTGTACGGTTGTGAACTATTCGCGAACTGTGATACATTAAGTATGAAAAGGCTTAATGTAACGTACAATAATATTGCCAGATATGTGTTTGGCCGCAGTAGGCGAAGCAGAATCTCACAGTTCTCTAGACAAATATGTAATATACCATTTGACGGCTTGTTAAAGCTTCGAACATTATTATTTTTTCATAAAGTGATTTACACTAAACAGCCTGAATACCTATACAATAGAATAACCTTTTCAAGGTCTGACCGAGGAAACAAAGTAAATACCTTTCGCTTTAGAAAAGATATATCGAAAAGACACTTTTTCTTCACTGCTATCAATCTTTGGCGCCAACTTCCCCCTAATATTCAAACCATAAGCAATGCAAAGCATTTTAAAACTGCAATATTTAATCGTTTAGGATAACAATAATTGTTTAACCGCAAACTATACATGGCTTTTATATACATAATGTTTTAACTTATATTTATTTGATGTTTGTAATATTATTTTTATTCATTAATTTTTAATATAGTAATAATTTTTATTTTTATATTTAATATTTTAATAACAAAACCATATTGTGCCACTATCTCCCCAGTACTATTAGATAAGACTAGTTCTTGTTGTGCTGTATTGATTAAATAAATAAATAAATAAATAAATAAATAAATAAATAAAAAAGTTTTCCAGGATGCTGCAGGCCCATCAGATACAACCAAACGAGATAAAACTGGACGGTTGCCAATAAAGGGTCGCTGCTACCTTTGCGTGAAAACTGATCAAAAATCTGATGGAAAAACACGCAAAATATGCTGTAAACGACCAATGTGCAATACGCATAGCAAACCTATTGCTCCACGCTGCACAATATGTTAATTTTATTTTCTTTTATGCAACAATATTAGTAAACAATTTTATTTATTTTTTATACATGTACAAAGTTTGATGTAAAATATTTTTTGAATTAAATAACCAATAAACTAAAAAATACTATAATTTTTTTTTCATACAAAATGTAAAAAGTTATATAAGGGTACCCGGGGACCCTAATCAGGAGGGAAAGGACTATTCGACTTTGGGTGGCTCCAGAGTCAATCCAAAAGAATCAAGAGTGCTTTGATGGAAAAAAAACTTTAGAAAATGGTTATCTGAAGGAACTTGTGGAGCCTCAAATTTGTATTTTATTTAGTTTAAGAAAAATATGACTTCAAAGTACGTTCGGGTACCGGGGTACCCGTTTTAGTATGGTTAGGGTTAAGAAAACCTTTAAATGATTATTTTCAGAGTACAAAAACAACAATGTTATACTTTGTTTATTTTTCGTCAAACCAGAATCGAATGAACCTTTTACGACTCTCTGTATAAATCATATTTTCAACAATTATACGGCAAACATTTCACAAGTTGTTAGATAATATCTACATAAGTCTCATACGATTCTTGACATGAAAGACTCGTTAGATAATCTAGATTCACGTCTTAAACGCTTCCCACAATGATTGAAGAAGCGTCTTTCACTGTGCTATGGAAGAATCCCAGTCGTGTTACAGTTTTTTCCGTGTGAGGAATCTTCTACGATTAAAAAATGTGGTCATCGACGATCAAAGACGTCCCAGTATCTCTTACTCGATTTAAAATGCTAGCTGGGTATGAAGTTATTATGTATGTACATATGTATATGTTTGAGTGTTTGTTTTATAAATATTCCTACAAAAATTTAAAAAAAAATACAGTTTAAGTTGTCCGATTGTTTTTGACGATTTTTTAAAACGTGAAAGACGATTTTTTATTTTTTTCTCAGGAAATTTACGATGGCTTGATTCTTGAGACGCTTTAAAAACGCTTGACAATCAAGCCCGTCTGGCAATCCTACAAGAATAAAAACGTACAATTATACCAAGATTTCCATCCTTGATCTTTATTCAATTGTTTATAAACCATTGAGTCTCTACTTCTGGATTACGTATGTACATATTGTTTGTTTTTCCACTTTTATTGTTTTTGTTGTTTCCATCATACTTGATTTTTTTTCCTTAAGTATTAGTTTTTTTGGGTTTCTTGTTTTTGTTTATCGTAAGTTTTTCCATTATACGCTTATTTGTTTATGATTATTTTTTAGTTTTTACAATCAATAACGGAGAAAAGTTCATTAAGATTGTTTGTTATTAGTGTACCCTTCACCACAGGTGGAAAGGGTATAGGTATGTACTTACATAGGTATGTACATATATAAATAAGTTTTTCTTTCTGTTTGTTATTTCTTCAATATTGATGGTAGTACCTATGAAGTACGTACAGTGAGCGTCAAAATAACGGGTACGCTTGTTTGCCAATATAAAAAGCAGGGACCGGAAATAAGAGTTATTTTTCAATTTTTTAAGAAATAAATCATACATAAATGAACATCGTAGAAAACTTTTAATTACACCATCATGATTTTTAGGCGAAATGCCTCCAACATATTGCATGATATTTAAATTTTTGATTTATATTTTAACAATCAAAAATAAGAGTTATTTTTGATTTTTATATTTTTAAATGAAAAATAAGAGTTATTTTTGATTTTTATTTTTTTAAATCAAGAAATAAAAGTTATTTTTGATTTTTATATTTTTATATCAATAATAAAAATCAATTCAAAACACTTATTTATTTGTTGATGCCGTATGTATTATAATATGCTGCTTCATTCAAATTTCTATATGAAAATAATATATTATGTGACTTATCCGTTACCAGCTATAAAAACATGAATGCATAGAAATAGCTTATAAGTTTTGGCTGCCATTGATAAAAACACTGATATTTATTTATTTATTTATTATATCATTTCACTGGTTGCTTAGGCCAGATCGTCAGGAAACTTCATCCAAAATGATTTTAGAAAAACTAAAGATATTAAACGAAATAAAATCGTTTAGCGTATAAGAATTATACGCAACAGTTCTACTTGTAAAAATATCAAAGTTTAAACAAAAACATCAACAATAAACAGCGAGTTTATCTCTTACATTACCCACTACAATTGATCTGAATTCTTCCAACATTAATTGTAGTTGTAGTTGGCTTCAAAAAACTTAAACTGGCAACATGCTTTTGCAAGTGGTTTTTGTTTTCGTTTTGTTTTTTCTTAACCTACTTACAACTACAGTTAATATTGGAAGAATTCCAATTAATTGTTTGCACTATAAAATATGTAGTTCATAGTAGCCTACTTATGCCCGTAATTTTAACAAACAGATATCTGGTTGCGTTCGCACCTAACAGTTATCTTTACCTATCCGGTAAAAATAGTTTGGCAACATTTGTATTTTTATAAAATTAACTGTCAAAAAAAGATGGTGTAAAATACACTACAGTTCAACCCGTAGGTAAGACAAACATGGTAAAATTACCAAAAATTCGTTGCACCATAGATATCTATACACAGCTAGATATCTGTTTGTAGAAATTACGGGCATTAAAACAGCAAAGATAGAATTTTGTGGTTCGTGATAAACAAATATTGGATATATGTACATACATACTTACCTACGTACGCATGTACATATTTGCAGCACTATTATATATCTAAATGGATATACATACACTTCACAGTCAAGACTCCCTTCCTGTCTTCCTTTTTGAAATGCATTGCAAAAGGAATTAAATTTATTCAACGAAGGTACAAAATACATTCAACATTCATATAATTTATAGCTTATAATAACGCGTCAAGTAGTTCATATTGCATTCTATTTCAAAGTCGAGTTTTAGTGGAGTTCATTATTAAAATCAGTGTTCGCAAATAAACACTAAATATCTCTCCTTAGTGTTTGGCTCGGTAGATTTGTGGAAAACACAAACTCCAATAGTGTTTGTGTAGAAAATCATTAAATAAATAACGTTTCCCTGTTTGTCATCTTTCGGACAAAAAAATAATACTGTTTTTATCTAACTCAACAAAAGATGAGAACATTTAATTCCGTTCGGTTTTTATTTAAACCACAAACTTCATTGTGTTCGGTTCGATTCATTAATGTTCGCCGCTTTTGGCTGGTAAAAAAAACCAAAAATAATTGTACACAAACCTACCATTTATACAATACACAAGCTGTTCGTGCTGCGGTCGTTGCTAAAATTTTTTGTTTGTTCATTTCTTAATCAATGAAAAAAATTAATATGTATTATAGAACATTAAAAAATTATAATGTTTGTCAACAGTATCACTACAATTGTTCTGTTTTTTAACGAAGAACAGAACATTGTATAATGTTCGGATCTTTCATGAAAATAGTTACGAACGATATTAAGGGTTGTGAGTCGAACGCTCAATAATGTACGATTTATTTTCGAACACTGATTAAAATACTCTTTTAAAATAGGCATTAATAGGTCGAACTAGCAGCATATAAAGTAGAGCCAGAGCATGTTTTTTTTTTAAATGAAACGTATCTGCTGTATCCTTATAGATATCAAATTTTGCCCAAAACTTTGGGAGGATTCAAAAAATTTCTGCAGGAAGAGTAGTTAAAAATGTTAATTGATCTAACTTTGGAATGGGTGGTAGCGCTGCCCAAGGGACTAAAATCCGTCCTTAAATCGAAAAGAAATCAAAGAATGTATTAGCCCCTAAACTTTTCTAAGTATGTATTTTAAAACTGTGCACTTTTGTTTGACGCGTTAATAATGGATTACATTTTTTGTTTTTTATTGTACTGTTTTTTGTTTATTGTTTTTGCTGTATTTAAAATTTTTACTTTTACATTGTAATATTGTTGTCCAAAGTTTTGTAAATAACGATAAACTCTTAAAATTTAAATTCTTTTTTACAAAAATAATACTTTTTATAACAATGTCCGTCGTTCTGCTCAAATGGGTTTTCCGAAGACCCCAGATATGATGAATTCTAATTATGTCACATATGATACGTATTGAAATTCAAATCTGAATAAATCGAGGAGTTATGAGCAAAATACCACAACTGTCTTTACTTTTCACGAATAAATCGCACATTTTTACTCATAAAATTCGTAGTCCTCTTATAAGTTTTGAACAGAGAAACCAGAAATATTCTGCTGAAAATTGTTAAAAATATGCCCCAAAACAACAGATTCATTTAATAAAAATAATCCTAAAATTATAATCGGTAAAGCCGAAACACCATAGTATTTACTGACGAATTATCAAGATTTTACCGTTTTTGGAAACGATGTCAGTCACGTGCTCACAAAAACAATATTATGTTAAAAGGTTAAAATTCATATAAGAGTTATTTGTGCCGAATATTAAATAGATATTTACATCCATATGAGATTTCTTGCCTTAAAGGGATTTTAGGGACGGTCGCTAAATTCTTTATTAATGTTAATTTAAAAGGAAGTTAAAGCGAAAAGGATTTAATGTGCAGTTAAATATTTTTTTTTGCAAATTAAATCTAAATACCATCATGATCAGAAGGTTCACGGACACAAGGAATATCTTTGGCAAGAAGTTGTTATGGGGAATATGTAAAATTATAGAACGATATACGATTCGTCTTTAGTAAAGGTTGGTTAAATATTAAGGGCCGATGTTGAATATACATAAACGACACCTAAATGTAAATTTTTTTCTGCATTTCATTTCACATTTCTCAATTGCAGACTTATTCAAGTTGAACCATGGAAAGATACACCAAACAACAACGCGTTAAAGTTATTCAGGCTTATTATGAAAATGGGAGTCAAAATGCATATCGTGCACTTCTTGATTTTTTCGGTAAATTTAATCGTCCAAATGTGCATGCTCGTACAGCTCGTTCTGCAGAAAATATGGCTGCTGTTCGCGATAGTGTGGCTGTAGAGCCGTCCACCTTAACTCGTCGTCGTGCCCAACAATTGCACCTCTAACGCTCGTCGTTGATGAACATTATGCATAAAAAAGTGAAATTACACGCTTAAAAGGAGCAATTGACTCAAGAACTAAAATCTTTTGACCATTCCAAACGTCGTCAATGGTCAGAATGGTGGCAAGAAAATCATCTTCAGTGATGAGGCACATTTTCACCTCAGTGGATTCGTTAATAAGCACAATTGCCGCATTTAGGCGAAAGATAATCCAAGAGTGATTGTCGAAAAAACAATCAGGTCAGGCAGTTACTGGAATGGTGTTCGCTATCGTGAGATGACAACGAACTTTTTATGGCCCGAATTGGAAGATATGGATGTGGACGATATGTGGTTTCAACAGAACGGTGTCACATCCCACAAAGCTAACGAAACAATGGCTCTTTGCGTGACAAATTCAATGGCCGTGTTATCTCACGTGGTAGCGATGTCAATTGGTTGCCAAGATCATGTGATTTGACACCGTTGGTCTTCTTTCTTTGCGGTTATTTTTAAGAAAAGGTGTACGACGATAAGCCAGCAACAATTCAAGAGTTAAAGGATGGGACAATTCGGCACATTAACGGCATAGAACCTCAATTATGCCTCAGCGTCATCGGATGGAGGTTTGTCGCCGAGGCCACGACAGCCATTGACCGATATTTTGTCCATATATAATTAAACTATAATTTATAATGACAATAATTTCCCAAATAATTTATGTTATTCAAAATCAACATAGGCCCTTAAAATTTAAGCACCCTACAGAAAAAATTATTTTTCGAATTCAAACAAAAAAATTTGTAGAATCAAAACATTTTTTGTCTGAAATCGGTCCTACAAACAAATTTGCATATTCAAACAATTTATTTGCATTTTGTTTACTGAAAAAAACACTGATTTTTTCAAACAAATAATTTACAGAATCAAACAAAAAGTTTATTGAAATTCATATAAATTTCAAACAAATAATTTTGCTGAATCAAACAAAAATTTTTGCACAATTAATGACGCGCGCACCCAAGCTATCACTGAAGGAGAAGATGAAGGCAGAAAGCAGAGCGGCGGCTGGCTTTGAGAAACATTTTTTGTTGGAATAATTTTTGTACGAAGTCATGTTTATACACACAATGTTTTTCTTCATCACTCACTGTTGAAGTATCCTTTCCTTGGCTAAAGAAGAAGAAATGTAACCAAAAACGGCAGCTGACCGACTCGATATGTTTTCGTCATCGTTCAATTTTTGTATTTGATGTATTTAACTAGACAGTTTAAAATAATTCAATACGTAATTACATACATATGTTGTTTTATCAACTTTGAAACCAACCAAAAATTTATTTTGTTTCTTATAATGTTGTTGTTGTTTCTGTTGTTTAAAAAGATTTAAACGTTTTTTTCTACCTGCTATTGTTTTTGTTTTTTTTTACTACAAACCTCGTCACGCTATTTTATCATCTTTCTTATTGTGGTACTTTTTTAACCCTAGAAAGATAATAAGGTACGTCTGCGAGACGTAAGCCTTTTTAATTTTGTGCTCTTACTTTCACATTTGTAAACATACAACTTTCTCACGTTCAATTATCTCAGTTGTTAGCAGCACCTAGTTGGTGGTGGCAGTTTGTATGTTTTAAGTTATGTACAATATTTTGAGAAATAAACACAAAATATGTCGGAGAGACGTATCTTTATCTTTATCTTTAGTGTTACTTTTGTAGCGAAGATAACTTTGTGTTTTAGTTGAATTTGAAGGTATTGTTTTAAAAATGTGTTGCAAGCGCGCCTACGACGACGCAGAAATTTGCGCTATTTTGCAAAGCGTGTTGGAGGAATCGGTTTCACTGGAAAATGTGATCGAAACGGGAGATGAATTATTGGAGGATAGTCTTCAAAGTGATGTAGAAGATGAGCTTTTGGCATACTTGAGCCTGACGAGAATATACTACCAATTCAGGAAAATACTCAAGAACCTGAACATTTTACTACTACTTCTTCCGATAGCGGCGTTATTACCATATCCCGACCCACTTTAAGAAGTAAAAGTATGTGGGCTACATCGAAGGGTCAAAGTGATGGCCGAGTTTCTTCAATGACGATAGTTCGTACGGCAAGAGGACCAACTCGGGAATGCAAATCACTGTATGGCGTAATTTCATGCTTCGATATTTTTTACTACCGAAATAATTTCGGATATTGTTCAATAGACCATACATTTTCCATACATCTTTTAATTTTTTAATTTTCAATCGAAAACTTTGACCGACAACATTGAACAAATTTTACCAGATGCAGTAGCCTATGATTGAGGTTGTAGTGGAGAACAGCGTGAATCAAAAAAGAGATAATACGGTGGCTTCTGTCCATCAGAAGTGAAACTTATGTCCAAAATGGTATATGTCAAATGCGGTATACCCTTTTGTGGCGACCACAAAACTTAAATTTGTAAATCTTGCAAATAATGCTATTCAAATAAATTTTTTTTGTTTATATAAGTTAATACAGATAACATTATCTACACAAAGTACAAAGAAAATATTTATTTAGGTTTTTAGAACCGAACTGAAGTCCTTTGTAAAAACTCTTTTATTTTTGATAATGCTAATTGAATTTTATTTTTATTATAATTTTCTGATTAAAAATTATATTTTTTTTAAAAGAAATAGAATAAATAAATGTTTTCAACAATAAAATTTATCAATATTATTTTCGGTGATATCCTTTAAAGGATAGAAACAAGCATACGTCTTCCAGACGTATCGTTATCTTTTCAGTACAAAAAAATAACGTTATATTTCTAGGGTTAAAGCGTCCAAAAAGAGACTGTATGTGTTTTGTGTTGTTGTTCTTATATTTCACATAAAGAAGTGTTGCTTACGATCAAATAAACAAATGCAAAAAACGACAACATTAAAGAGCGTTAAATATTTCATACAAAATTATGAAAACTTGAAACCCAATAGCGCGTATATTATATTATTGAATAGTTGTCAACATTTTTGTTGGTTAAATAAAAATCAAACAAAAATATTAATTGAATTAGTAAAAAAATTTGCAGAAATTAAAAAAAAATTTCAAACAAGCGTTTGATTGAAAATAATTCGGCAATAATTTTTTCTGTACCATTACAGTTAAAATGTATTTACCAAATTTGATCAAATTGTCTACAAGATTGCAACTTGCGGTTTGCGCACAAAATTAACATGCACCGGCAACCAGCCAGAATAAAGGATATACATACATCGTCAAATCACTTTAAATGATGATTCTGAATCTATGGGTATACTAAAAGATTGGTCCAGATTGTTATGTATTACACACATCGCTTTACTTAATTTTCGTTTACATATAAAATGTTCAAGCTTAAAATAACATATATCTTTAATGACATATTTCTGGTTTCTCTGGTTATGAACTTAGTTTTTTCACATTCTTCTAAAATAAACTTATTAGAATACTGGCAGTCTGTAATTGATTTCGTTATATACAAAAACTATCTCTTCCCCCAGAAACAATGTTTTTATCACAGTAGCGCCAATTCCGTATGAACTAAATGGACCAAATTAGGCTTAAATATTTTTTTAAATATAAGAGATATTAAATATTGAAAATCATACAAGTGTCTTACCGCGCTGATTGTTTTAGTGCGATAGAGTTTATATAAAGCAAGCTAGTGTGATAAAAATAAAACTTAAATACAGTCAAATCCCGATAATTCGTACCCCGATAAATCGTAATACCCGATAATTCGTAATAAACTGTCGGTCCCTTGAAAAAATCTCGTTAATTCGTAAAATTTCCATACATTTTGGTCCCCTCGCTAATTCGTAATTTTTTTCAAATAAAACCTTCTTTACCTCTTATAAATCGTAACTGTTTGCTAGCTACTTATAATTCGTATTAAAAACAACATAAACATGGAAAGGATGATCTTTTGTTTACCGCTACTTTTTTTGCGTGGGTTTTTGATTGCGTGTGTGAGTTTATTTTCTTATGATCAGTTTGTTACATGAATAATAAAGAAAAATGTCAAAGCTCACGCCTCGTTTTAGCAAATAAATTGGAAAACCCCCGTAATTCGTATTTATTTTATTTTAACCCCGTTAAATTATAACCCCGCTAAAATTGAAAACCCTTATAATTCGTAAGAAATGGCCGGTACCTTGCGATTACGAATTATCGGGATTTGACTGTATTTGTTTCTCAAAATCAGCAAAACCGACCTGTTAGTTCACGTAGCACCCATAGGGATAATTGCGCCAATACCGTATGAGCTAAATTAATTAAATTATGCTAATAAATTTCTTAAAAGTAAGCAGAATTTAATATCTAAATTCACCCAAATCGGTGTATTAATTTGCCTGGGCCCCATACAAGTGACCTCTCGAGTTTATGGCTTTTGTACGATAAGACTAGTCTCAAATATAACACTCCGTTATTTTCCAACCATGGAGAAGGGTAAATATGATTCGGAATAGCCGAATATAGAACTTTTACTTATTTTCTCTTTCTTTTACTTAAAAGTTTAAAGTAAACACTTGTTGGACGAACTTTTTTTAATTGAAAAGTATAATTATGTTAAAAGAACTGATTTAAAAATTTATTTAATAAAAAAGTAAATTTGGTTCCAAGACCAGATTTTTCTAAAAGCAATCCCATAACGTAAGCAGCGTACAAATATTGATTTAAAGTAAAACAAACAAAGTATGTACAGTGAAAATTGTACATAAATACATACAAACATGTGTTTGTATAAGAATCCTAAAACTTTTCGACTCCAAGTTGATTTTGTAATTGTTGAAAATAAATTAATAATCTGGGTCCTTTTAAGCAAAATCAAAATCAATTAAAAAATTTTTAAGTTAACAAGACTTTTACTTTTAGAGCAACACATAAGTTTTATAAAATAAAAAATCTCAACTAATGTTCGACCCTCCAAAGCAGAAAGTTTGTAAGGTTTTTGTAATAAAAAAGAACTTTGCTTTGGAAAAAATTTCGTTATCCCCCATTTTAAACATTTAAACATAAGTCGAATTTAATAACATTTATATTATTTGATCTTTATTTATTTTAAAACACTTCATATCCGAGTATCTGCTGAAGTCACGCTCACTTTGGAAAGACTAAGCAGAACAGAACAAATTTAGTGCTAAATATTTTCCAGTAATCCTAAACAGTTTGGGACTGAAATCTAGCGCAATCGATGCAGTAGAAAAAGTAATAGATGCGAATATGGAATAATGTCCTGAAAAAATTTTTATTTCCGTTACAAAAACTAGCACATATAAAGCCTACTCTCGGAAAGCAGTTTAGTATGCCTCAGACCGAAAAATAACATGTCAAGTGTTACGGCATTCCCTTACCACGAAGCAGGTTTGCAGGGGGGTACTAAGAAATAACTATATCAAAACATTCAGTGTTTAAGGTCGATCTTTACATACAACAGTTTTTATATGCGCTGAATAATGCGCTTGATGTTTCAAAAATGTATTGCTTCAAAGTGGGAACTCGCCATATAAAATGCATGTCTTCCGTCAGCGCAATGGTAAGCGAAATGTTTATGTTTCTCCCTTACAAACCTGCTTCGTTGGAAGCTCAATTTTTTATTGGGATCCAAAAAAATAGCCACTGTAATGAAATTTGTTTTTATTTAGTCTTATTATTTATTTATTATTTTTTGACGATTGATCCATTATTTTCCACTGGTCCAATATAAATTCTAATTCAAAAAATGATTTCGGTACGGCTAAAATTATCAGGATAGTAGTTAATACTATGTTTTATATGACTAGAAAGAAAAGCGTTAAAGTTTCTGAAGGTCGGCCCATAATATGACATTGGTCTATGCCGGAACAAATTTTAATTCTGACGTCTTTTTTATAATATAATATATAGATAGCACTCTAAAGCTACGGTCACATTTATTAAATATTTAACCAAATAAGCGTAGCCACTACTTTTGTTAATAGTTAGTTAGATTAAACATGGTCTTAATATCTCAAAATAAACTGATTACACTACTAGACATAGCAAAAACCCCGTTTTTTGTAAGATGTGTAATTATAATCAAAATAAATATTGGAGTTGAAGGA
Source organism: Pollenia labialis (assembly GCA_949318255.1). Lineage (NCBI taxonomy): Eukaryota > Metazoa > Arthropoda > Insecta > Diptera > Polleniidae > Pollenia > Pollenia labialis. Next base: position 37,587,384 of record OX439140.1, read on the forward strand.
AATGATTACTTAGTTTGACAAGTGTGACCGTAGCTTTACTTGTTACTAAAACTATTTAACAGAATATTTTGAAAGTTCTACTGGCTGTTATTCCTTATTGAAAAAGTTTAAACAATTAAGAGCAGTGCCCGAAAATAAACACTAAATATTGCTCCTTAGTGTTCGGTCCGGTAAATTTGTGAAAAACATAAACGATAATGGTGTTTTTGTAGAAAATCATTAAAAAAAATAACGTTTCCCTCTTTGCCATCTTTCGACCACAAAAATAATACAGTTTTTATCTAACTCAACATAAGATGAGAACATTTAATTCCGTTCGGTTTTTTTTAAAGCCACAAACTTTATTTCGTTAGGTTCGGCTCATTAATGTTCTTCGCTTTTGGCTGGTAAATAAAACCAAAAATTTTTTACAAAAACAAAATACACATACGAAAAAAAACAAGAAGCCAGCAAAATAATTCTACACAAACAAAACATATACACACACAAGCTGTTCGTGCTGCAGTCGTTGCTAAAATTGTTTGTTTTTTCATTTCTTTATCAATGTAAAAACAAAAACATTAAAATATAATGTTTGTCACTACAATTATTCTGATTTTTAACGAAGAACAGAACACTATATAATGCTCGGCTCTTTCTCGAAAATAGCTACGAACGGTATTTAGGGTTGTGCTTGTCTACACAATCACTAAAAAAAATATATATATCGTTCCTGGGTGTGTGTGCCGAACGTTAAATAATGTACTGTTTATTTTCGAACACTGATCGCGAGTGTTAAGTTATCTATCGATTTTTCTATGGAAAGCTTATTCTAAATAATTGGCATGGATGCGAAATATGTGTTAAGTGTTCAAAAGACAACTTCAATGAATTTTTTAAAGAAATTAACATGATTCTTACAATAATATTTAAATAGGTTTGAATTCCACTTACATCTTCTCGCTAGAAATATTTAAAGCAAGGACCCAAAATAAAAATAATGCTTTCCTTTCAGGTACCAAGAAATTGGCACTCTCAAGAAATCTGTATACAGTAGAATCGCGAAAAAGTTAACCAAAATGTCCCAAGGGTTTTCAACTTTTTCGAACTATTAACTTTTATAAGCGGGCTTAAATTTGAAATATATACAATGATAAACATGGATCTATCAGAAATAACACACTTAACTTATTTCAATGGCTTAGTTTTCATAATAACAAAAAAGAAACTCACATTTTTCATATTTATTCGCGACAGCCACGAGAATTTCTAATATTTTTTTTCTATTTTTGAGATCCATATTCCAACGCTATAAGTTTTCCCTGAATATCTTTATTAATTTTGTTCAAATTCTCTACTTTCTGCTCATATCCGATGTTTTTTTTATCAAAACTTTCAGAAAAGTTAACTAAAAGTAACTTTAAAGAGCGACGCAGGCACGCTGAATTTCGGTTAACTTATCAAAAAAAAAAAAATAATTATGTTTCTAAAGCGACTGGGCATTTTAGAAAAAAGTTTAACCTTTCTTAAAGGAAATTTTATTGTGGAATTTCTGTTTTTTTTTTAATTAATTTTAATAAACTAAGGCGTTTTTGAGTTACGCGAATATATGATGTGCAACCTCCTCCATTTTCGAAATAACGGTATATCTCCAAAACAAGAGCGGTTAGTACCCGAATTATATTAAACCACCATGTGCCCGGCTTGTCTAATTTTGCAACTAGCACAGTGTAATTATTCCAACACAGTTTTCTTTAATTTTTAGAACTTTTTTAATTTTCAGGCAATGTTCTGGACATGTTCTATTCACGTGAATTTGGAAAATTTATAAAAATACCTAATACCTTTAAGGACCACTTTTCTTTACCTAAACAAATTTTAAAATAAGGAAAATCTACATAAATTTTTGCAAAAATGTTTCACGTTTCAAAAGACAACCTTTCATTTTAAGAGTGTACCAGAAAGGTCTTAGTGATATACATACACAAATTAAAGAGTGAATAAAGTACTTCGACAAAACCCCCATCAATTGCTACGGTGAAATCGGAGTTGCCACTGCAGATAAGAGTAGTCTTGGCCCAATTACGTTTAGGCCAGTGTAGCCGCCTCAATTCGATAAAACGTCCAACACCTGTCCAGCGTACAATCAGGGGACCAAACAATACACTACATCTGTTCAACTGCCCTGCCACTACTCAACTGGTTCCCAGGTCTCGGTGCACTTATGTTGTGGAATTAGCGACCTTCCTGAGCCTAGTAACCAAACTTACAATATACACATCACAAGACGAACTAGGCAACACATAATAGACAACACAATCACTAGTACTAGCAAATTATAAGATTATTTACCCAATAAATCAATGAAATTTAAACAACTTTTAGCAATTCAAGGTTTTTGAAAACCAGCAAAGATATTGAAAATTTTCATTAAAGCGATAATTCTTTTGCAACATTGCCCTGATTGCTTTTGTTTAGTTTAGTTTAATTTTATATTATTTTAATTAAATTATAAATTTTCAATTTCTATATTTGTTTGAGTTTATTTATTTGTTTAGTGGAATTTTGTAAATACAATGAATCAATATAACGCAAGAATGATTTGTGTTGTGTGCGCATAAAATTTAGATTATTGTTTTTAACATCTTTCATTTCAATTAAAATTCGATTTTAATTTCTTTACAGTTTGTAAATTTACAAAAAAACAAAACCCAGAAATTAATGAAAACCGAAAAAGCAGAAACATCTAAAAAGAAAATTCAAATCTATTTACAAAAGTACAAACATCTTACATTTGTTATTTCGTCAGTGTTTACTTTAAACAGCCAGAGGCCATTTTCACATTCAGTTACAGAAACATACAGCCAAAGATTCTAAAATTTTCAGATAAATTTTATTTTCAATGCCAAATGAAGGAAAAAGTGTTTTTTTTTGTTTCTTTGGTGTCTTTGGTTTATTTGTTATTTTTTGGGTTCAGTTCAATTTTGAAATGATAAATTGAAAAATAAAAGAGAAAAATTTAAATCTTGTTTACAGTCAAATATTGTTTTTATTTTTACATACAAATTGAAACAAAACATAAATCCTTGAAAATATTTCGCATTTTGTTTACATCATTAAAAAAAGAGAAAATCAAACAAAAATATTCATTTCGTAAGACTAAACTACACAAAATCTTAAGGCATCAAAATTTATTACAAAAAAAAAAAACAAAATAATATAAAACTTATTAATAAATGCATTTCGATGGATTTTTGTTATTATTTTGGTTTTGCTGCTGATGTTTTTATTTTCGATTTTGTTTGCATTATTTATAGAAAAAGTTTAACCCTTAAAATTCGTTTCATGAATATTTAAAAGCACTTTCCAAAAGTTTAATTATAAATGTTATTTACATTTAATGAGCAATTTTAATTAAAAACAACTAAGAACGGGTTTATTCGGCAGTGCCGAATCTTTGATGCCTTCCACCAACAGTTCGAATATCTGTTTATTCTTAATTTATCTTTATGAAAACCGACGTCAGCATTAAAATTGATTGCGGCTTAGACCTATACTAAGTTATTGACCGACAATCAGAAAGTTTTGTGGTTTTTTTTTTAGCAATTTTAATTTAGCTTGAGTAAAATTATCCCAAAATTCTGTAGAGTGATTTCTGGTATTAAAAACATAAATTTTAATAAACTGCAATAAACAAGCGATTTTTGCGTGAAATTAGAGAGTTGACCGATCAGGCTAAATTTCAATAGCAAACAATTCTGGACTATATTTGACATAAATATATATCTGTGGTCATCGGAAAACTCATTTCAAGGCACACACAGACAGACGGACATAGTTAAATCAACTTTGCTCCGCATAAGGACCTGGAGTATACAAACATACTAAATATAGGCTAAGATCAATATTTTAAAAATTACAAACGGAATGACAACCCCTTTTAGCCTTGGTGAAGGGTATAACGTGTTTATTCGATTGTGCCGAATCTTTAATATTTATTTTTTTAATCAATCTTCCTAAAATCGAAAAACACAATTGTGGGCATATGAAACTGTTTAATGTGTTTTCATGTAAAAAAACAATAATAATCAGTATTTCGGTTATTTTTGTTGAACTGTTTTATGGGTTTTAATCCAAATTTTGATATTTTAATTAGGCTAAAGTTCATCAAATTTAATTTTCATTTAAATTTTTTTATGACGAAAGGAACTTTATTTACATCATGAAATTATTTAAACTTTATTGATAATTTTTCATATTTGAAAGCTGCAGGGCTCGAACCCGGGCATTCAGGGCAGGTTACTCTCTTCAGAGGGTTTTGCCGTTTAAAACTCACACCCATTGACGACTGCTGGTAGTCAATAGTCAAAAATGAATCTTTAAACCAAATTATATTTAACCTTTGTTAGATCGAAGTTTGCTCTTGAATTATTATCTATTTTTATTGATTCACATGTTCTGCCTTACTTCTGTTTTTAACAATAATATTTAAAATTTTATTACAATATCTGTTTTTATTAGAATTTTAGCGTTCTAAGATCATTTTTTAAGGAGATTTTGTATGCATCTGTGGATAATTTTTGACCGATCATTACAAAATTTATTAATACGATTGTCAGTGTTTCGTAAATTAATTTGACAAAATTTCAGTAAAGTATCATTATTTGTGATTATTTAAGGTGATCTTAAGTACTTTCGGGAGTGGACCGTATATGGGACAAGTGGTGCATTATTGATCGATTATAGTGTTATTGGTATTTAAAAGAAACTATGTGAAAGAAAAGTTACCACTATGTATATTATTGTTCGTTACGTCTTAAGGTATGACAGGTAAGGCTGTGCGGATACTTTAATACCCTCCAGCGAGAGAGGTCCGTACATGGGATCAATAATTTATAAGCCAATCTTTTTAAATGCTGTCCTCGCAGACCCGGTAGGCTTGCTGGTAGCGAGCTAGTCCATCAGCGCCGGGGTTGCGGGTTCGATTCCCGCCAGAGGCTCTGGTTTCTGTCCTGGAGACAAGCGAAGCGCTTCACGGGAATAGCTTAGGAAATTTAAAAAAAAAAAAAATATTAGCCCGCAATGCAAATTTAAATTTAAAAAAAAAAAAAAAACTTTAACTGCAATAGCAATATTTGTTATGTTTTTAGGCGTACTAAAGTCTTTTTCGGAAGTGGGCCTTATATGAGTGCCATACTAAAATGTTTTTCGAGAGTGAGTTTTTATATGGGGCTTATGGTAAATTATGGACGCACCTTCACTAAATGTAGCAGCATTTCTTCTAGTTTTATAAAACAATCAAAACTTAATTAGAATCGGATCATTCATGCCGTTTCCAATTTATGTTGGTTTTGCTAACAAATATATTTTTTTAAGGGATGTTCCACATTTGGATTCTAACTCCTTTCCCTACTATACCAAAAACAATTTGACATCAAAATTGTTCTTTTCTGTTGAGTCTTTGGAATTAGGGTGTGTTTTCATTAGGCGTGTTTTCATAGCTAAATTGACTTAGAATTACTCAAAAAAATGGAATATGTTTATCGCATTGGCTGCACTAAAGGGAGTAAAATCAAAGTATAAACATTTTCACTTTTTGCAAGAAAACTATCTTTAGTGGTCATTAGGGTGTCCGATTTTGTCCTACAGTTTGCGAGTTACACTATTTTTATAGTTTGTACCTTAAAAATGGTGATACTTTTTTCGTTATAATTATTGTATATTTCCATAAATTTGTATAGTTGGGTTTTAACTGTCATTAACTTCTAACATCTATTGATCTAAATCGTTACACGCTGTCATTTTCGCTTTCTATTTTATGTGTACAACATCTGAGCATCGAATGAGACCGATCCAATGCCCCAAAAGTGTTCCCTCCCAGATATATGCGCGTTTTATGAAGTGATGGTCCACCGAAATGGCTCTCCTGAACAAAACCGGTTTTTAGCCTTAGGTCCCTTTATATTTGCGCGTCACATATGTATATGTATGTATAAAAGTTTTCGTCGACGTACCGGTAAGAATTTTTTTTTTTTGTTAGTTCAAAAATGTGTAATTTTATTTAAAATATGTATGAATTTTGTATTAACAAGAAATGTGTGGCTTGTGGGAAAAATTAAAGATGCCCTTGATCCCTCCAAACCGCCGACAAAAATGCAAATTCTGCAAAGATTTTTTAATAACATATACTGGGTATAAAGATAAAAACGGGTATAACTCAGGAACGGTAAGAATAAATTTAAAAATTGTTTATTTATATTAATAAGATTTAATTTGTCTTTCAAACTGCATCATTAGTTTTTTTTCGTTTTCATATAAACTTAAAAAGTTGTAAAGCGTTATTACAAAATTTTTGAAAAAATTACGAAAAATTGCAATTAAGGGTATCTAAATGAGTCCCCTCATCACCAAAACTTATAAGTTTTTCACACAGGAACAAAGCTTGGATACTTTTCTTTAAAACTGTTTCCTCAGGAGTGCAGAAACTCGTGGTATTAACCAAGTTATCAGTAAAGTTAAAAAAAACGCCGAAAACTCCGGTTTTTTATGAAAACTCCATTTGCGCGAACTCTAAACCTATTCCGAAAATTCTTAAAAAAAAATCAAAAATACTTTACCATATAAGCTTTTAAATTTTGACTGAGCACCAATGAAAATCATAAAAAAAACATTTTTTGGGACACCCTAGTGGTCATATCTAGCCATTGTATCAGTTTTTTTCTCTTTCGCCTAAAACCCCATATAAAAATAAACAGTTTTTTCGCCTTTTCTGAAAATTTTTAAATATGTATTGAGTTAGACCCATTTAAAGGAATTTGTGCGATCCCACAACCAGATGGGTCTTACAATTTGTGGAAAAAATTAAAGTTTTTTATAAAAAAAATTTATGAAAATCAAAGAGTAAAAATACAAAAGAATAATTATTCTGCTTGTACCAATATTGAAAAAGTTATGAGTATGTATTTGTTTGAACGTAGTTTTCTTTTAAAGGCTCAGTTAGTCTTTACTTTCTGTTCTGTTACGAATTCGCTGATTTGTTTTTGTTATTTAAAAACCTGTGAAACTGATTAGTTTTTCTGTTCTGTTGCGGTTCAGTTTGTTAAAATCAAAAATTTGTTAAGTAATTGTAAGTGACAGCAAAATAAATAATAAAAAATACATATTTATATTGAAATAAACTAATTTTTGATTTTAAGAATTCATAAAATTTAATTTTTTCAAATTTATGTGCTTTAAACTTATTGAAATAAAACAATGGACGGTGCAAAACTAATAAATTTGTCATAAATGGCTGATAAGTTGCTACAGAAAAAGTAACTATGTATTACAATTCCGAAACAGAACGGCACGGAACAGAACAGAAACAGAAAGTAAAGACCAATTCTGCCTTAACTCGATTTTTTTTAATATTCGATATCTCTGTAACCATTAGCCAAAAATATCTGAAAATTTGCTGAAATGTACTGTTGAGAAGGAATATCAACACAGTATAAAAATAAAGGAAATCAAAAATATTTTTCTCCAAGCTGTCCGATTTCACTTCAATTGCCCCACAGCGTTACCGTTATGCGACTAAAGTCGCATTTTTGCCCCTTTTTGACTGCTGTGCCACTTTTTTGGCCCCTTAGTTTTAAATCCCCTTTTGTATCATTTTGTAGTTTTTTGTGCCCCTTTTTGAACCAAATATTTTTAATACTGGCAATATTATATTACTTATCATGGAAACCTGGGGAGCTACTCTCTATTGCGATGCGAAAGAAAATTGTAGCAAATCTAGCGATTGGTACTCTTTAATACGTTTGCGCATGTGTCTTTCGCATCTTTTAATTTTTTTTCTTTTTTAAATCATCACTTTATTTTATTTAAATTTTTCAATTCCAAATATTTTTACACACTTTGGCATTTTGCGAAAGTGATAGAGAGTACCAAGTTGGCATTTCGCTTTCGCATCGAAATTGTTTTCACACCGCATTAGAGAGTAGACCCCCAGAAATATGCACTAAAAACTCGTTTTATTCGCATTAAATATGCAGTTAAAACTTGAAAATATGCCCTAAAATTTGTTAAAAATAGGCCCCAAAAAAATCAAAAATTGCTAATTTGAAAAAAAAATATTCCACAATTTAATAACAGTTCCATTTAAAAAAATAGTCCTAAACTAATAATCGGTAAATCCCAAACACAATAGTATTTAAAGAAGAATTTTCGAGATTTTACCCTATTTGGAACCAAATATTATCTAGATATTAACATCCATATAAGATCTTTTGTCTTAAAGAGATTTTAGGGACGGTAACAAAATTATTTATTAATGTTAACATTTTAAAGGAAGTTAAATTTACAGTAAACTATTTTTGGGGCGAATTTAATCTAAATACCAAATAAAGTAAATAGTTTATGGACACAAAGAGCCTTATTTGAAAAGAAGTTTTTATTTACATAGACTTAGCCCTTGATCATATGGTCTGAAAGATTGCAAATTGTGCTTTGCGCACAAGGTTAACATGGACATCGTTATATCACTTCAAAGAGTGATTCTGAGTCGATATACTAAAATATTGGTCCAGATTTCTGTTTTTAAAATTGCTCCTTTTTTTCTCAGAATTCCCCTTTTTGTGACACTTTTTTTTTGAAAATCCCTTTTTATGCCCCTTTTTGAAAATTTTGAACGGTAACGCCCCCCCCCCCCCATATATACGTTTTTATGATTTCGATTTCTACATACGATTAAATTTTTCGATGAAGTCATAATCACATGTGAAGAATTTTTCTATTTTCGTGTAAAAAGGCGAATTCCCATTTAATTCTGTTAGGTTAGTTATTCTAAGTATACTTAGTTGTGTGTAAGGAAGTTAGAAGATGTGTAGAAAAATGGGTGTAAAGAAAAGACAATGCATTAGTGCTGGTTCTAACTCTTCAAGTTTAAGCAGTCAAGTCTTGAGCTTTTAGGAGAGAAGGGAAAATCGAATGCCATTTCTTTTCCTCTCTCTCCTTAAAACTCAAGACTTGACGGCTAGAACTTGAAGAGTGTGAACCAGCACTAACTTAGTTTGGAACTAAAATTGGACGTAATAAAACGTTTAAAGTCGGGTAAAAAGACTGTTCATACAGACAGAACCCTTGGTTTAGCACCTTCAACAGTAAAATCAATTTGCAAAAGTGATAGCGCTAAAACTTAATCATTTAAAGATAGCTCGAGTTAATAGCAAATGAGATGTTATGTTTAATTTTTTTTTATTTCCTAAGCTACTAAACCCTAATCTTTTTGTGAATATGGATAAATTAAATAAATATTTTGTTATGCATTTATGACAATATACATATTTTTTCTTATGTATTTCTTTTCAAATGATAAATATATTTCAGCCCAATTGCTGAAATAAATAGAATAAAACTTAACCATATAACTTTCTTCATCAGAAAAAGAATTTCTTGCCAAAAATTTATATTTTTGAACCAATCAATGCAAATAATTGTCTCTAATTTGTAAAATTTAAATATTTGACGATTTGTTGACGATTTTGTTTGATGTTCGTGACGATTTTGACGACTTTTGTTAAAACTTTTGGCGATTTTTGAAGAAAAAAGTCTAACAACCCTGCATAGAGGAGAAAATCCCTGCTCCCGGCCAAAGGCCGGCTATGCCGAGAAGCTTTAGCTAGCGCAGCCGGTATTTGTTATACCATAGAGGAGAAAATCCTTGCGCGCAAAAGTGTTTTCGCTATATATTTAATAAATACACCCAGATAAAAAACAACAAAAAAATTTTAAAAGAAAATTTTAACCATATTATGTGTAATTTAACCAAATTATTGTCACCGACAATCATATTATGCGTAAGTTATTTTCTTTAAAATTGTGTTGTTGTTTATTATCTGGGTCCATACTTTTTCGTGCGCAACAGTTTCCATGGACACTATGTCACTAGACGTTATGACGTGCCACCCTTAAAACAATATAATTTCATGTCATGCAGGCAGAACTATGTAAATAAAACAAAGAGAAATCACAGGATATCGTAAAGATCTTCTGAGACCTGTCAGTTTTAGCTTTTTGCCGAATTCCAGGTATTATCTGCACTAGATTGCCAAAGTGGATACAACACCACAATATAATAAAAAATTTTTGAATTATTCGAGTTATTTGACTTAATTCATTTTAAATAAAACCAAAAGTCAAATAATTCGATACTCTTATTTGTATGTAGATCAATATTCAGTAAAATCGCTAAAACAATAATTTTGGTCAATAGTTTAAATGATTTAAGGAATGACTTTACTAGACTACTTATGCTGTTTACGTTACTACAACTGTTCCATATTGATTTAATGATTTCAACAATATTTTGTAAAACAAATTTATAAATATCCTCTGAAAACTTAAAAGAGCTACTGCAACAACAACATTGAAAGCTAAATTAACCTTAAAGTATTCGTCTGTGATGTCTTAACACGCAAATTTAATGAGCCCATTTTAAATATACAACTTCCTACTTTCAAACAAAAGCTTTTAACTCTCTGCCTGCCTCCACCTTTTCCCCAGTTGCGTAGCGACCGCGACTCCTTTAGGGTGATTAACGTTTTACGGAAAAATATTTGCTAATTAACGCCATCAAAGCTTTCAAATCAGCGGAAACAAATTATGCTACATAAGGTTGCTTTTGTTAAAGCTATTTGTATCCATTTAGTTTTTGCCAAAAATATCTCTAATGAAGTGGTGTACGAGTGGGAGGGAGGCTGATGTAGATTTTGTTAAGCTTGATTAATTTACATTTTCCAAACGTGCCTCTTTTAATGGTGGGAATGATTATTGTATAAAAAACAGCTGGCAAAATGTGATTTAATGGAAAACATGTTTTTGCCATTCGCATAAAAAAGAAATACTCGCTCAGTCTGCTACTGTTGGTTACAAAACATCTTTTTAATTGCCTTAAAAAGGAAAAAATTTAAATAATAGTCAACTCAATTACCATTCAAATTAAACAGTTGTGTTTTAAGATACTTTGTTATTTAAATTTATTGAAGTTACAGATTAATGTCTACCTATACGTTGACGTAGCTACGCACTTTTTGAAATTATTTAGCCCAATTAGAACCATGAATTTATTAGCTCTAAGAAACATTCAGTAGTCTCGATTTGTACAAAACATGTTTAAACATTAATTACTATCCACATTAATTAAACCAACACTACAGCACTATAGGCAGAGAAGGTATTATGCGTTTGTGCTAATGTGTGTAACTCATAAACTATTAGTTCTAGGAGTAGAGGTCTGCACATTTCCATTTGAACACACATTCAAATTATTGAAAATTTTTCAAACTTTATAAATTTAGAAAATGTCTGTAATCACCAAATTAATACAAAATTCATAGAACCAAACCAAAAAATTTGTTGATTTTGCACCTTTTGCCAAAATGATTGCATATACAGGTAACCCTCGATTTACGCGGTTTGTTTGGACCGAAGAAGGCACGTGTAAAACAAATTCGAGTAAAACAAGGTTCAGGGCTGGTACAAATTTCGTTTATGGGACCAGAAATTTAACAAATCGCGTAAATCAAAACATAAGATACATAAAACATTTAATTTTTGGGCCTAAAAACCGTGTTAAATCAAGAACTCATGAATTATATATTTTTTTAATAATAGAAACTGGGAATTATTTCCTTCCGAAGGTTACTTTATATTATATTCAACATTTTTTATTATTCGAATTTATTCTATGAGCTAAATTTCAGTTATGTATTTTATAAAGCTTTTTTTGTAATAGTCCTTTTCCTTCAATTTTTCAGAAACGACTTTATACAATATAATAGTCTGGTAGTGTATAAAGTCGTTTCTGAAAAATTGAAGGAAAAGGACTATTACAAAAAAAAAGCTTTATAAAATACATAACTGAAATTTAGCTCATAGAATAAATTCGAATAATAAAAAATGTTTTTTTAATAATTTTATTTTTACTTTTTAAAAATAAAAGGATGTTGCTATACAATAAAATGTTTAAAGCTTTATTATTATATTTTCATAAAATAATTCAATTAAAAGAGAACAAAAACAATACTTGAAATATATTCGAATATTTAAAATCAAAAATATAAGAAAATTATGGCAATTGTATGTTAAATAGTCAAAAACAAATTAAACTTTTCAATAGTGATTAAAATCCTTTAAATAAAATACAAAAAAATAATTCACTGAATTTAAGAAAATTATAAATAAAAACGATAAAGTAGTGCAAAAAAACATTTTATGTTTTATTAATTTTTTTAAAATATGTATGCACTTCTGCAGTTCTATTTTAGCACACAGATAATAAAATTTCTTGAATCGCAGTGCTGCATTTCGCACAAAATAAGGATTGCCATATCTTTTTGAGAATATTTTATTATAATCGCGTAAAAGAAAACGCGTAATTCAAAAAATGGTTGCTATTATTGATCCGTGTTATATCTAAATCGCGTAAATGGAGTACCGTGCAAATCAAGGGATACCTGTATAGATTACTAAAAATTATTTTAAACGAAAAAATCAATTAAGATTTCTTGTTATTTAATTAATGTTTTAACTAAAAATTTATTTCAAAACAACTACATTGTTAATTAAATCAAAATTTATATTTTTAATTTCTTTCAACAAAAAAAAAATGATTGATTCAATTATCACATTAATTAAATTGAAATAATACATTTAAAAACTATTTTCTAATTGATAAAAAAAAATATTGATAATTTTTCCTGTGCTGTAGTTTAGCTGTCACAAAAAAATACTGCGTGAACGAGTACACTGAACCAAAAAACGCTATTTAAAACAAAATTTTGCGTTTTTATTTTAAAAATGCAGCAATTTTTTTGAAAAAATATTAAAAACATAAATGATCAATTTTATTTTAAAAAGAAACGGTTTGGTTTACAAAATTAGGCAATAAAAATCATATTTGAAACAAAAATTTACGTTTTTGTATCAAAATATATTATTTTTTAACTAAACATTTTAAAAACAAAAAGGTGTTTTTTTATATTAAAAGGTAGCACTTTTGTTTATACTATAAAAAGCAGAAAAAACATTCTAAAATTAAAAATTTTTCGTGTTTGTTTTTAAAAGTTTAACAATTTGAAAAACGTATTAAAATCAAAAGAGGTTTGTTATTGAAAATAAAATATACCATTTTAAAAGTTTACAATACCATTTTTGATATATGTAAATTTTTTACAGCAGTGTTAACGCCATTTTTTTAAGCGTCATTAAAAAATAAAGCTCGGTGCAGTGTGTTTTAAAAAGTTAAAAAAAAATATAATAGCTCGGTGAAGTGTGGTTTAAAAAGTATAAAAAGTTAAAAAAATATTATAGCTCGGTGAAGGTTGCTTAAAAAAAGTTAAACAAATATTATAGCTCAAAGAATATTGTAAAAAATGGAAGACCACTCCGAGGATTTTTTAGAGGTTTATGACATTAATGACATTTTGGACGAGCCAAATACCGAAAGTGATCCTTTAGTGGATCTTTTAAAACGTTTTGATTTAATGATTGCAATGCCATTTCTAAAAGGTAAGTTGCAACTTATTATAACAAAGTTAATTTTTTTAGGTTATGTGTTAGTCAAAATGTCGTCAATATTAAAATCTTTCCATTATTTTTATCTTTTTAGAGAGTAGTATAACATACCGAAGTCTGCAATACTTAAAAAATGAAGATTTAAAAGAAATTATTCCCTTGATAGGCCTTCGAGTGGAATTTAGGGAAAAGTTATTTGCGTGGAGGAAAAAAAGAGGTGTTTATTAATGATGGTATTGATGATGACACTTTATCAGCTCCGTCAAAAGTGCAAGGTTGGCTGTGTTATTCGCAAACACAGTCATCATCTAACAACTCGGGTGCAGCTGTAGTAAAAGTAAGTTTTTATCTTTGCAAAATAAACAAATTAAATAATTTCTGACTTTAATTATAGGATTTAAAAATATTATTGATGGAGACAGCAAAGGGCAAAGCCATTTTAAATTTGTACGAAAGGGCAAATGCTCTTACCAACGTGAACAGAACGGAACTTATAACTATAATCGTTGAGGACTCTCTATTTTGCAATAGGTCACTATCTCCAAAGGATTTTACAAATATTGTTGATGAGATATGTAAAATTTTTCCCAACGAAAGAAAATATCAAGTAAGTCTTGGGAATCAAACTAATAAATAAGCAAGTAAAAGTATAAAAAGACTAAATAACTTTTAAGTTGTATAATTTGTATTAAACTGTATATTTTTATGCTCTAATAAACCTTAAAAATTTCATAATGAGTTAATTACTTATTGCCTGGTATAAAGGTAAGTATGACGCAACGTTCCTTAAAAATTAGGTACTTTTAATTTAAAATTACACATTTTTAATTTTAAAATATTACATTCTTGATTTAAGAGTGAAATATTTTCGTTTTAAAAACTATAATTTTTAATACAAAAATGGTAAATTTTCTTTTAAAAATGATTATCACTTTAAATCAAAAATTTTTATTTTTGATTTAAAATTTTTTTTATAAACATTGCATTTTTAAAAATAAAAGCGAAAATTTTTAAAACAAAAAAAAACCAGCTTGGCTCGATTTCACAGCTGTTTTTTTTTAAAACAAGATTGTTTCTTTTTGATTTTAAAAATTTTTTTTTTCTGTGTAGAAGCAAAACACAAATACTTTGCTATAGTGGAAAAGTACAAAGGACGAAAGAAACACGCAGCAATGAGAGTCGGAATAAAAAATTAACACATGTTTTTAATAATGTTTGCTTGTGATGTGTGTACGAAATAGTTTGTATGTTAATATCTAGGGATGAGATTTTCATGCATTAAAACATCGAAATATGCGCTTAAAATATACCTATAAAACCTAAAATATGCACTAAAAACTTGCAAAATTTCAATAAAAAATTGTTTTTTAATTTAACTAAAACCAAAAATATAAAAATTTCAGTCTATTGTTATTCAAATATTTTTTAAAAAAATTAAATAACTAATTAAACTTTTTGATTGTTTCAATAAATAAGAACTGTTTTATTAAAAGTAAAATTTTGTCCTGTACTTGAAGTACGCCAATGCATTTTGAAAAAATTTATTTAATTTCAGATCAGATCAGATCAAAAAAATTTGAAATTTATTTCATATTTTGAAATCCTTAATTTTTTTACGCAAAACGTGTTGGATTTTTTTTTAATTTGTCGGAATATTCTTCCTTCGACATTTTTAATTATCAAATTTTTTTGCATCTTTTTAGCACTGGCGGCACAGGAAGGGGATTCAAGGAAAACATTTCATTAAAAATTGCAATAATATCGAATTTCCTCTGCAACGCGGTATAACCCATGTGCCAAGCAAGTAACTTGTAACATTTTTGAATAAAATATTTTAAACCTTTATTAAAAAAAACTTAAAATTGCTAGTTATTCTACAAAAAGTATTGTTTTTGCAAAATTTCTTTTCTAAAAAGTAGCACAAAATTTTAAAAACATTTTTAATAGGATTAAAACTAAAAAAGACAATTTTTTTCGTAGAACTTAGAATAAAACTTTTTTTTTAATGCAAAAACTCAAAGTATAATATATTAACAAGATTATTGACATTATGGGTAAATGTGATCGTACTTTGATGTTTGTTTTCAACTTCAGTTATGAGGGAAAGATGAATATATAGTTAGTTCTTCTTATATATCCACCCATACTAAACGCTTGTTTGCTGGCTGTAGATGTATATAAACATTTTGTGTACAAGTTCATTCATACCCTAAATGTAATAAAAATAGATCTATCATTTTTTTTAATATATGTAGTGCGTATGTAATATGTATTAAAATACAAAAATTCCTATTCTTATAGTGTCAAAGAATCAAAGCAAATTATACATCTTTCACAAATTAAGCTCGACTAAACAAACTACAAAATCTCTACATGTTTTTGTTTCGTTCTCTTATTAATAAAATAATAAGGGTCCTCATGATGTCGCTTAAAATTGCCATTTGTGCAAATGCGCAAACTTACGAGTCTTGTTTCATGAAGCCCCTTTTTTTACTTTTGTGTAATTTTAAACAATTAATGTCAGTTTGTAAGAAACGTCAATACAAAAATAAATTAAAAATTAAAATTCAAAAATATAAAAATTTGTGTTTAAATTTGTGATTAATATGTATGAGAAATTTGCTTTTAAAAATGCTCAAAGAAAGCCAAAAGACCAATTTACTGAAATTATTGCTAGAATTTATTGTTTGTGATTTATAGACACTTGGATTTTTCATTGAAAACGACGTTAAAATCATTAAAAGATCTGGTTGTATAAATGCACAATTGAACAGCGCAAGTTTACGAGACAAAATTGTTGGGCAAATTTACCAAGTTTGTGTAAATGAATTCTCATACAATTTTTGACAGTTCATTTACGAGGGCGTAAAAATGCACAGTTTGCACAGATTACGACACTTATAAACGATATCATGAGGACCCTTAATATAACCGTAATTTATTTTTATAATTTTAAAATGTAATATTTTTTTTTAATTAAAATAAAAATGCATGTATAAGTTTTTTTTTATGTTGAAGTCAAATAACTACTATAATTACTTAAAAACCTACTTACTTTTCAGATGTATGTAGGTCAAAAAAATAATGACTTACATAAAAATGCGTTAATTTTGGGACATTCCTTGGAAAATTTATTGGATCTTTCAGTTGAATTGGAAGTATAATTTTTTTTTTTTTGTAGGCGAAGTTTTTACTGGGTGTGTAAATGTTGGCTGATGATGTAAAAGTTTTTCTAAATTATTATCAAGTATCTGACCAACAACGTCTAAAATCTAAATAAATGTAAATGTATGCAATTTGTCAGAAAGAATCCGATACCTGCACAATATCATCTTGGTGGACCTTGGAATTCTGCTTGATCCGAAATTTAATTTATATATATAAAACATTCCGATGCTATTGAATCCGTCCAAAAGCAATTCCTGCTCTTTTGTGTTCGTTGCCTAAACTTTAACCCTGTAAACTTGCCTTCGTATTCTGCTAGACTCTATCTTATTTAGTTGTCCACCCTGCAAAAGTCGTAGGACTATGTGTAACATATCGTTTATTTTCAACATAATTACTGGCGAAGAAAGCTCTGGTTTTTTTAATCAACAATATTTCGTTGAATTTTCCTCAACGCTCATCACGTCATTTTAATCCATTATCAGTTCGATGTTGAAATGTGCCACGAATTTAACAAATTCTATAATTGTATTGATTTTTCTAAAAAGCCCTAATTTAATTTAAGAACAAAATAATTATTTCATTAACTTCCTAATTTTTGTAAATAAACGTTTTATATATTTTGTATTTTATGTGTTTTTTAATGTACACTTAATTTAAGAATATTAAATTTAAAATGTCTGTAAGCATTATCTTTCATAGACATATAAATAAATAAATAAATAAATAAATAATTCTCTGAAAATTTTTGTTTTAATAACAATTAACATCGTGCGTTTTGGTAAGAACGCCCTTTATATATCTTTGAATAATTACTTACCAAGCATTGCGTTTCATCATCGATTAAGTACAGTATTGAGGGTATAGGAGTCTTCACTTAATCGGGAATAAGCCTTTTTTCACTGATTTTCATTTTACGTCTGTTTGCATTTAAGATGCCGATATCTATATAATGTTCGCCACAAATAACTCGTATACATATAAAGTTTGATGGTTTTTTTTTTACTAATTTGAGGTCGCCGATTTCAAATTAAAGCTTCGTTTTTTTCTCTATCTGCTCGCATTTTTAAGTTACAGGTACTAATCGAATTTTTGAATTTTTTCCAAAAATTAAAAGTTCAAAAAATCATAACTTCACTCTTCACGAGAATTCTTCTTTTTTTTTAAAGATGCGATTGCAAGCTTTGATAAACAAGTAAATTTTTGCAAATCACAAAAAAATGGCTGAGTAATGGTTGCTTACGTAAAAAAACTCCAAAGAATTACAATTTTTATTTTTAAAAATCATGATAAATCCAAAACATAAAGAAGTCAAAGTCTTATTATTTTTACGTAAAGTCACATAACCTACGAACCAATGCGAATTCATTTTCAGGTGGTGTTGTGCTACTTTTTTTCTCAATTAGAGAGAGAGGAATGTCAAAAGTTATTTGTGGTTTTGACATATCTACCAACGAAAGCAACAAATAAAATACAATGTTGTGTTTTTGGTGTTGTTACTTGTCGTAGTATCGCCACCACCGTTTACATGAATTCGCCTTGCTTTGAACAAAATGAGACATAGACATAAAAATCAATGAACGCGTTTCGCTTTTATTCACAATTAAGTGAAGGAACGTAATTTTCAAGTGAAGCATTAAACGTCCGTAAATAGAACAGCAGCAAACAAAATATCTAATTTTTGTATGTAAATCGCGATTTTTATCAATTCAGTTTTCTCAGTAAATTGTGAATAAAATTAAAAGTTGTGCAACGATTACAATGAAATAAAGCTCATTTCATTCGATATATATTAAGCTAATTGTTTCTTTTTTACCAAAACTGTGAATTTTTATGAATATTTTATTGATTAAAAACTAAGTACAGATTCCCAAATAACCTTTATAACTACATTCAGTTCTTAATCAACAAAAACATCGTTTCCTTGTGTAATCGTTGTATAAATTGAGTTTTAGCTTTTATTAAATCAACAATAATTCCAAAAATATTTTATGATATTCGGAACACTTTAAGCATTATGAATCCTCAATAAGAAACTACTGTTTTGCCCTTGAATATTATGTCACAACATATGTAAATATTGAGATCTGTAAAGGTTAAAATAATCGCAACATCAAAAATTCCTTCCCTTGACAAAAGTTGAAGGAGTCGCATTTGAAATTTTCCTGTTAATTAACCAAATCAAGAGTTTTAAAATCTTGAAGATTGAAAAGATTTTTATTTTTTAGGACATCAATCAGTTGTGTCTTCTTTAAGTGTAAACATTTTTTTCTTTCTTTGTGTGAAATATGTAGATAATTTTATAATAATATTAGAACTATGTACATACAAACATACATACATAGTACATGTAACACTAAGCCAAGACGTAAATATTTACAGAGTATACATTTTTAAAAGGGTGTCTGCACAAGAACTTTTTGCGTCATAACAAACTAAACAATTTCAATTCTAAGTTAAACCGTAAATAAGGAAATGCCAAGAATACAAATGTCTTCGCATTTTCAAAATGTATTAATATGTATGTATGTATGTATGTATGTATGTATGTATGTAAGAGAAATGTTTACTTAAATGTTGTTCAGGGTTAGATTTGAATTGACAATCAAGCCGATAAATAGCTGTTGCGGAACCTTGTGAACGGCGTAATACGCATCAAATAAGGGTTGGGCACGGGAGTTTCTAATGTGATGCATCATCTTCAAAATTTTCTGTAGCTAAAATTAAGGTGATGATTGCGCCGGTGAAAGAAAATTTGCCTTAAGCGATGGCTGGTACTCGTACATATCTAAAGAGTTTGTTTTGACAATTGTTACCACCATAGAAAAAATGACCTAGATGAAAAGGATGACGATGGTTATGGTGATGGTGATGACTTTGCTGAGGAAAGCTTTGATAATAAAGATGAGTAGAGTTCAATGTTAGTGAAAGCAAATTATATTTTCTCTATGTGTATTAGGCAAACTTGCAGGACTTCCATTACTTAAATTCGAATTGATTCGTATCATTAAGTTGCTTACACGAGGGTGTAACTTTATAGTTTTTTGACGAACATCTGAAAAATGTTTAGCCTTATTGTTTGTTAACCAATTTGTTTGTGTGGTTCTGGATATCTTTATCTCCGCCATGTTTCTTACCTAGTAAGGCATTTGCTCTTCCGAACATTTACCCTTTACAGTTACTACATCAGCATCTATTTGGTATGTTAGGCAAGTTACATTATTTCGCTGGGCTACTGAGACTGAAGAGCTTAAATAATTAGCAAATGCGGGTAATGTGTAAAAAAAACAACACCAAAATTCACTAAGATGGTGGCGTCATTTGTGCCTAAAACCTTAAAGATGTAATTTAACAAGTTCCACTTGAGTACCTTGCAAGAACGACTATAGTAAATCTTTAACAAATACATGTATTTTTAATAAAAGTGGTAGTTCTTTTATGAGTATTTGTATTGTTCTTATTCTATTCGAAGACTGCACAACAACAGCAAATTAGGAGAAACATAACAACATCTCAATGGATAGCAATTTACGTATTTTGAATTTCACACGGAAGGACTTGCATACAACAATATATTGCGCATTTAATTTTGTTTGTCTTTTCAGGATTTAATTTTTCCTCCCTTTTTCTCTTCTGTTGTATCGGCATACGAAAACAATACCGTACTACGAATACAATGTAATAAGGGATTTTGAGTAAGTTCTTTTGTGTTTCTGCGGGTCATCTTAAATATATGTATGTATGTATGTATCTTTAAAATTATGTTAAAAGTTGACAATTTAATAAAAATGATTAAAATTAAAAACTCATGATTAAAGGGTGGCCAGCATAAAAATAATATGTAAAGACATAATAAAGATGACGCAAAGGAAAATTTATATCTCCTACGAGTACCTTAAGGAATAAGACAATTTATTAATTGAATAGGGGTAAGATAAGCTATTCCCACAGAGCACACAGAGGCGTCACGAGACAAAAAATATTGTATTTTTCTGTCTTTTTCTTTGAAAGCTGCCCTTTTGGCATTTTTGTTTTGATCACGCAATTTGTGTTGATTGCGACGGCCTGTTTTTACACATTATCATTTCACTACAAAAACCCGGTTTCTTTCTCTTTCTTCGAAAGCTGCCCTCACAAATGATTTGAATCAGTTTAACAAATAAATTTTTTGTGTAAAAGCAATGTTCAGTCTTGTACAAAATAAATTTAAGATTTTGTAGTTGTACAGATTATGTACATACATTGTAATCAGCGTTATCAACTCGGTGCTTTTTGCACCGTTTGAGTTCTTTTTTTTTATGTGTAGCGTATACATCTGGCATTTGAATCTAATTTTGCCTACCTTTGCACAGATGGGTCAAAGTAACCTGTGCTGTTGGCTCTGGGGGTTTCTCGAAGGAACTGCATGTGAATCTCTCTTTCCGTGTACCACAAGGGGCCAGAAATACTGGCGATAAGAGTAGCATGCAGAACACTGTACAGGAGGAACATCAGCGGCAAAATTGTCAACGTCCATTCTCGTCAACCAGAATAAGGAAGAACTTTTCAGACTCGGCAGCCTATCTGACTTGCCTTAATTTGGATCCCTGCGCATAGGGACCATTAGGGTGATGAACAGGCGGATGGGCTGGCCAAGACTGGAGCGGCTCTAGATATTTCAGAGGGTGTGCCATTCACAACACCGCTGGGAACTATCAGAAGCGAAATCTTCAGACACTATCTGGATATGGCTGACGATAAATGGAAGAAACTGGATGGCTACAAGGCTACCAGGGTAACGTGGCCCACATACGTCGCACTGAGCGATTTCAGTCGGAAAGACTTGTCCAGACTGATATACGTACTTACTGGGCACTGGACGATCGATAAGCACGCTATGAGACTTGGTCTCACTTTTGATGAATGCTGCCGCAGCTGAGGAGACAGGGACAGAGAGATCACATCGTTAAATCAACTTCTCTCCTCATATGGACCCAGAATATATATACATTATGGGGTCTTAGATCAATATTGTAAAAATTACAAAAGGAATGACAAACTTATATATACCCTTTTCCACCTGTAGTGAAGGGTGTAAAAATACCAGTTGTAGAACCAAAAATCTAAAGTAAAATATCACATTTTCCGTATATCCCATTTTAGTACTATTTGTTTCCCCCATTAAAGTGTTAAAATTTTCAGTATTGTAGTGGGAGCCCATAATTTAGTACGAACATGTCAATGACGAATTATATTCGCATTTTTTTGTTAATTTTCGAATGTGATATAACATTTGTTTCTTTGTTTATTGGTTCAAAAGATAGATTGGGTGTCAAAAAAGTACCAAAATTCGGGTTTTACCCGTTTACTCCCTAATTGGGCCGAATTTCAAAAAAGTACCAGACACCTGTCCGCTAATTTTTCTAAAGAACAACGAAAAGTATTACATTTTTTTGTATCTCTTTTAATTTTGGAGATATAAGGTTACCGAATTGGCGTGTTTTTACCCTTTTTTACCCCCTAAGCATTCGAACTTCAAAAAATCCCCCGTCATAGTGGATCGATTTGGGGAGTGACCAATCGCTGGTTCAAATTTAGCTTTAGGCGTTTAGGCTGTGCGATGATGAATCAGTTAGAAACGTTACACTTTTTTCCGGTTTCCAAGGTATATTCAACGTATGATTTAAAGAAACTTTTAATAAGTTAACACACGAGTAAAGTGATTTGAGATCTAAAAAGTCATATTCGGGAGTGGACTTTAGAAGAAGGTAACTGACAAAATTAGATATCAAAATTAAAATTAAATCTGAATTTTAATTCTTATTTGCTGTTTCATAAGTATGCATACGTTTCCAAAAAATTTACCCTAAAAATATTTTAAACCCTTATTTACCAGTCAAAGCCAACAAATTATGGTAAAAAAATTTTTAATGATGAGATTTTATATTAAAAATTAGGGGTTATGAAGCAAAGAATTAACCAACCATACATATGTTTCACGGGGTGTCTTAAAAATTCATTAAAATGAATACATTTTTAGTGTGCAAAAATTCGCACATGTTTTTATTTTTCAGTTGCACCATGTTTGTTATTGTTCTATGCAAAAATTAACACAAAAGCATCATCAACCCTTCAATGCATTGTAAAGCAGGAGTTAATCCTAAAATGTTTTTTAATATTCTGAGTAAAATTTACGATGTTGTACATCCGCTCTTGTCCACCCACAACGGTATACGAGTATTTATTTAAAGAACATCAAAACCAAGTTGCAGGACCAGATCGGCCATATTACACACTACATCACTCGTGAGTGCCCCGGTAGGCTAGCGGGACGTAAGCTAGTCTACCAGTGCCGTGGTTGCGGGTTCGATTCCCACCGGAGACTCTGGTTATCTGCAGACAAGCGTAGAGCTTCGCGGAATTAGCTCTACTTTTTCCGTTGCATACATATTTATTTTTATTTTTATATAGCTCTTTCCTCATTTTGGGCAGTTATGTGTAAACTATTGTTATGTTCATAGGTTTAAAAAGTTTTAACTATAACAAGATATAGAATAAATGATATAATGTGTATAATTACTTGCATCTTCTACTACTTAAATTTCAACAGATATAAATGCAACACTTCTCCCGATAATCGACTGAATTAATCCTGTCGTTATAACGTAATATTTAAAATTGAAAATGCCCCTCACTCTGTCATTTTACCGCACAGTTTAATCTAGCACATTAATATCAAAATTATGATCACGAAATTTAAAGGCTTCTCTTGATAAAGGCCGTTGTACTCTTTCATACAAGTCGTATAGCCAATTTACACTACAACGAAATCTAGTACTAACGAGATTTCGCGCTAAATCTAGTTGTTTTTGACTAGATTTCCCAAACAAATTAAAATCTACTTCGTGACTAGATTTCGACGAAATCTACTCTGGTTTAAAAACATAAATTTGAATAAATTTCAATGCAGCAGTGAAATAAGTTTTAGTGTTTACAGCGAATTTCAGAAGGCTGCTTAATATGGAATCCAAGGTAAACTATGAACCGTACATCACAAAATTTCATGACAGCTTTTCTGGCCATATCAAGCTAAGATGGAGCAACTTTTACTGCAATATCTATATCTGCTACGGTTTTAGGCGTATTTCATTAATTTCCCAGCTTCCCAGCTCATTCACACCTAGTGGTGGTGGAGGTTATAAAATGTAATTTTAATACCGTTACAAAAAATTATCGCAAACGCTTTATACCCTCCCAAATCTTTTATTATATAGGGTACAAACACTGAACTCAAGTAGAAAGAATAAAACACAACATCATTAAGGAAGGGAAAGAGAGAGAGGGAAATAGAGGGAACGATTGAACAAACAATCAGTTCCATGTTAATGGATGTTTGGGCTATACCAATGTTTTTCCAACGGAAAAGGAAATATAAAACTTAACGAGTATACATACATAAAATGCAAACAGGATACTGTATGTAGATACAAACAGCAACAACAACAACAATATCAGCATTAATTATTGTCTACATGTATGAGTGCTCGACTGTAACTATTGCTCAAATGTAACCAAAAGAATTTCACACAGAGTGAATATTTAGTATATTTCGGATGAACGTCAAAAATTAAATGGATGTAAGAGGCATTGAAATAGATAATGAAGAACACCATACACGCACAAACCATGTTTATTAATGATCCATCATTGTATATGGACCATGGTAGCATGTATCTTTATGTGTTTGCCTGCATCAACATATTAAGATGAATTTTTTCTGCAATATGTGGCATTTAACTAACATCATAACTGTGTAAAATCCCTTTGCATTAACATTAGTTTGCCGTAAATTTCTGGGAGCAAATTTGGTGTTAAAGACTACCCAGTAAAAACTTCGCTTACTTATTCAAAATGAATAGCTTCTTTTTTCTGGATGTTTGTAGGTTAAAAAAATAACGACTTACTAAAGAATGCGTTCATCTTGGGACATCCCTTGTAAAATTCATTGGTTCTTTCAGTAGAATTGTAAGAAGTGCTTTTAAGTTTTTCTGATTACTTATCACATTATTTTGAAGGCGAAGTTTTTACTGGGTATTGTGATATTAGTTTAGATAAAATAGTAAACTTTAAGAGTTACGAATAAAGAATGAGTTTTTCAAAAAATATTTAACGCTTAAGTATGAATTTTAATAGAGATAACAAAATATCCCTCTTTCGGGCTTACACTTACAATTAACTGATATAAATATTATATACATACATTTGTACTAAATAAATTTAAATTTTTCTGAAAACGAAAACAAATTTAATTTAAAAGGCGAGCTTCTAGGAGGATTCGCTTAAGGAAAAGATACTGAAACTCTTTGTCCTTGTAGAAATTTATTTCGAAACTAAAGGGCAAAACACACACTTTGTTTCCGTTTGGTGTTTGCAAATAAACAACGCAAACTTATTTCGTACAGACATTTAAATGCGCCAGCTTTGCGCGCTGTTTGTTTAAAACGAAAGAGAAATAAACAATAAGTGAAAAGAATTTTGGGTCAAGAGTAGTTTAAACTACGAACTGTTTTGTGCTGTTTGCTGCGTTAATATTTATAAGTTACCACTGAAAATAATTTAATTGCTTCTTATTCAAGAATTCACAGCGCAAAGTTTTCACTGCTTTGATTACATTTAGCACTAGACGCAACAGAAAGTTTGACAAATATTCATAATGTCTGCCAAATAATAAAATTTTTCTAGCACGATCGGCAACATATTTTTATTACATTTTGCGATTGTATGCGTTGTATGAATTTTACATATGTTGTTGTTAATGTTGTTAAACTCTCTTCAATGTGTGTGCACACGTATGTACGTAATAAATGAGTATAAAAGAGAATAAAAGCAGCATTACCCTGCAAATAAAATTGGACCACCTGATCCATTTTGATAAAATGGACTACTCCATGGACTGGTCCGATGTAATGCAAGCATGGAATATATCATTGTTAAAAAGTGTTTGTAGTGAGACGACATGTCTTCGTTTTTTAACAACATGCTTTCGTTTTTAAACAACTTCAAAACTAATCCTCTTGAGTATACCATGGACTAGTTTTAAAACTACTCCTTAGTGGTTCAAAGGTGGGCTATATGGTCCTCTCCTAGGACATCGTAATGTTAAATAGACCAGGTTTTTTCCATACGTTTGGGTTACTTTTGGACTAGTCCTGGTCCCTTGTGGACTACTCATTACACGCGTGTTTGGACTGGTCCTATTATTTGCAGGGTAGAGTCAAACAGAATGAGCTTGTCTTAAAGCTGAATGTCCACACCATGCGTTCATGCGTAGATGCGTATGATACTTTTTATGCATTTTATGCGTTTCTAAATTCAAGTTACATGCCATGCGTTTTATGCGCCAAATTTGTTTTTTTTATCAGCTGTTGTGCTAATATGTTTATCAATTTAAAGCAATTTTGCCAAAAATGGAAAGTGTAATTGATATTTTAATAGAATTTATTTAAAAGAATTCATAGAGGAGTAAGCTTTTATTATAAAAATATTCGTGACTTTTTACGGTATTAATAACTTTCCAGTTCATGGCAAAAAAAAAAAAATAAAAAACAAAGATGACACTCAGAACATAAAGTAATCGATAACTAGAATGGCAAATTTTGTTCGTGGTAAAATTGTGCTTAAAATTAATTTTAATGTATTTTATTCTTTAAAGTTTATATGTACAATCTTTATAACGAAAGCTTTTTCTCTTATTAACAACCTTTTTAAATGCAAAAAAATAGTAAAAAGTAATCCACCATACAAACATATTTATCGATAACATTGAAAATAAAATATGATTTGCCATCCACGGCCACCAATAACAGCTGACTTTTTTTCACCACACATGCGACGGATACAAAAGTAGAAAGTAAACCTACTTTCATGCGTTGATACAACTATGCATTCTATGCGATTTTCTGTGTAACTTGTCATATACAAATACACTGATTCTACTTTTTTGTCAGATGCATAAAAAGGACAGACGCATAAACGCATGGTGTGGACCTTCAGCTTTACTTTTGATTCCAAAATACTTGTACTTTCCCTGCAAATAATAGGACTAGTCCAAACACGCGTGTAAAGTGTAGCCCACAAGGGACTAGGACTAGTCCAAAAGTAACCCAAATGTATGGAAAAAACATGGTCTATTTAACATTACGATCTCCTAGGGCATGACCATATTACCCAGCTTTGGACTACAAATGAGTAGTTTTAAGACTACTCCATTGTATACACAAGAGGACTAGCTTTAACTTCGTTTAACCTTTAATTAGGCGCATGGGGTCAGGAGAAATTAAAATTGAAAAATTTATACGTTAAAATGTTTGGAGCGAACTTATTTTTTCTATAGCTTCATACATTTAAAAAGAGAACATAATTTAGTTGTGATTAGATCGTTAAAGCTTACACGCGTGTCGCTTTACTAATACGTGGTGACCATATGCGACTAATAGTGTAACTTTTTTTGATCGTGGTAAGTATTTATTTTTTTGATTTTATTTACCCTTTTTATTTGTTTCTTCAAGTGTTAGCGTAACAATAATTATATTTTGTCCACTTTTTTGTGTTAAGTTTTGAAAATGGCTTCAGAGAAACAGATACTACAATGTATAGAAGAAGAGTGCGATGATGAGTTGGATGTTGCTGGTTCTAATTTATCCGGTATCAATGTTTTAGTCATTCACCGCTCAAATAATGAACAGAGCTTGTTCAAGAGCACCAGAAACATAGAATTCAGCAGCGCGCCGTATCTAGCATAGCAAAAAAACGTATTCGCGAGGTTCAAGATATAAAGGACGAGGTATATCAATCAACATCAAAGCGTGGGCGTTGCTCTTTATGCCCAAGAAATATTGACAAAAAAAGTTTCAACCAAATGTAATAAATGTGGAAAATTTATTTGTCAGCAACATGTTTTCATGTTCTGCGCTGGATGCAGAACATTACAATCTGCTGATGAGTCTGACTGATTTTTTTTATAAATAACTTTTAAAATAGTTGTAGGAAACCAGAACTGAATTTTATTTATGTTTTTAAATTAAAAAGTGGTATGTTTTTGTTTTTTTTATACATTATTAAAATAAATAACTCTGAAAATTTAACAAAACATACTCATTTTTATTTTTTTGTAGTCCAACACTTGCAATAAACTTTGGGGTCACGCGAGACCCCATGCTATTAATTGTGTGATTTTCTTAATGCGCCTAATTAAAGGTTAAAACCGAAAACATGTCTTTAAAAAACGAAGACATGTCGTCTCACTACAAACACTTTTTAACAATGACATGGTCCATGCTTGCATTACATCGGACCAGTCCATTGAGTAGTCCATTTAATTGATCAGGTGGTCAAATAATATTTGCAGGGTTGTTCAATATTTTAAGAAAAAGTCGTAATAACAATAAGGTTAATCACGATGGTTATTGTGCAAATTTGCAATGTGTTAATTTATTCTGGAAACGCTAAAAACTTCTCGCAGCACTGAAAAAAATCTGCATTTGTTTAAATTAATACACAAGCAAATTAAAACCAATTTTTGCTTTTTGATTATTTAAATTTAATTCTCTATTTTATTTTAAAACCCACGAAAATGTTCAATTTATAAGTTTTCTTAAAAACAATATGGCGCTTAATATGTCAAATGTTATTGTTTACATTTGTTTGCAACTGAGCAAATATGCACTACAGTAGACGCTCGCAAATTAGAACCGCTTTGCTTTTAAGGCAATTCTAATTTCTGAATTATTCTAATTTCTGGACATTTTTCTCGAATAAAAAATTGAGTATATTTACTTCCCAAAACTAATTTTTATTTTATTTTTAAATATGTGTTGGAAAAAACATTTAATATTACTGTTCTGTGTGATTTGATGTAGCTGATTGAAGATGTTGTCACATTAAAATCTAGGTCTAACCGGTTCCCTTGAACGCTTTTGTCAAGCTCTTCTTATATTTTGACTTTCCAATAATAAAGTGTTTTTTACGTTTATTTGACATTTCTAATGATACACCTTTATTTTTTAATAGAGACTGCTGAAATATGTACACGCGCATCAAATTTCACAAGTAAACTAGCTAGAAACATACATAAATGCAACAAAAACAACAAATAGGGAACACATACATAAATTGTGTGATTATGTTTAATCCTTATGTGAATGGCAAAAAAAAACCACCTTTAACAGTATTGCAAGGTACCCGGGTACCTATGTGGAATTTACTGTATGAAGGTGCCCGGGTACCTTACCATACCATGAAAAAAAAATCAAGTGAAAATTCCAAAGGTACCCGGGTATCTTGCCATTCACATAAGGGATAAACAGAATAAAAATAAATTGGGGATTTCTTGTGTTCAAATAACAAAAAAAAAACGCTTTGAAATTGGAATTTTAAATTCGAATTTTGGAGCGTTTAATGTATTGCAAACACTGATTCTAATTTCTGGACGTTCGAATTACTGAAAGCTCTAATTTGTGAGCGTCTACTGTACTAATTTTGCTCATGGTTTTTTTAGTGCAAACGAAGTAAAATAGAGCAAATTGCAAATACGAACATTTTGTTGTTGCGTTGTGCAAATGAGTGTATTTTGCACTACCCATCGTGATTTGCTTTAATGATAATATGAGATATGCAATTCATGTATACCCTGCAGCACAGGTGGCGGAAAAGGGTATATATCAGCCTGTCATTCCCATTGTAATATTCACAATATTGATTTATTTTCTAGGTACTTTTAAATAGCGAAGGTGATTTAACGATGTCTGTCCTTCTGTCTGTCTGTTGAAATGGGTTTTTCGAAGACTCCAGATATGATGGAGACTGGGTAGCTGTATATTTATGTAATATATAGTCCGGAATTGTACTTAAATTCCGCCTGACCGGTCCACATATGAGCACAAAACCACGACTGTCTCTAATTATACCTCAAAATCCCTAGTTGTTGTATTTGTTTTTAAATTCAGTACAAGCATCCTAGTTATCAATAAACAACATCCGACAAAATGTGGAAGGGATTGTACAAGTGGGTATGTCACAAGGTTAAATTATTTATATATATATAGGACGGTATGAATTTATGTTATTTCCGAACCATGGTTACATACCCTTTACTTCAGCATAGCCGAACGTAGCACTCCTACTTGCTTTTTACTCTTTTAGTTTTCGACTGTCATGATGTTTGAATAATATTTGCTTGCTGGCGTTGAGGGCACATGTATGTATCTACGTACATATGTATGAAATTAGCACACGTCTAAATTCGCAAAGTAATAAATGTGTGTGCAATATCGCGTGACATGGACCGTGTTCAGTTCAGTTGAGTGCAGAGTGTTTTGTTTTCACCATGGCATTTGAATGCACGTTGTTCAACAGCATTGTATATTTTTTTTTGCTGTTGTTGTTCCTGTTTTCAGATTTGATCTTTTGCTTTGCTTTTGCTAAATGAAAAAAAAACTGAAGAAAAAATTATATTGTTTTCAGTTTTGGTTGCATCTTTAGCGCATTTTTTTTTTGTTTCTTTGTGTTGCTTTATGTATTATTTACATTGTGATGCTGAATTTTATGAACACAATCATCTTCATCACCATCCTCACCCAGCAAACCACCACTCTTTTCCCAGATATTCGAAAACTCTAAAAATGTTATTTTTGTTAATGGCTTCGACAGCAACATCAACAAAAGCTACAAGAAGTAAAAATAACAAACACCAAACACTGGTTGAAATGGTTAGATAAACAAACACGTACACACGGGCTTGTTGTTTGGATTTCTTTAAAAAGATCGGACTCTAAAGTTTGCAACACATAAAATGTATAAAAACTGAAAAAAAAACAAAATACAAACATACAAACATAAATTGGCAGCTACATTGTTAAGTCGATACCCTGCAAATAATATTGGACCACCTGATCCAATTTAATTAAATGGACTACTATGGACTGGGCCGATGTAATGCAAGCATGGACCATGTCATTGTTAAAAAGTGTTTGTAGTGAGACGACATGTCTTCGTTTTTTAACGACATGTTTTCGTTTTTTAACAAAGTTAAAACTAATCCTCTTGTGTATACAATGGAGTAGTTTTAAGACTACTCCTTTGTAACCCAAAGCTGGATTATATGGTCCTGCCCTAGGACATCGTAATGTTAAATAGACCATGTTTTTTCCATACTTTTGGAGTAGTCCTAGTCCCTTGTGGGCTACATTTTACACGCGTGCTTGGACTAGTCCTATAATTTGCAGGGTACTTACAGATACAAATACAACCTACTCCTCACATCCCTACAAATACTCACGCATTTGTATGTGAATATAAAAAGCCTGTTTCTTTGAAAACCTATTGTGGCTGATAATGTTTGACACAACGTGTGTCTCTCGATTGCATTTGTCTTGCCATAAAACGAATCTTAATATTAGACAGACATACGGACAGGCAATGAGACGAACAGACAAATAAATATCCAACCAACCAGTCAGCCAGTCCATTAGTCTAAAAGTGAGTCGGTCTTGCGATTGTTTTGTTACCTCTCCTCAGCTGTGTATTGTTCCATTTAGATTTTTGTGTATTTATTGTATTCAATTTTTTTTTATCAAAGTTTTTCTTTACTTTTTGCTGAATATTATTGTTGTAGTTATATGTATTTTGTTTGGTTCACATTTCACCATGACTCATATCATGATTTATCAAATCACATACGACGCAACGTACTCGAATGCCCTGTAGGAAATATTCGCTAAAGAACGTAGAGTCTAGTACAGGGTTGCGCATAATGAACGTTATGATTAAGTAAGTGAATAATTTTTTGTAAGATTGTTTATAAAGTTCATAAGTAAGTTGTTTATTCCGTTTGAATTTCTACCATATTAATCTCCGACCCTAAAAATTATATATGTATGCATATTCTGAATCATTATGAGTAGGAAGAGTTGATTAACCGATGTCCATCTGTCTTCCGACAGTTTGTCTGTACGTGTGTATAATGAATTGCGTTTTCCGTAGGCCTCAGATATGATGGGGACTACATTGTCATATATTTATATCATACATAGTCAGGAATAGGTTGCTATTAAAATTTAGCTAAATACCCAATAAAAACTTCGGTGACTTTTTCAAAATTAATGAGTGAAACATTATTTAGTAGTTTTCTTCTATAACTTATTTTACACTGATAGAAAAATGCACCTTCATATTGATGATGCCCTAACATCAAAATTGTGACATCAATGTTACTACAAATAGCATCAATGATGCAAAAAGTAACATCAATCCAACGTGCCATCTATTTTATGACTATAGTGACATCAATTCGATGCCACATTTTGTATATTATTACCATTATTTTCATGATTTCAATGTGTTATAAGAAGCAAAAATTCCTATATTCTATTTTTTTAAATTATTCAGTTAAATACATCAAATTTTCAAAGTAGAATGATTACGAATATAATATGGGGCATGTTGCTGGTGCCTTATTATTAATAGTCCTGCTGTAAATAAAGGTCATAATTCAACAAACGCGAAACGAACATCTATAACGGGTAAGTAAATAATAATATTCTCTCACTTTGACTTAAGTCAATTCCAATGACTTTGACTTAATGACAAACTGTCATTAAATTTATGTCAATGTGTCCTTTCTCCGATGTTACTGCGTCATCGCACTGACGACATGTTCGTAATTTCTGTGATGCCGATGTGTCATCATCCCATTGATGACATAATTTCATTTTTACCCTGATGACACTTTGGCCAAGTGATGTTAAGGTTGACATCACAATGATGAAAAGTGTCATGGGGTCAAAAACGAAGGCACTTGTCATAGTACTGATGTAAAAATATATCAGCGTTATGACGCCTTTTCTATCAGTGTATACCTTCTTTTATACCTACTTTTTTCTAGATGTATGTAGGTAAAACAAGTAAGAAAGAACAGTCGGTCAAGCCCAAGATTGTGATACCCTACACCACAGTATTTTAAAACTCATTAAGGAGAGTACACCCTATTCGGGACCAATGCAGAATCATATAAATATGGAAATATCTATGTTTTAAATTTCATTTCATAAATTTCTGAGAGGCAGAAATTGCCCCTATCTCCCCTCTTGGTCCTACGATTCGGCACATTTACAGAAGGCTTGGTCCTTGTGCCAATAAGAATTTATAAACCAAAGTTGATCAAATTATCTCCAAAACTGCGATCTGTACTTTGCGCACAGGGTTACATGGATAGCCAGTGAGCCGGACGGACATCGTTAGATCGACTCAGAAAGTGATTCTAAGTATACTAAAGGTCCAGAGCCTATATTTTAAGGTGTTACATACATCAGCACAAATGCTTAATGCCCTCTTCACTATTGTGGTGTGGGTATAAAACTAATGACTTTCTTTGGAATGCGTTCATTTTGGGGCATCCATTGTAAAATTCATTGGTTCTTTCAGTAGATTTATAAGTAGTTCCTTTATGTTTTTTTGAATACCCAACTCATTATTTTGAAGGCGAATTTTTTACTGGGTAGTTCCACAAATGTGTAAGATATAAGCAAAAACCACAACTTCCTATAATTTTAACTCATAATTTCAAAGAGCTTGTCCAACTATAGCTCTTTTTTTTTTTGGCGATCATAGCGTTTCTTATGTGCCACCCTATAACAAAAATCAAGGGGGTATATGCGATTGCACGTACAGCATAATGAAGCAATTTTGGGAAATAAATATACAGTTTAAAACAGCTGGAATGATTGGCCTGCAATTAAACATCCACACGTTCTGCGGTTGACTTGCTGGTAATAAGAAAGTCTATCAACGCCGGGGTTGCCGGTCCGATTCCCGCCAGGGACTTTGATTTCTATCCTGCAGGCAAGCGTAGAGCTTCGCGGGATTTGCTTAGGGAATTAAGGCGCACTATGGGATCTCAAAAACCTCGGACACTTTGCAAATGTAAATGTAAGTTAACCTAATTGAAAATTTTGATTTCCTAATATTGCAATACCGTAATTTTATTTTTCGAAATATCGAAAAAAATGTATGATTTTAACGAAGAACGTCAAATAGTTTTTGTATTACAGCGATTTGTACTAAAAAAATCAGCAATCTTTCATTTATGCACGGATTAAAATTTTTAAATACTGTTTTTGCAATATCAAGTAAAAGACCCTTCTAAAATTGGACCTCCCGTGCTCTAAAACCTACCCCGGTCCTTTTAGATACAACCTATTTTATATAAAAACTATTACCATTGCCTATGTTTTCTGTAATAATGTATTGTTTGGGCCCATCTAAATCATGTAATGATATTTCACATTTAATCAATTCACAATAAACTTAAGTCAATTCATATGAAAAAAACAAAGCTTTAAAAGACATACAACAAGGTTCTATCTTACATGTAGTTTAGGTCCAAAAAGAACCTTGTTACACTAAGGTTGCGATATGTATGTACCAATTTATTTACAAAGTTCGATCTTAAATTCAGATGGATTAAGCACGGAATCAAGATATGTTTAAAAAAGTGAGCTATATAGGACTACGATTTTTCCTAGCTCTCTCACAATGCGCACCTCCATCAAATTGTTCCATTTTTGCGTGCATACCTCTATTCCTATTGCACTGCTTCTGCTGAAATGCAATCCCCAACTGCATATGTAACAATTTAGCACACAAATGGCTAAGTCGACCTAGAATTACTGATGGACTTAGAATATATCACTCAATTATTTTAACAGCGTCATAAATTAAAAAAAATCATTTCGAGATATGCTCGTTTAAAGTTTTTAATTTGCTCTAACCACTAAGAAAAAATAACGACACATTCTCTTCAAACGGAGAAAGTATAAAAGATAAAAAGATTCATTTTATACAGAATATCAAAAAACATAGCGCACAATTATTTCTCACTAAATCCAAAATTGAATTTCTCGAGTTATGAGTATGTTGTTGAAGGAAATGAGCAATGGAGTCGTAGAAGTGTTGCGTCCCGGTGGAATTTTCCATGCAAATGCATGTTTTTCCTCGAACATTTAAATACTTACCCCCTTATGCAAAAAACTTAATGTGAACTTGAAGTGTTCGTTAAAACCGGTTGCCATACAAATATTTCGTTTAACGAACACTTACGGCAAAGACCGTAAGTGAAAAAATTATTTATCCAAACCACCAACTTTTTGCTTAAAATTGCAATCGATTTGTGTATGCACATTTTCGCATACTTTATCGTTGATGCATATTAAATTAATTATTTGTAGTCGGGACTATAAAAAAGATAAACTCGCT
Organism: Pollenia labialis; assembly: GCA_949318255.1. Taxonomy (NCBI): domain Eukaryota; kingdom Metazoa; phylum Arthropoda; class Insecta; order Diptera; family Polleniidae; genus Pollenia; species Pollenia labialis. Next base: position 37,622,370 of record OX439140.1, read on the forward strand.
GTTTATTGTTGTTGTTTTTGTTTAAGCTTTGATATTGTTACACGTAAAACTGGGGTTTATACTTCTTATTCGCTTAAAAGTTTTATTTGTATAATAACTTTAGTTTTTATTAAATCTTCGGATGAAGTTTGCTGACGATTTGACCTAAGCAACCAGTGAAATGCGCATAGAATTAAATGGGAATTTAGCACCTTTAAACGAAATCTTGTTAATTAATTTTTGAATTTCAAGAAAACGGTTGATATCTAATCTTTTTTGTTTTTATCTAAAGCAAACAGGTTGGTTGTATCACTTTAACAACAATTCATTGAACTATCTTTTTTTAATGAATGAATTTGTTCAAATAAATAATTAGGAATTTAATGCTTTAAGGTGTATATTTGACGTTTATCTGCTATGTTTTGGTAATGATTTTAATTTAAGAACAATCTTCGAATTGTTCTTTTAATTTTTTTAAGTGTCGAACAGGGCTGCCGTTTTTGGTTATTTCTAACCAAAATTGGTTATATTTTTTTTCAATGTGGAGATGTGAATATTTTTTTCATTTTGGTTACTTTTTTCTAAAATAATAATGCGTAGGAATATGTTTTTCTTGATAAAATTATTTACGAGCTCAAATAATTTGTAATGTGTACTACGTTTTTTTCGTTATTTGTTACCAAGGAACGAACGTTTTTTATAATTTATCAAAAACAAAATATCCCTTTCAAAACAGCAACCAAATATTTTTTTAAGATTTTTGCTAAGAAAATATTGCCATTTGTGATTTTTATATCAAAAACGCCATGTTCTGAAATCGAGAACAAATGAAGTTTTAATCAATGGAAATTTTTAATTATTTTTTTAAATGAGCGTAGTTTTTCTTGATTTTAAGAGTAGTAAAGACTTTAGGTAGGAAGTGCATAAAATTATGGGGAATCGATTTCAGAAAATTCGTCTTAGTGTTTCTAAAAACCTGAAAATAATTTTAATGTTCTGAATTTAGGTTATTTTCACAAGTACTGATATTTTTATACAAATTTGAAAATATACATATCAATATAATTTTAAAATTTATAGAATTTTCTTTAAGAAATGGCTGTAAGTTTTAAAAAATTTGAAATTTTACTGTTTATAACTTGTCGGTATGTATATTTTTTAATATTTTTTAAAATAATTGTTTGGTAAAAAAAACTTTTTACTGTCAGTCATATACTTTTTCCCCATTGAATGTAAATACGTTACGAAAGGCGAATTTGTTTATATTCGCCACAATATTTTTCAATGATTCACAAAATATATCAAAAAGAACCATTTTTAAACAGAATTATAAATTTTAAATAAAATTTACAAACAAGAGAATTAAGTTTTTATAAAATTTTAGATACGTACATATGTATATGGTAATTGGAAAATATTTACATAAAATGCATTTCGCATATCGCCAATCGTTTTCAATTTCGCCATATCGCCAAACGAAAATTAGTAAATCGGTACATTTGACAGTCCTGCCAATAAAAGCTAAAAAGCGGAAAACAATTTTCCATTTTTGTTATTTAAACCTGGCATATTAAAAAATATTCCATTATTAACTTTCAATATACTGAATTTTGTATGGAAATTTTACGGTTTTTTTCACGTAAAAAGTCTCAAATAAATAAAAACTTTTAATTAAGTTTCTCGTTATTTTTTTAATATGTAAATGAATTACATTTCATGTTTGGATTTGGATTTATAATTATTATTTTAAAAATAACCTTTGAATTTCAATGCAACTTAAAATAAATTTTAATGATTTTCGCTATTAATAAAAGGCATTTTAAATTTGGTTATATTTTTTTTCATTTGGTAACTTTTTCAAAAATTCTGGTTGTAAAAATTGAATTGGTTGTGTCAGCACTGGTGTCGAACACACAATCTACAATTGGGTCCAGAATGTTAGAAATCATGCCATGGAATTCCTTGAGAATGAGTTGAATTTTCCCGCTATTTTATTAACTAATAAGAAAAATTTTGAACAGAAACACTTTTGCGATACAATTTTCGTGTTATACCTTTCATCGGAGGTAAATGGGTAAATAAAAGTTTATCATTCCGTTGGTTTTTTCTACAGTATTGATCTTAGACCATATAAAGAATATATATATATTCTTATGAGTAGCTAAATTGATTAAACGATGTCCGTGTGTATGTAGAAATGTATTTTCGGAAGACCCCAGATACGATCGGGACTAAGTAGTTATTTAGAACCCATAAATCCATTGCTGTTGATTTTTTTTTCATATATTTCTGGAGAACGGCATGAGTCAAAGCTTATAAATTAGGTACAAGCATCTTTTTTATCAATAGACGAAATCCGACAAAATATGGATGGAAGTGGAACAGTGAGCGTATCACTATAAATGTTTACTTGTATCTAAAGAACTTTTCAATAATTTTAGCAACTTCATTAACTGAGACACATTGGTCTGCAATCACACCTGTTTCAATTTCACAATTAAAGGGCTGTGAACAACCTTTCCACCTGGGAGATCAAGACCGGTTAGAGGAAAATTGTATAAATTCGGTACATTCAGCCGGGTTTTCAATTTGCAACCTCTCTAAAAAAAATTGGTGGGATTGTAGAAGTGGGCGTGGCACCTCCCTTACAAAGGCATTTTAGATTTCTTTATATCTGTTGAACGGTAAGAGGCAAAGTTTCAAAATTAGGTAGAGGCATCTTGAATATCAATACAAAAACGACTGTAAAAAAGTGTCTAGATACATTTAGTGGGCGTGGTTCCTGTTAATACAAATATATATACAACTGGAGAATGGTAACGATAAACATTTTCAAATTTAGATACACATTGTTTCGCGATCAATACAAAACATTTGTCAAATTGGGTTGGATTGAAGAAATCATCGTGGCACTTTCAGTACAAAGACAATTTAGAGTTTTGTTTATCTGAATAAAGGCAACAGAAAAAGTATCAAAATTGTGTACTTATAGATCCGTTATCCGAAAAAGAAATGCAGTATAACTGCAGAAGAAATTTTTGGTTTTATTTTGATATCCAACGAAAGTCATTTGGATTTAAATATTCTGGAAGTAGTTTTATCCTAGATAGTAAAAATGCACTACCGGGGCACTAGCCCCGGGTGATCGTGGTGGAATAATTACCAAAGAAGGTGATTGAATTGACGTGCAGTCCTAAAAATGTAATTTTTTATGAGAAACTAGTCAATATGGTAATATGGACTAAGGTAAGAAATTTAATGGTTTATGTCCATATTCTTCTTTTACAATTTGGCACAGTCAATAAAATGTCGACATAAATGGTAATAAATTGTAATAAATATTTTATATTTTTATGTTTTTTTATAACAAACAGAAAGGGACCTAAGGGTAAAAACCGGTTTTGTTTAGGAGAGCCATTTTAAAGATTTAAATACGTTTTAATTTGGTGTACCATCACTTCATAAAACGCGCATATCTCTGGGAGGGAACACTTTTGGGGCATGGGATCGGTCTCATTCGATGCTCAGATGTTGTCCACATCAAAAAAAAAAGTGAAAATTGAATTTTTTACCCTTAGGTTTACTCAAAACTCATGTCACTTAAAGATGACTTTTAATTATGTAATTAATATGTGACACCTACGTTCTCTGAAGAAAATTGTTTGCAAAACTTATGTCACAAATGTGTAGCATATATTTTTTGTTCCGGAGTTGCTAAAGGAAACGCCACAAATTGCTGGGTGGCGAACGTTTAATCTAAGTATTGTAAAACTCAAAATCTTATTAGAGGTTTTCTAGATTTTCATATCTAATAAACTATTTTTTTCAGTAAGTTAAACTGTCTTGCCTTCCCTCTCTCAATTTTCTACTGGGATTGTTTCTACTGCTCGTTCAATGTGTGTAGAAGTGTGTGGAGGTGAATTGAGGCCTGTCAGGGGCCATCTTTTCAATACAAGTCATGTGTAAAACCTTTTCTTCTGTGTTGTATGTATGTATTGTCGTTTTTTAATGATGATTTTTTCATACCCTTCTTTGTAATATTTTTACTTATTTTTTCGTTTTTCTATTGTTTGCTGCGAGTATTTTAGTTAAAATTTTAGTTTAGTCATCATTTTTACTACTTTTTTTTATTAAGTACTTTTCATTGTTGTTTCATATCCATGCATTTTCCTAAGGCCTGTTGTTAAAAGCGGTAAATTCTCACTTTAATTGAAGTGTATTTTTATTATTTTTTTTTTTTGTGATATGTATGTACAGTGTATGTATGTACATAACTTAAGTATGTTTGTTATACTATATTAGTTGTTGTTGGTGGTATTGGTTAATTTTGCTGTCACTTCAACTGCTTTTAAATCTTTCCAAATCTGGAAAATTGAGAAGCATCAAAAGAAAGGCTTTTGTTTATTCTCAAATCTTATTACAGTCTTGTATTTTTTTTTAATCATCACTCTTGAATTTCACGCTTCAATGCATTAAAAAGATAAGTTGAGTTGCGTTAAAATCAAAACAAATGAGATGAAGTGAAATGAGTTTACTGTGGCAGCAACATTTTGTAAGAACAAAAGGCCATAAAATTAAGCTTTTTGGCATTTTAATCAATAAATAAGTAGGTTTTTGTATTATTGTTTTAGCAGAAATTTTATACACTTAAAATGAAATGAATTTTTAATATCCAATTATTTTCAGTTGGTTTCTTCATTTTATAAATAATTAGACCATTGAATTATTAACAACATGGTTAATTGGAAAATTAAATACTTAAATTTGTGTATACAAACTCCATTCGAGCAGAAAAGTATTTTATGTTAAAGCATCTAAGAAATTATATGTACACAGACCTTGAATGCGATGGCTAGTGAAGGACCGATCAACTTCGCAAATTTAAAGCTCGCATTAAACTTCTATCCAGCTTAATTTTTGTCAATTAAATAAGTATCTGTAGGAGCTACGTTGAAATAAGGGATGTAAAAGGAATACCGATACCAACATATTGGCGTTATTTAAGGTTTTCAGATATCGATATGTTTTGTAAAACAATGTAATTTCCAATGCTTATATTTTGCATAAAAACTAACTGATCTACCAAAATCATCGTCCAGTACCCATGTTCTGTAACTTTAGTCAGAACTTCTCGCATCAAAAAGATGTGAAACAGAATATTCCATCGTTTCTCAAAAAGTGAAAAAAAAGACTTTACGTCGCTACGTTATAAATGTCATAATATTACACTCGAAGCCGATGTGACATTGCAGAAGTTCAGAACGCCAGATGCACATATCGTTGACGGCGATCAAAATTTTAAATTTTCTAACGACGACGGCAAAAATACAACCGTCGCGTCGGCTATACCAAATAATGTATTGTGCGACTTTAATGTTTGTTGTTTTTATGCAAGCGAGCTTTGAAATCATTCGTACATATATTTTATAAAAATTTTAAAGGAAAAATAATTAAACAATAAAAAAATGTGCCAAGAACAAAATATTATTATTATTATTCTTTGAATTTTGCATTTTTAATTGTTTTTTAGTGTTAAAATTTTTTCTCGACCCATTTTTATTCGCGAGTTTATTTGACAGTTAAAAGCGGGAACTTTTCTTACAAAAATGTTACAGACACTATTTTTCTTTAAATTGGCGAGTAATTTTCTTACGTTACAGCTAGTACTCGCTAAAAAAAGTTACAGACACAGTTCAGTGAGAAAAACAGCTGTTTGTTGCAATATATGACATTTTTGTTTCATTTCACACATTTCAATCGAAAAGTTTCTCGATGCGAGAGTTAAAGAACATGGGCACAGATTTGCAATTTTTAAAAATTCTGCCTTAGAACTGCATTAGTGTCCAGATTATAAAATTCTAGCTTGGCAATTTTTGTATTTCGAAACTTCAAGTTTAAAAGTTTGATCAGAATTGCAGAGTACTTGAAACTGAGTACCCGTCCCCAATCTTCTCATCCCATTCACCGATACACGCAAGAAAATTATGGACGATGACTAAGGTTTTTTGAATTTTTTTTTAGTACATATAAACAAAGCCAAAAATATTTTATAATTTTGTTTTTGCTGTTTGCAGAAATTCATATTGAATTTTTTTATTTCAAACCCTGCATATGAAAAAAATATGATTTACAGAAATAGACAATCAGTCGGACGGCCATTATTAGATCGATAGAATTCATGGATTTTCAAAAATATTCCTACGACTTTGGAAATTTTAACATTTTAAAATAAGATCATTGGAAGATATTCTATTTCTCCGTTGTCAATAAAACCACTTAAATAAAAAAGAGAAAAATATGTACTTAAATTTTACTTAGATAACTTAAAAGTTTTATTTAATTGATTTAAAACTTTTGCTATTTACTAAACAGAAATCAATTAAATACCAGATTCTTGTTATGACCCAGTGACCAGGAAATTGTTATTGGTAATTTTTCATCCAGAGATAAATTATACATTAAACATCTGTGAATAGAAACGTATCGTTTTCAAATTATTCAAAGATCAAAGGTTAGAATTTTTAATTTTTTGAGTCCATTAACTATTTATGGTAGCAAACAGCTTTAAAAAGAAAATAGAAAATACCCTCAACACAAAGAACACAAAATCATTGTAGCGCATGAATACTTAAAAACTTCACCCCATGGGATGGATAAAGTGAATACACACAGTATAACAAACAAACTATATCTGTAGTATTGAATAAATTTATCGTATTTTTGAATGCAATTCATGTTTCCTCAATAAACAGTAATTATGTAAAATTATAGGACAATTGAAACTGTATGAGAGAGTAAAAGAAATTTGTGGAAATTGACACAGAAAAAAATATTTGTAAATAGATACATGTACGAATACATTTGATATGGGATAGAAAGACTATTGAACCGTATGTTTCTGATGAGAGTATTGTACTCATAGAATTATTTGATGGACAGGGTGTTGCATTTAAATATTTCGGTTTTATATGAACAGTTAGTTAGTTGGAAAACAGTTTGGCAATTATGTAACATATAATTATTGCAATCCTTTCTTGCCTTCTATTCGGTAATTCTTAAATAAATTTGTTAAAATCAAGTGTGTTTTAGCTGCATGAGAACTTAAAATGATAATACAAGATATAAATACAATCTGGTAGATAATGCTATGGCATTTATTTTTTAAATATGATTTCCGGCATATGTCCGCCGCGGCTACGTCGTCGTTAACCAATAACTTAACAGATACCCATGAAAAGTTATTCAGAGGCTTTAAATCGCACGAACGAAGAAGCCAGTGAACAGGGCCACATCTGGGAATAAAGTTGTCACCAAATTAATTTTGCAATAAATCGATTGTTTAGCGCGCTGCGCCGTCTTTTTGGTACCAAATGTCGTTGATATTTAGCTGCTTAGTTCTCGGAAACAAAAATTCAGTTAGCATGACTCAATAGCGCTCGCCATTTACCGTAACGGCAGCCCCATGCTAATTTTGAAAGAAATAAGGACCGATGATGCCGAAAGCTCCAATTGGATCTTAACTCCAAATAGGGCGGTTTTGTTTATTGACGTAGCCCTTTAAACAGAAATAAGCTTCACAAAACACGATGCTTTGATCATAATGCTTTGATTCGACGTAAACGATAATCATTAGGCTTCAATTCTAGCACAAATTCTTGCCTAAGTAAAATTTTCCAATTATTCGAAGGACAAGCCGCAAGAAGCTTAGAATGAAGACGAATCGACATTTCTTCTTCAATACTTTACGCGGAAGCAGCCATATTCTCTTCCGAACGCCCATTTCTTTGTCTTGTTTATGGTTTTGAATTGTGAAGAGCAAAATTAGTGCGATAACGATCATAACTGCAAGAAATGCTTGCTCACTAGGCCAATTATGTTCATCGTGAAATGGACGAAGTGCTCTATGAACTTCGCGAACAGATTTTTTTTTAAACTAAATTTCCACAAGCTGAAAGCATTGTTCTAGTCTCAAGCGATTCATGATGACTTGACAAACCTTACTGAACAGAAATGTCAACAAAGTTTGGCTTTCTCAGCTGTTAAACCGTAGTTAAAGATATCAATAGTTCTCATCCAGCTAACAAAACACCTGATTTGTTTAACTACAGTAGAATCCCGATAATTATAGGGGTTTTCGATTTAGCGTTGTTTCGATTTAACGGGGTTAAAATAAAATAAATTCGAATTAACGGGGTTTTTCAATTTATTTACTAAAACGATAAAAAAAACAGAAAAAAAACGGTTAAAAAGAAAAAATATATAAAAACTGTTCATGTAACAAACTGATCTTAAGAAAATAAAGAAACAAACAAGGAAAAAACCCACGCGAAAAAAATAGCGTTAAACAAAAAATTATTCTTACCATGTTTCTGTTGTTTTTATTACGAATTATAAGTGGTAGTTAGCAAACAATTACGATTTATAAGAGGCAAAGAAGATTTTATTTGAAAAAAATTACGAATTAGCGAGGGGACCAAAATGTATGGAAATTTTAAGAATTAACGAAATTTTCCAAGGGACCGACAGTTTATTTCGAATTATCGGGAATTACGATTTATCGGGGTACGAATTATCGCGATTTGACTGTATTTCGGGTTAGGATCCAGAAATTCCTTTTTAGTTAATTTGAGCTGTTTTTTGCTTTTATTTAACTTTAATGCATACAATATATAGTTAGAATTCAAGTTCCAGTTTAGTTTTTTTATGTTCTAGTCCAGTCGTAGTTTAGGTCTAGTTCAGTTATGGTTCTAGTTCTAGAGCTTGTTTAGTTCTAATGTTGTTCTACTTCAAATTAGTTTCGGTTTTATTCGAAATAGTCTGCTTCAGTACTCTTATTTACGCACCCTGTGTAGTAAAGCAGGGGTCTGTTTGGGAGTAAACATATGTACTTATGTATATTAACTTCTTAGCCAACTAACCTTAATAATCCTGTTTGCAATGAGTTTTCCCAAACATGACGAAAATACGTTACTTTGATAAACATAGACTAGGAAGCAGAAAACTGCAAAAGAAAGTATTTTTGATTTGTAAAGGGAATTTAGAAATTTACAATAAAAAGGGGAAATTGAACGGCGCACGTCAGGCACGTACATATAAGCGTTAAGTGGTTGTAATTTGAGATTCAAAGAGCACTCCTAACTAACTATAGTGGCAAAGAGGGACCTTTCAATTGCGACTACAACTTTAAATAGCTACGACTTCTGGCAGACGAAGAGTCATAGGAAAAAGTATGCTATAGGACCTTTTTGAAATGCATACAAAGTAACAAGGATAAAAACTAATTATATAAAAAATATAGGGATGAAGAAAATGTAGACATAGAGAGAAGGACATTTGAAAACTTTTTATCTTCTGTTCAAAATAATGACGATGCAATTGTTCTGAATTGCTTGTTTGTTGTCTTTTATGAATAAGAACTTTAACAAAACCTTATTAAAGTGGCAAGCGTTATTGGAGTCTGTATGTTTGTACACTGAATGAATGTATGTATGTTTCATAGTGTGCAACATTATCATAATCATTTTTAATATTAAGGGAAATAAGTATGATATAACAAACAATTGCAAGCTGACAGATTATAAGACTAGCAGGAATATGGAGGGGCATCATCATCTCATCATCATAAACACACTGTGAGGATATTTAAGCAAAATAGAATATTAAATGTCAGCGTCATAAGAAAATTAAATATACGGTTAGGAGGGTTGCTAAGCAGAATCCACACGGAAAAAAATTTTATTACAAGGACAATAAAAAGCGAAAACAAAAGATTTTATTAGGAAACGAATAGAGAGGAGCAATGTACTGAAAGAAATATGTATTTATCTAAAACACCCAAACAAAAAAATGTTTATTCTATTGAAGTTTATGAAAAGCAAGACTAAAAAGAATTTTGATAAACCCGGCCATTCATCAGTATCGTATGATTTTGTTTTTGTACATACGCCGTTCTGTGCATGGATTGCCACGCAACAAAGTCAATTGCTTAAGGAATGAGGGTTGCAAACCGAATTTAGCAACTACAACAAAAAAATAATCATTTACGCAATTTCTTGTTTAATTCCTACCAAAATTGTATAATATTTGTTGGGTGTCGGAAGTGTTGTTGTTACACTATGCGTTAAGAACACTTGATTCTCGTTTAACACCACAGGACATTTTCAAGGTCGTAAACCAGGACAAATAAAAAGAAAAAAAATAAACATAACCAAATTTTACTTTCTTTAACTATATTTATATATATATATATATATATATATATGTATATATATGCGATAGGATATTTGATAATGAAAGTATCTTTTGTTTATTTTAGATTTCTCAGGATTACTTCGTTTGTTTGAAATTAAAAATGGACCATAACTTCTTTGACCTTCACTAGAAATAATGCTTAAGCTTAATGAACTCCACATATTATATGGGAGCTATGACCGAAATAAAACATATTTGTGCCAAATTACACTGGGCAACAAAAAAAAATCATCCTCAATACTTGCAACGCGAAATGAAACTAGACTATTGGTAGAGCAAATAAGCCAAAGGATTTTGAAAAGTTAGCTAGGGTTCCCGAAATATCGGTCCCTTAAAGTTCTGAATTTTTAGAAAAGGGGTTTGGTATTAGTCAATAAAAATATACTCAATGCACTTCTGAGCTAAAATACTATTTCAGATGTCTGCAGTAGACAAAAGTATACAAAAAACGGCACTTTACAGGGTTAAAATGTTCCACGAATATTTTCTGCATCAAATTTTACTAGGGGCCTTCTAAGACCAAAAAAACGTGCAATGTACATGAAACGAATTTTCGTAATTCCGGTCCTTGAAATTTTTGAATTTCTTAAAAAGGCGTTTGGTACAAGCCAAAAAAATATACTAGATGTACATCTGACCTAAAGGACTATTTCAGACGTCTTCAGTAGAATTGTATTGCGATTCTGTTCTTAGAATATATTTACTCTCTCACACTCAATTAGGGAGTCATAAAAATTTTAATAAGTAGCTGTTAATATAGTCTTTCACAGAAAAAAAATTACTTGAACAGTGTCCCAAAACCATAAATCTCAAGTAAAAGACTTGAAAATTCACTATACGATGCAGAATTTTGTTGTCTGTCGGGCTGCGTATTTAAATTTTTAGACATCTTAAGTTTAATTGTCTGCCTAATGTCCGGCTAGATTGGCAAAAAGCCCAATGTCCGTCGGTCTGTTAGTGTTTTCTTCTTATTCAGATGTAGGTGCGTAACCCTACGTTTCCACATGCAAGTAATTAATTGCAAGTATTGTATACTAGGGTGACCGTTAAAATCAAAAGTTGGATTTCTTTTGGTCTCACCAGCCAATTTGGTGGGTATTGATAAAAAAAAACAACGCACGCCCACCTAAATTTGAAAAAAAATTTATTTTTACATGAAATCTGACTTTTATGTTTCATTACTTAGAAAATATTAATTTTTAGAAAAGTTCCTAAAAAGCTTTTCCTTTATCTCTCATTGAACAAATTAAACTGAAGTAAACATCTTTGATTTTGTTGCGTTTTAACCTAATACGGATACACTGCATCCAGTGGTGGTTAGTTAGTCTTAGGTTAGTTCTTGTTTTCGAGATGTACCGTTATTTCGGATATGGTGGAGGTTCCACAACATATAATCGCGTAACTCAAATACGGCTTAAAGGTTTTTCATGTATCCGCAGTCATTTTAGAAACATAATTTTTTTAGCAAAATTTCAAAATTTTTGTTTAAAAAATCATACAAAATTGAAAGATGCTTATAATTTTTTTTAAAACATATAAATACGAATTTGCAAACAAAAAAAACCATAAGTGATTTTCAAAAACCCGTTTTACATACATACATACCTGCATATTTATCATATTTTTGGGCATTTTTCAAATATTTTCATATAAAACATCAGAGTTAACTGCAGACATGGAAAAAATATTGTGGCCACTTTTTCATATAAATATCCAATTTATAAAATTAAAAAATAATTTTAGTTTATTAACAAAAACGTTTTTTATTGTTCTTTTAAACAAATTTTCGCACGTCTACCCGTTATTAAAATTATATGCTAGTGCTTTCGTTTTTTTTTATTATCATACGATTTTAAGTTTTTATATAAATGGACCTCAAAAAGATTTTAAGTTTTTATGCGGTTTCGATCCATTTTAGCTTGAATATATAAATGGATTTCAAAACAATATTAAAAACTATGGATATTATATAAATTGTGGTACAAAATATCTTCCATATTGACAAGTGTTGGCATTTTTTAACCGATCAAAGCCAGTTAGCCACTAAAGACAACTAAAATAACATCACAAAGTTCTTTCTACCAACTTTTTTTTTTGTCGATCAGTGTTAAAAAAACGTAAGACAGCTGACTGCTTTTTATTGATTTTATTAATTGTGTAATGTGTATAATAAATAAATTTCGGAAGTTTTTAATTGCCAAGAATTTTTTTTTTAAATCATGATTTTTTAGTGAATATCAAGAATTTTACAAATTTGAATCTGCCAAGCCTTCTTCATAACTTAAAAATCTAAGTATGCAAAAATGTGCGAAATATCATGTTTGTGATAAAGACCATATTTAGACTTAACATTTAATGCCGAGGTTTTTTCTATTTTCTTTTAAAGTAGTTGCTACGAAACTCTTTTCACATTTACATTTAAACTTTTTTCAAGCATTTTTTCAACTTTTTCAACCCGTTTTCTTCCATACACCTCTTGCTTACAAACAAAAAGTTGCATGCGAAAGTTGCGGCGTTAATTGCATAATGTAAATATGATCAAAATGCGCGGTTGTTCTACTTGTTGATACGCGTTGCTTATACCCTTTACTACAGGTGGAAAGGGCGGAATTGAATAATTGGGCATGGTAACTCCCATCAAAACACATTACAGAACAACAAGAGCCGAAGTTTCCAAATAAGAAACAAATATTTTGGTTATCAATATGGGCTGGGGTAGAGAAGTGGGTGTGGTACAAAATAGCTTTTTTTTAATAGATTGTGGAGGCAGTTTTGGATTTTGTTCATATCTTAGTCATTTATGGACCGACAAGCACTAGGGTTTTTGGAAACCCCGTTTTAACCTATACACGGGCAGGCGGAAGTCATTAAATCAACTTCAGTACTCATAAGTACCCAGAAGATCAATATAGTGAAAATTACGAACGAAATGGCAAACTTTTATATACACTGTGGTAATTGTAACGGGTGGGCAAATTAACCCAAATAATGAAATAAGTGGTATGTATTTAGTTCACCATAAAAAAAATTTACAAATTCTAAGAATTTTAAGTTTTTTAAGTTTATTTGCAATTACAATAAGTAAATTAAATTTTCGATATACAGCGAAAATCGTTCTGTCGTGTGCAACTCATAATAGAGGTTCTTAGATTTGCAAGGGTTGCCAATAGCGGAAAGTCGTTCGTTTTTTCTGAATATAAGTGCTATCCGATGGGATGTATTTTACATATGTACTGTCAAATTTTCCATCTGTACAAGTTGTACACATCGTGTAATACATATGAATCTTTTCATGTCTTAAATACATGTGGATATACACATGTAATTTTTTCGATTAGAACATGCTCTATTTTCCTGCGGCAAACATAAACAAAACAGCTGGTTTGTTTTGAAACGAAATTGTATGAAAAATATATTGAAAAGAAAAATTAAAGAAAATGGATAATGAACATGGAAAAGAAAGTATTTTTCGATTTTTAATAAATTAAATTATGAATTATTTATTGTAGTTAGATTGGCCAAAAGAAGCAATTCTTGAAATGATTGGGTTGTGGCAAACTTATGAGTGTATCTACAAGCCCAAAAATAAATTTTACTACAACAAGCATTCCAGGTATGCTGCATTTAGAGGATTTTTTACCCGGAGTTTTTCGATTCTCGGGAAAACGGGAAATTTTTTTAAATTTCCCGAGATCCCGCGATCCCGCTCCATATAAATAATACAAAGTAAATTTATTTTAAATGAATGAAAAAAACTTTTTCCAAAAAAAGCGCAAGGGAACTTGTTTACAAAGCAAGTAAATGAAATGCCTAAATACTTCAAAAATTAATTAAAGGTTGAAAGAGGAACTTGAATTATTATTACCTTACGCTTTTATATGTACATTTTTCGTATCATTATGCTCTAGATACAAGATAAAAAGATAACATAAACATAACAATTTAATTCATAAAACAATAATAAAACCAAACAAAAATTGTGGTACTCAACTTATGAGATCAAAAAGTAAATTCATAAAATAGATAAAATATTTTAAATAAATATGTTTTATAAATATATTAACATTTTTTAACAGCTTAGGAAATAATATTAAGACACACTCAATGCGTTTAGAAAGTCGGCAACGAGTATATTTCTTATTTTATTTACTTATTACCATGTTTCCGAAACATTTCGTTCACTTTTTTACCGAGATTGGACAAATAGTTTAAAGTTGTTGCATATTTCGAATTCCCAGTCCGAAGAAATTTTTCTTTTTTATAAACAACGTCTATATAGCAGTCAAATGTATGTCGAGATTGATGCAAAAAATAGCATCAAACGGACTTCTTCTTACAAGATCCACTTGTAATCTTTAGGACAATGTGTTTTTAAAATTGTATGTTGTAGTATCTTACACGAGTTTCCATAGTTTTTTTTATTTCGGTTTCCCAGCACTTCCCGATTATATAAGCCGTCACAAAATGAAACAAATTTATGTTTATCACCTCATAAACATATCTTCATATCTCAAATTTTTTTTATAATGTTAAGTTAATTAAGCAAAGTGTTCCTTCATATTTTCTCGTAACAAAAAATCGGTATTTTATTTTAAACTGAACCGAAGTTATAGCAAAATATATCTTTAAATCGGTGCATTTTTAAAACTTTAATCGCATTTTGCCAAGCTCGATTTTTTTGTAGATATGACTTTGCTGCAATAAAGGAGCGATATTTTTGGATATCTCCTATTTTTAAGATTTGTCCATGGACAATTAAAATTTACTGCCTGCATCTTATTTTGAATTTATATTCTTTATTAACTCTTCACTTTACTAAATTTATTAATTATCAACTGTTGCACGGCACGTTCTGCTTTTGGTAGATTTATTGAGTCAGTAGACATTGATTTACGTACTCACTTCTTGTTATTGATCTAATCGACAACCAAATCAACAGATGCCAATTTTTAGAGAATAGAAAACAAAATTTCAAAGTATAAATAGTTTTTTTCTGAAACTATGAGGAACTTTGATTTCCCGGTATCCCGCAACAAAAATCCCGGGAAAACGGGAAATAAAATAATAAAAATTCCCGGGATTTCCCGTCCCTAGCTTCATTCAATGCAATTGCTGAAAAGTTGAAGGTATTTAATGAATCAATTGGGCCAACCGATATAATTTACAAATTGATTTATACAGAATAAAATGCAGTATTTACGTCGACAGTTTATCCGGAAGCTTTCCAAAAGTAAGGATATAAAAAGTGGAGCATGTGCAGATGATATTTATGTCCCAACCGCGTACTGGTTCAAGGAGTTGAGTTTTTTGAAAGGTTTTGTGAAAATTAGAACAGGAAATTGTAATTTGTTAGTAAGTATTTGTTTCAAATTTATGAATTTTTTTTTGTATAAAATAAAGCAGCCACTCCATAAAGACCGATTCTTTTTGAATTTATTTTTTTTGTTTCTTTTTTTTATTTTTATTTCAGATAACATAAATTTTACTTTTAAGAACTTTATTATTTCAGCAGCTTTATAATTAAAGCAATTTACACATGTTAAAAAGTCAGCTTTGGTTGATTTATAGGTTATGTCATAAAAAACATAAACAGTGTGATAGCAAAAATTATGAATCGTATGTAAAATGGAAATTTTGACATACATACGGAATTACATATGGGTAAGAAAAGTGACAGTACATATGTAAAATACATCCCCTCTGATAGCACCATAAGCAATTTTTGTTTTGTGTTTGCAAGAATATTTTTAGATATATCTTTATTACCGATAGTTTTAATCAAAAACTATAAGCAGCTTTACTAACAAATAGCATTTTCAAAATTTTGACACTGTTGAAGTACATACATACATACATACATACATACATACATATATATGTAAATAAGCAATATATAGAACAAAATTTACAGCCAACTAAAAATTTAAAATGCTTGAATGTCTACAAAATTTGTAGCAGAGATAAAACAGGAAAAAGAAAATAAAACATAAGTCCTCATCCAGAGATCTTAAAGACGCCAGGGAAGGGTACAACTTTTGCCCCATAACTAACGAATTGATCTATGTGCAGTTGCTGCTAAGCATAAAATACTTTTTTGAACAGATTAAACAGCTTCGGCAAAGCAATAGTTTACTTATTTGCTACTTGTGCCCTTGGGCCAAGTTTGTCGTATATCCACCATAATGTTAAACACTTGCATGAGTTTTTATTCAAACACCATGAATGTGTTTCTAAAAAAATTCTTTCTGAGGAGTGTAAAAAATGTTCTAGGTGTTCGGCTTACTTTCATATGATATTATACAATTTTCTTGTAATATGCACGTATGATTTTCATACCCTTTGCCGCCACGAGTGGTGTGTGCGGGTAAATTAGGTTTGGCTGTTCGTGTGTAACACCAATAAGTTTTTATCTGATGCTCTAGGTCCATGAGTAACCCAGCAAAAATGATTCTTTCCCGGAAGCAGTAATGTAAGGAAGAATTCGGAGTGCAGCGCTTACGCTTCTAAAAAATATTACATGGCTTTTGTTTTAAGTTCCGCGCATAGGAGATCTGCTTTAGAGATCTGAAGTTTTCTTTTTTCACACTTTGAAAACTAACATGATTTACGTGAATAACGTTAGTGAAAACAAGTCAGTGATGTGAGGCTGTGCCTCAACTTGGATACCATCGACCGACATTTTAAATATTTTAGGAGTGGTATCTACATATATGATATCTATTTATTATTGATATATCTTTATAAATGATTTGATTTGCTATGAATGATTATCTATTTTCAATTGATATACATGTTCTTCCTTACTTCTGTTTTATTCGTACTTTTTGAATTTTTGTGAATTCTTCTCGAAGTCCAAGTTAAATTTTTCTGCTTTTAAATTTTTGTCTTTGTGTTTTTTGTTGACCTTTTTTCAGCACAACATGAAGGACAAATGTTAACAGAGAGCTCGTGCCTTAGCTTTTAGCAATAATTAGTATTGTTGTTGTTTTTTTGAACTGTTCTTGATCTTTTTAATTAGGCTAAAGTTCATCAAATTTAATTTTCATTAAATTATTTTTATGAAGAAAGGAATTTTACAACAGAATGAAAAATCATTTATAAATTTTAATTAATTTCATGTTGTAAAATTCCTTATTAATAGTACGGTGAGTACGGATTTTCTTAAATCAAGTACAGAAAGATTGTTTCAAGTACGCAAAAAACCTAAATTATCCGTATTAAATCTGATTTCGTACTTGAAATAATCTGAAATGAGATTGATTTAAGTAAAACTAAGATAGAATCAATCTCAAAATGCGCTTGATTCAAGTATAATAAAGTTGATTTTATCCCTAATTCGTGCTTGAAAAAACCGAAAAAAGAATTTAGAAAGAAAAAGTTATTATGATTGATTTACTTACCCGTATTACACCATACAGAATGATAAAACTTTAACATCATGCCCGATATGGTTGTTACCTTAGAATTTTATGGAAATATTTAACCAAAAATATAAACTGAATGAGAAGCAAGAGTTCAAATTTACTTTTTAACCCTTCGTGGTGCACATGAGTTTGGCCAGACATTTTTTCAATGTGGATAGAAAATCAAAACATGCGTAAGGCGTAGGGTTAAACACAACGAAAAGTTAAATCTTTTTTTTACTTGATTTAAGAATTTTATACTTATTTCAAGATTGATTTTCGAAAGTAATCCCATTTAGGATTGTTTTGAGTACGTTTAAGTGTTATTCGTACTTGAATTTTCGAGTACGACTCGTACTTAAAGTAATCAGAAAACACTTGATTTATCCCCAGTGTTTTGCTTTCTGTGCACTATTTTGTTTTTTTTTTTTGGAAACACAAATCGTCTAAGTCCATATCATTGATTTCTGGCTACAAGAAGACCGTTGTCATTTCACGATAGCGACGCGATAGCGAATAAAAATTCACGGTAAGTGCTCGGCTGAGCTTATTTTCATTTTCGAAGACGCCGCCAGCCCATAAACCGCACCAAAGAGAACCTCTTTATTTATGCATCGGCTTTTTATCAGTCACTTGCTCTAATGCGGCTTGCTGTTCTGCCCGTTAACAAATTCACTTATGCTGACCAAACAAATTACGAAGTGCACGAAATGCATTTTGATTTGAACGCCTATTTTTGTGTTCCTCTATTGGTTGAATTTATGTAACACTGAAACAAAGGAATGTTAAATTAAGTTGGGCAAAAAGTTTGACGTTAAGGTGTGACCCACAATAAACATTGTCATTAAGGTTAGACCAATTTTTCGGATGGTCAGTTTTCGTTCAGATTTACAAAATTCCGATACCCACTAATCAAAAATCCTACATAAAGTCCTTTTGCCAGAATGTATAAAAGATTCGGCTAAGCCGAATGTAGCATTCTTGCTTGCTTTGTACATTTTCTACTTCAAAAAAAAACTTACAAAGGTAATCAGTATGAACAGTAATATTTAAACTAAAGAATTGGGGGTTGAAGTTTATCCTTTGTGGTGATGTATAATACGTTGTTGTTGTTGTTGTTTTTGTTGCTTTCAATCTCATATAAGCGAAATTGTTTGCCTAGCAACAAGCTTATTTTTTTTAAATAGTACGTTAACTTGTGTGCATAAGAACGTAGCAAAATATGTGTGTATTTTGTTGTATATTTTTTAAATTGATTCCAAATTGAAATACTAAATAAGGTATGAATAAATCCGATATTGTTTTCAAGCTACAATCTTCTGTTTTGTTGTTGTTTGCCCTGCGAGCTATAACTACGTACAATACATTTACCTTTTTAAAAGGGAAGAAGGAAAAAGAGGGTTGCAACTTTTATACTTTTCTGTTGCTGTTGTAGTTGTTGATTGCATGGTTTCCGTACAGGAAATGGAAAATTCCATTCATATTTTTACTGAAAATTCTATTAATTTTTTTTTGTTTTGCTTCCTTTGGCAAGTATTTCAAATATGCCAAACATGTTTTATAAATGCATTTCCTAATTTAATATTATTGCAAATGTAATTTAAATTTAGTTGACCAACAATAAAAAACAAATTATGTATATTGAAATTAATAAGAAATAAAATTTAATAAACTTAGAGAAAATTTAATATGATATTTAGTTAGTGTAAAAGTTTGCCATAAAAACTTTAAAAAAATAAATAAATACAAACTTATTCATACAGAATATTTGAGGCTTATAAAAGGTTTAAAAAAGTAATTTGCTTTTATAGAACTGAAATAATTTTTACTAAAAAAGAGTAAGAGGGCTATATTCGGCTATACCATCAGTAAGATCAGAGAGTAAAATAAATACCGTTTTTCAGATATAAATTAATATATTCTGTGCCACGTCCACTTCTTCATTTTGTCGGATGGTGCTTACTGATAACCAAGATGCTTGTACCTTTGAGTTAATATATCGATTTGCCTGATTAAAGTCTATCCCCCACATTCATAAAAAAAATTTCAGGTTTATAAAAGGTTTATGAAACGAATTTTCGATGAAAATTTGTTCAATAAACCTTTAATAAATCAACAATTTTTGTATGAATGTGAGGATACCCCAAATATTCATATACAAATTAAAACTGTTTGTTCGTTGGCTTATAGACTTCTTAACTACTGAAACGATTTTTACAGGTATGTATATCACGTGAGCCACAAAAACAAAATAGGCTACATATTTCTTCTATAGGGGCAGGGGAAGTGGTATCCTCTATAGGACACCGGTTTTCTCGATCTTTTTGCAGAACAATCTTCTGAGCCCAGTAATTGAGAAAAGATAGCAGCAGGTGAAGTGGTGGCCGCCATAGGACGTTAATGTTAAATATCGCCTATCTTAAGAACTGGTTATAGTGAGAATGTTAAAACTTGGTTGGAGTCACTCTTATGGTTAACTACACCTTAGCAAATTTCTTTGCTACTAAATATTCTAAAAAAACCTACGATCATAATTCTCCCTATCCATTTAATTTATCGCATTCAGCTGGTATACATTTTTCATTTTTGAGTAACGAAACAGTTTTATTAAACTTAAGATCGTTTAAAGCGACCAATAATTCTGGCCCTGATGGTATACCTAGTTGTATTCTTTAAAATTGTGCCGAAACTTTGTACGGCCCACTTACTACAATCTTCAACAAATCTATTGAATTGTGTATTTACCCGCCGAATGGAAAAAATCGTTTATTATTCCTTTGTTTAAAAGTGGCAATAAATTCGATGTTGCAAACTATAGAGGAATTGCTAAGCTGAATGCAATTCCTTAACTCTTAGAAAAAATTTTAACTGACAGCTTATCACACCAAATTTCTTCGCTGTTATCTCCTTGTCAACATGGATTTTGCAAGTCGCGTTCCACGACAACTAATATACTGGAACTTACTACTATGGTAAATGATGGATTTTTAAAAAACATGCAAACAGATGTAATTTACTAAGCAAACTATCACTAATGGGATTTAGTTGAACAGCCCTAAAGTGGCTGCGTTCTTATTTATTTGATAGAACTCAACAAGTAAAGTTTAGAAATGTTACCTCAACAGACATATACGTCCCTTCTGGTGTTCCCCAGGGAAGTCATCTTGGCCCTACACTGTTCACGTTATTTATAAATGACCTCCCATCTGTTATCTTGCATTCCAATGTACTCATGTATGCAGATGATGTCAAAATTTTCAAGAGCTTTATTGACTCTAATCAACAACTTTTACTACAGTCTGATATTGATAAATTTTCCCAATGGTGTACAATTAATTTAATGGAACTTAATATTAAAAAAATGTTAACATATGACATTCTACAGAACTTATAAATTAGATTCTCGATACTATGTTAATGAAATAATACTTGAAAAAGTGGACAGCATAACTGATCTGGGCTTTATGTTGGATCATAGTCTAAATTTCCGTAATCATATTGCGTTAACTGTTAACAAAGCTAACGGTGTTCTTGGTTTTATGAAACGGTGGTCTAGAGAATTTTCTGACCCCTATGTTACGAAACAACTTTATACATCTTTGGTTCGGCCAATTCTTGAATATGGATCCATTGTATGGGATCCTTACTATTCCATTAATATAAATAGTATTGAATCAGTACAAAAGCAATTTTTCGATTTTTTGTTTACGTGGTCTTGGTTGGAACTCATGTTCTGCCATCGTATGTTAATAGACTTGCTCTTATTAAGCTGCCAACTTTAAAAAGCCGCCGTATTATGCTGAGTATATCTTTTCTACTTAGATTGATTCATGGTGAAGTCGATTCTTCGTTCCTGCTTAGTAAAATTAACTGATTTTGTATTTAAATAGTTAATATGTTACACCTGTATTATATTCTTTAGTCTGTAAGGATTTTTAATCTATAGACCAAATAAATGTAAATGGGTAGACGCTAGGTGCATAAATGCGTAAATGAAGAAATATTATAGCGAGAATCTTTAAACGTGGTAAAAGCCACTTTTATGGTAAACTATTAATTAAAATATAAATGAGCGGGGAAGACGGAGGAGGAGCAGTTCCCCCCATAAAATTAAAATATTAAATGCCGCATATCTGAAGACAAAAAAGCCTTTGTAGGACCCACTCCTTAGATAAACCATATTTTTCAAAATAAAAATAACCCGGTTATGTGCAGGGGGAGCAAAACAAATGTTTACTGTAGCTCCCTGTGAGCCTCAAAATTATTTTGTGGATAGGGGAAGGGGAGAAGTACCCCCACAGGACGCTAATGTTGAATCAAATTTATAACTAAGTCAAGTGACTGATTGATTAACCATTTAATACTTATGGTGTTTTCTTTTCTGCAAAAAAATACCACATTTTCAAAGGTGCATGTATAAAATGTCTTGCCGAACATGTAATACTGCAATTTTTATTTGACGAGAACAAAACACAAAATTGGATCGTCCTGTTTTTAACAGCTGACAAAAGTTTGTTCTTCAATATATAAAAAAAATGTACATAAATCAAAAAGTGTGTTCTTCAAAATATAAAAAAAACATTTACCCAAATTTGTCAGTAGATTGATATTAAATAAATAAATAAATGAACAAAATGAAAGACGAAATTTCAATTTCTTTAAGGCAGAATTAGTCTTTACTTTCTGTTTCTGTTCTGTTCCGTGCCGTTCTGTGTAAAAATTGTAATAGTTACTTTTTCTGTAGCAACTTATCAGCCATTTATGACAAATTTATTAGTTTTGCATCGTTCATTGTTTTATTTCAATAAGTTTTATGCACATGAATTTGAAGAAATTAAATTTTATGAATTTTTAAAATCAAAAAATTGTTTTTTTCAATAAAAATATGTATTTTTTATTATTTATTTTGCTGTCACATACAATTACTTAACAATTTTTTTTGATCAAGGCGAATTGACTGGAAGGTGAGGTCAACTCTACAACAACACTGCTTCTGTGGTCTGGTTGTCAAAAATATTGCTAGTAAAAAATAGGGTTGTTTACATAAAAAACTAGTTTGTATACAAACTTTGACAAGTTGACCCCACGTCAATTCGCCTTTTTTTTGATTTTACAAACTGAACCGCAACAAAACAGAAATACTAATCAATTTCACAGGTTTTTTAATAACAAAAACAAATCAGCTGATTCGTAACAGAACAGAAAGTAAAGACTAACTGAGCCTTTAGTTTGTTTCTCATAACATGAAAATACCTTTGCCAGATTGCCGATTTCTGAACACCAAGTTTTTACGAATTCTTGATTTGAAGTTTTTTTTCAAAAATAATTTTATTACACCGAATTCATTTAAATTTTGTACCACTGACATCCTACCATTAACAATACTGTTGCCAGTAAAATTTCGAGAAAGATACATTTTAGTTTTCAAATTGATACACTTTTTCCCAAAAAGATACATTTTGAAATAAATTTGAAAATTCATTTCTAATGTTTAACAATTATTAACATAACATTTTTATTTCATATTTAATAAATATTGTGTAGAAAATGATATAAAATAAATACATTTTTATATTTATTTATTTAATTCATAAATACTATAAAATTTATTATATGTAACCATCTTTGGATGTTATCAAAACAAATTCATTTTAGTAAAAATTAATATACGAGTTAAGGCGTTACTAAGGCGTTTATATCAAAAAGTTCATATAAATTTCCAGAAAATAAAAAAGATGTTCATATTTCTTCCGAACAACTTCGCACAACTAGTTATTATCGATTTAGTTGGATCATATGTTGAAACATCCTTAGTGTTTTCTTTCACTATTATTAAAGTTTTAATAAGTTAATAAGTTTTATTTGTCTAAAAATTCTCTTATATCTTATTTCCGTACATTTTGCGTACACATTCAAAAGATACGAAAAATGTCAGGATTATACATGGCACCTAAAGTCATCAAAATATACGAAAAATGTGTCTTTCGTATCCTAATGGCATCACTGATTAACAATGTAATGCTTTCTTTTGTTTTTACTATAAAATAATAGCAAAAATAACTATTAAAACTTAAAATTTTTACTGTCCTGATTAGAGGCGATTTGTCTCAACTTCGTCTGGTAACCCCATATAACATCTAACGTTTTTTTTTTCAACTAGTGCTTATTTCGTCAATGGTACCACTTAGCTCATGTCTGATTTGACAGATAATTAGTTTTATCCTTCCGCTGAATGAACATGGCTGTGTATACGCTTGCACAGTGCTGGGAAATATTGCGACATTACTTTGAAAATCATGGTTATGTTGCAGAATGTGTGCAAAAATTGCGTACGGATTTTGGATGAAGCTCATTTTGATCTTGGCGGGTATGTAAACAAACAAAAATTTTCGCATTCGGGGCACAGAAAACCCGCACGCATACACTGAAAAGCCGAAGAAAAATGGACCAAAATCCGCACCAAACAGTGACTCGTTTTGGGTGCAACAATGCAAATGCGACAATTTTGCTTGTTTACATACCTGCCAAGATCAAAATGAGCTTCATCTGAAAAGATGATTTTTTGGCAAAATCTGCATCTTCTGTAAGTCGATCGCAGGCCCACTTAGCGAAGCGATAACGCATATTTTGCCAGCGTTGTTCAAGCGTATACACAACCATATTCGTTCAGCGGAAGGATAAAACTAATTATCTGTCAAATCAGACATGAGCTAATTCTATTTCTGCTTTCATTGGTCGCACAAGGAAAAACATGCAATAGCATATTTGTGGTTTCCATAGTCATAACATAGTTTTGTTCGGGCGGGCCCATGATTTCACATTGTTCCCAAATATAGTATAGGGTATCATATGGTCGGGTCGGTCTTGACGAATTCTACTTTTTTTGTAATTTTTGCGTGTTGTTTCATTTGCAATATTTAAACCAAAAATGGTACACTTATGTATAATTAAAATGTTCCTGTTTTAACCACAAACATTTTTTAATAAAACAGCTTAATAGTTATATAATAAAGGCCTAATGTTTTAACAATGTGTTTGCTTGATTTTTTTCCTTTTTTGTTCTTTTAAGATTTTTGTATTTTTTTCTATCCCTCGAGTATAATTTTGCCAAAAAAGATAATGGAAATGCTACGGACAAAATGTTTAGCTTGAATTGAAATTGCCCAAAACCAGGGAATCTTTATATTTTCAGATACATGTGCGTGCATGGCCATAGTATTAAAGTGCAAAGTTAATTTATACATTGTGTATCCCATTAATATATTTTAGAGATTTTTAAACATTTATTAATGCCAAGGGAAACTGGAGTTATGATTAAAATAATTTTTAACAAAGAAGTATACAATCGTACTCCAAGGTGCCAGTAACATGTCATAATTCTAGGTTATGTTTAATACTGAAAATACGTAAAAGCGATGGAGATATCACTGAAATAAGAAATAACTATAAGCTTGTATTCTGTGTGTACGCTTTGCTTATAATATTGAAAATAACTCTTGGAAAAGTTATACAAATAAATTAGGAATTTTATTTAAATAAAATAGTAAAGATTTTAAGGTAAGAAATTTTGAAACAAAATCTGAGACTTTTGAACAATAATTGCAACTGTCAGATGTATAATTCGTTTAATAACAAAACAATAACATTTTATTGAGATAACCTTTTTTATAATTTTAGGCGACAGCGTATTTTAGGAATATGATGGTGGTTGAAACGCTACCTCTAGAGTCTACCCTCACCTTAAAATAAACTGATCGACGTTAAAGCACTTTCTGAACCGATCTATCGAGCTCCAAGATAAAAATCTTTAATTGCAAAATTTGCAGGTTGCAACAATAGAGGGTGATTGGTGAAATCTTCAAAAAACCATATTTGGCTCTTAATTGGATATAAGAACTAGTCGTGCAGTTAACTTTTACTGCGATAATAATATAATACATGTTGGTATCAAATGGCATAACTAAAATCGGTCCAAAATGGTTTTAAAAAATGATTGCTTGTTGAGTTGTAGCCACCATTTTATATTAAAACATCCTCTTTACACTATTCAGGTTTTCGGACTTAAACAGGTATTGGCTTGAAATTTTCTATATAGATTTCATTAGCCAAAAATTATATAAGGAAAATTGGCTGAAAATTATTTCCGTTATTTTTAAAAATCGGACCAATGTATTCCAAAAATGTAAAATTTTAAATCGTTTTAATTCGCAAACTGTAAGGGATAAGTAACGCAGGCAAGTTCGTTTTGTTTTATCATAGCGAAGGCTGGAAGCATATACATTAGAGTGGCCATAGTGGAAATTTTTTTGAAAAGTTAAATTTTTCGCACTGAAAAATATGAGGTTGGGGATAAAAATAATTATGCATATTTTATTTTTTTTTTTTTAATTCCGAGTACCTCCGGGTTGAGCCCAAACTTTTACTACATTACCCATTTATCACTATTTTTGTTCCTGTTTATATTTAAATAACAACAACATCTGACTTTATGTTCCCAACTGAATTTCTTCGATACCTATAATTATTACCTTTCCAACGAGCCGCAATAGTCTGCAGATAAACTACGGATAATCTTGCCCGGAAGACCCTAAAACCAAAGTCAAAAAAAAAAAAAAATTTATTTTAAATTTTTTTTATTGCTGATAATATTATACTAATGAAGATTTTTTGTGGGATGAAATGTTTTTTCTGTAGTGCTCCACAACTTGAAGCAAATACTGCTTATCCTCTTCGTCGTATGTCAATGGCCGATTGAAATCTGTAATTAGTTATATTGCTCTTTCTGCCGGGTCATTTACAACGGTTAAGTGTTGGCATATTCGTTTTGCGGTGCAGTAATCTTCTTGGTCATTCCAAATTGATGGATCCAATTCAAAAAATGTCACATCGATTTCTAAACGATGGAAAAAACGCTTGGTGCGAGGAGTAACGAAAGAACTTAAATCCTTATTTTCAAACGATTTCACTTGTTCCAGCGTTAAGTTTAATCTTTTTGTAATAACTTTGTCATTTTCGTCATCATGATTATCAAGAGCTTCAACCATTTTCCGCTTCACTTCAATAGATATAATTTCATCGAAAAATCCAAGAGAGAGAATGGTTTTTGATTTTTGACAATAAGGCATTTGAAACATTTAGTAAATCTTGACGCGGTGCAGATACAGCGTTAACGCATCCGAACCAATACGAAACATAAATTCGCGTCAAGAAAATGCAAATGTTTCGAATGCCTTTCAGTTCGGAGGATGTCATCTTGAATTGTTCGCGAAGCAAAAAAATCTTATAGCAGTATATAGCAACTGCGTAAAATTTGGTACTTCCTTACCAAGAAAAATTAGCGAAAGTTGCAACAACTCCTTATAATCGGCTCGCACATAATGAGATTTCAACGCCTCAAGACAAAAGTTCTTGTGCGTCTATATTTCGGCAATTCGCTGATATGATGGCGACACGGTAGAAAAAGTAAATCGCGACCCAATTTACTTAAGCAAATATGCTGAGCCTTTTTCAATACCAGTGTTTGTAGATGTTGTGTCAAAAGCCACAATTTGCACTAAATTATCAATCTTCCATTTGCGTAGGAATTTTTCAATGCCTTCAGCAATATTTTCACCACAAGATTCTTCAAGTTTTGCAATGCCAAGGAGTTTTTCTTCGTTCTTTGCGGTTATAACGAGAGCCAATCGATCAACTTTGTCCTTGCCTTTCATATCTGGAAGCATTTTACCGTCCCAGTGCAAGACAAATACTTCAGGAATCTATGTTAAAATTAAATATTATATTTAATTATTAAATATGAACCTTGAATTCATCTATGATCTGTTTCGCTTGTCTGCGCCGATATTCCTTTCGCATTGTTTGAAACGATGTTCGGTTAAAGACGAAATCTTCCACTTTTATGTCGTTTAAGTCAGGTTTCATTTCCTGCAACTTCCGCAACACGGCTGTAATTGTAGCAGATGTTAAATGCATTGCATCGCGATCACCTCCAAAAATGTTATGGTTAATAATTACAAAAACACTTATAATAGCATGAATGTTTTTGGAAAAAAGAGAATACTATTGTTAGTTCAAAAACAAACAATTATTAGTGGCAAATAAATAATTGTCACATTAAACTATAGAAAACCACATTGTAGTTGAGGCTTCTTGATGAATGACTAATTTATCCATAATATATTTTCCGTTGACAATAATATGGTTAAGTTAAATATATTTGTGGGAGGTGATCATTCACGGATAGAATTATTTACTAAATATGGCTTGAACCAAGAAAATCTTACATGATTCTCGTCAAAGCCAAATATAACCTTTTCTAGATGTACATATGTGTGGCTTGGCTTAAGCAAAATGTGGCTTTATTTAGGAAAATTTTACTAAATAAGAACAAAATAAACTAAAATCAAGAAATTTTTGGCTTGGACGAGAATCATGCAAAATTTAGTGAATCATTCTTTCCGTGTATTGAAAAATGTTTTTCTCTGCGTGTAGGCAGACATTTTTCTTAAATCGAATAAGAATCAAAAAATTTCGAACATTTAAAAATTTTAAATAAACGAAGTACCCTACGTTGGGAGCCCATATTGCGGATGGTGAGGGGTAAAAAGGGCTGCTTTTCATTGTGTAATGTTATATATAAAAATGGTAATAATTTTTTGGTAGATTAATTTTCACCCTTCACATATAAAAGTTTTTAAAATTAAAATAAATTAACTAAAAATCTGTTAATTAAAAAAAACCAACAAAATTGTTTGTTAATAAACGTCTGATTTTCACAAGTTGGCAAACAAACGTTGCAACGCGTTGGCAGAGTTTGGTTAGTGTATTATGAATAAACTTTTTGCTAACTTCATGCCAAATTTTTATTATGAATATGGCTGCTAATAATTAGTAATTGAGCTCGTTTCTAGTAAGTAAATACTCAGTACTGAAAATAACACAAGTAGTAAGTAGTTATTGAGCTAATTGCACTGGCCCATAAAATATAAAGTTTGAAAACAGAATTGAATGCAGAAACGAAGCAAGTTTTTTAATTAACCTGGGTGCGCTGAATTCGAAGTTGGGCTATCACGTCTTGTTCCTTTTTTTATCGCATGCTGGCAATACTGTAAAACAGTCAATACTGGCACTACAATTTTACAATTATTTATTTTACATCTACATAATAGTAGCGTTTAAGCATGTCAGGGAGATCTTGTGTTACTGATTCAAGCTATTTTTGCTTTGTGTGTGGTGAATATTTGGTTGGAAAAAAAGGATATGCAATATCAGAATCATCAGAATATGCATATTTACATTATTTTGGTTTTGCAGTAAGCAACTTGGAAAAACCGTGGACCCTGGCAATGCACAAGGGGAGAGTGCTCACCAAGATTTAATGGATATTGAAAGAATTTATCAAGGATTTGGAATCAAAAGCATGCTGGGACACTATTGCTGGACTCTAATACGTGAAACTGAACCAACAAAATACAAACGACGTTCAAATAACGCCATTAATTTTTGAAAATTCATTTATTTATAAATACACTAGTGATTATTATGTTAGAAACGAATAAAAACCAAATAAAATTCAGCCCCAAATTACCCTAGGAAAGATATTTGGATGCTCCAGTCCAAAACCTTATTGGTTAGTGTTATTAGTAAACATATGTTCAGTCGTCAAAGTAATGGAAGTAAAAAGTAGTAACTGAAGTCATTACTAGCACTTATTGAGGTTTTCAGAACAATGACAATTGCAATGACAAACAACTACTTACCAGATAACGAATGAAATAACTGCCACCTCTTACCAAAATTCAAAATGTTTTTTCTGGGATTCTTCAAGACGGGTCAAATAATGTTATGAGATTAAGAATAATATAAGAGTTCTTTGGGCCGAATATTATCTAGATATCATCATCTCTAAAAAATTCGTTCGTCACAAAGCGATTTTAGATTGCGGGTTTATATGATACCTGATCACTACTAAATTTTGCCATGACATAGTAGCTTTTATAAAAGTTATCGTCAGATCGGTTAAAAAAATAAAGTTTAGTCGATCGGTTTACTAAAAGGTAGGTATAGAGTAACATAAGCACAAGAGCACAATTCCCTCTCCGATATTGTAATGTGGGTATGAAAATTTAACTTTCGATAGTATAAATGATGAAGGGTATAGCAGATAAGCACTCTTACTTGTTTAGTAGCATCTGATTTATGTTTCAATGGTATCGTTAAAAAGTATAATTTTTGGATTTGCCAGTTATTTTTTTTTAGGAATTAATAATAGACAAATAATACACGTACGATTACAAAAAAAGAACTCATTTAGACTAATAATTAAAAAAAAAATTTTAAATAATAATTTAAAACCAGTTTTTTCACAATATCTTTTATCAACAAAATCAATTTAATTTCAAGTTATAAACTTCTTTTCTTACCTCTACAGTAGTTATGAGTTAGTAGCTACTGTTTAAAAATTAAACAAATAAACGAGTCAGCGCTATCGATATTTTTTTATTTATGTATTTTTAAATATATTTTAATTAATTTTATATATTTAAATAATGACTTAATTGATATTGATATTTTAACACAATCAATAAATAGTTGTTTACTAAACCAGCCAGCGGACATAATTTTTATAACAATTAAAAAAAAAATAAAAATAATTATAACAATAATTTTACGGCAAAACATGTTTGTGCAACAATTTAATTAAAAGAGTGTACGAAGTGGCTAAGAAAGGATATGTTCGTAAATGCATCACGGTGCTGCATCAAAAAAGCCAACTTTTTGTGCCGATATATTTAAAAATGCTATGATCCACATCTTTTTCACTGTTGATGCATCGTCACAATCGACTACTTATTAAGGCGTGCCACTAGAAATCTTAAAAGACAATTTTTCTCTAAACTACCATTAAGAAACATAATTGGAACTTGGTCAAGAAATGATTCTGAAAAAAGAAATAAGTGTGTTAATCATTTGAAAAGCGTATTTACAGCAAATATATCTCACGATATGGCAGTCGAGTTATCACCTGTTTGATGCTGGAGCAGCTAGTTCGCTATGATTTGAGATAAGAGAAATCAAAAAGGCCATTTGTGATTTAAGCCCCAGGAAAGGTCGAAAGAAGGACGAAGCATCGAAGATGCAACCTCATATTAGTACAATATACACCTAATCCACCGGGCCTATTGTGCGCTCCTTAAGAAAATGGAGCTTCAGGTGGATAGAGCTACCACCACCTATAGATACGTGGCTAACGTTCGGCGTTAAGTGTGCCGGACGTAAATTCCTAATGTTTTCCACACGCAGAGAAAAAACATGTTTAAATATGGTCACCTCAATCAAAACTATTTTTAAAGACAATTTTAAACATATTATGTTTAATTTAACCATATTAATGTTATCGACAACCATATTATGTTTAAAGTAGGTCTCTATGAAGATGTCACAACCATATTATGGTTGCCTCAGAACATGTAATGGTTATTTATATATTTTTAAAACCTATAATAGCATGGTTGGTTTTCACTCATAACACAAAATACTATTTTAAATTTAAAATAAATTTTTTGATATTCAACCATAACATGTTAAGAGGCAACCATAATATGGTTGTGGTATCTTGATGGAGGACTACTTTAACCATAATATGTTTGCCGATGACAATAATATGGTTAGATTAAACATGTTATGTTAAACATTTTCTTTAAAAATAGTTTTGTAGGAGATGACCATATTTAAACATGTTTTTTCTCTGGGTGCAGTCAATGTTCCTCAGAGACCCTAAGACTAACAGAACATTGCTTCCAAGGTGTTTGAATCTAAATGAAAGATTCCCAGTGGCAGATAAAGTGTTTAAGCGTCTCGTTCTCCTCACCACACGCTCCGCACTCGTCACATTCTACCGGTCTTATTTGGTGTATTTGTGGCCATAGTCCGGAACGTCCTGAATCTAACGAAATGTTCAATAAGTATCCAAATCTAAATTCTAATACATAGTTATTTATTACCTATTTCCATTGAAACATCTAGTTTACTGTATTCAAATACTTTTTATTCTACATTCAATCCCAGCAGGTGCCATCTATTTATATCCAAAGAATAACCGTTTGACTTGAAAATGCGTGCGGTTGAATTATTAATAAGCCTTAGACTGGGTTTTTT
The DNA here is from genome assembly GCA_949318255.1 of Pollenia labialis. Taxonomy (NCBI): domain Eukaryota; kingdom Metazoa; phylum Arthropoda; class Insecta; order Diptera; family Polleniidae; genus Pollenia; species Pollenia labialis. The sequence continues at coordinate 37,654,160 of OX439140.1, forward strand.
AGATCTCAGTTAAACTAGGTTTAGTTAATCTGCAAACTGATTTGTGCTGCTATTACCAAGTTTGTATACAACATTTTGACGGAACAGCTTTGTTTTGTTCAAAATGTTGGCCTTTAATGAAATAATACAAAATAAATCACATTTCGCCCGAAAAATCCGAGTTTCAGACTTCATTAAACTAAGTTTAAACTTAATCCACATCTCAAAAACCCGGTCTTAGTATATGTAATATTTACATATGTATATATGTGTTATATGAATCAAAATTCTATTCGATAATTTTTGACGAAAACACAGATTTGTCGGGGGAAAGATAAAAAAGATATTTCAACATACAAAAAGTTGTTATTGGCTTTGTTGTAAACGCATTTGAAGAGGCTTCAAAGGATATTGATAATGACGTTGATGTGCCAATTGATGCGAAGGCACTATCATCAATAGTTCTAAAAGCTTTGAAAAATTTTAGTCTTGACCTAAAAAATTGTGTAGGAAATGGAACAGATGGGTTTCCTCGGATGTCAGCAGATAATGGAGCTCTTATAAAATTCGGGCCAAATGCAAAACAAACGCCTTGCTATTCCCATAAATCAAACAACTCAATTTTAAAAAGCAACAAAGTGCCATTCATACAATAAGTTGTATCATTTGTTAAAGAAACGAAAAATTTTTTTTAAATATAATCATCCTAAGCGAAGCGCAGTCTTAGCAAAGTATTTGGGAGCCAAAATCTCTACATTATGCGAGACAAGATGGTTGGACCGTAACGACTCAATTTTACACTTTGCAACAAGTGTACATCATTTAGTAGAAGCTTTGGAAAAAATATCTGAGTGGAAAGGTAGAGATACTTCATCAAAAGCCTTATATAAAGGAACTCGCTTAGTACTTTTGAATTCATTAACGGAATAAACATATTAAGTGTGATACTTATTGTATCACAGCCGCTTAGTACCATTTTACAAAAGCACGATATAGATCTTCAAAAAGGATCAACCCTTATCAAAACTTAAATCATGTGCCTTGAAGAGAAAAGAAATAAAGCCGAAGAACTATTTAAAGCGATTTTTGAAAAAGTTAAAGTTATCTGCGTTCAAATCGAGTTTCCAATCACATTCAAAATGTTGAAGATTACTATCGAGTTGTAGGTTACATTCCTCTTATTGAATTTATTTTAGAAGATCTCAAAACACGGTTTCCAATAGGTATCCAAAATGTTTTGAACATACCTAAACTTCTGCCTAAAAGTGTAATCAAGTCTTAAAATTGTCAAAAAAAAAAAAAAAAAAATACTGGGGGACAAACCCAAAATCTGTTTCGTTTGTAACTTCAAGAGGCTTGAGCAGATGCATTAAAGTACTTTTTACGTCCGATTTTTGCATTATTCAGTTAGCATATCGAATAGATTCTGTCTCATATTCGCTAAGCTTACATACAATTTTTTTTAGGTTGCAAAAAGGTATTCTTTGGCAAGCTGGACCAAAAATTGCTTTTTAAAAAAATAATTGAAGAAATGGCAAAAATGGCATATGCCATAAAAAACTTGCCCTACTCGTCAGTAATGCTACGAAAGAAAGGTCATTTCCTACCCGTCGTCTAATAAAAACATGGTTCATATCAACAACGACAGAAGAAAGACTGTACTATCTAAATTTGCCTCACGAGGAAATCATAAATTGCTTATTTAAAAAAATTAATTTATATTGAACTGATCTTATATTTCATTTAAGACTATTGTTGAGTTTTTTAATATAATAATATAATAATTTTAATAAACTTTTTAAAACAAATTTTTTACTTTTTTGTATCAAAAAAAATTTCCCCCCCCCCTAAAACTCAAGCTGGATCCGCGCCTGGCTACCTCGCATAGTAAAGAAAATTAATTGTTCAATTTTTAATGATATTCTACGCCTTAAATATGTTTTCATTCAGAAACTTATATTTTATTGTATTTTTTTGTTTTTTTTTTAAATTCGTTATTTTTTGCTGCCTTTATGTCGTTTACAAATTTGTATCATAAAGGATGCATTATTTAATTCATTCACATGACGCATTAAAATAATTAATTACATTCCTAAGACATGTTTCGTGTAAAGAATATTATACAAGATGTTTATTATATATTCGATTCCTATTGATTACATTTCCCCGCTGGGATGTTATTATCCTCTCCCCGCGCACCAACAACCTGAGACTTTCCGAAAGAAAACCTTAATAATGTGAACTCAGACCTACACAATCCAACTTATTTTTATGTTGTATTTAATTTAGATACCGATTATGTAACTTAGAAGCAGATAAAAACAAAAACTACATAAAATCTTACCCCCATATTCATAAAAATATATTTTTAATTTATAAACGGCTTATTGAACACATTTTCATAGAAAAATTTCTAAGATACTTTAAATAACTAAATTTTTTAGTAGTCCCTTTTGGATATAAATAATGCTTAAGTACTTAATTTAGATAAGGACTGTGCAATTTTAATAAAAATTTCCGTAGTTAATACAAATTTTTATCCATTAAAAATGTAGCTAATCGTAAAAAGTTATTAAGTAAGATGTGTTCATATTTCATAATCATTTGTCAGTAGTAAAAACAACAAGTTTTTTTTGCATGTACCCCTAAAATAAAACTGCCATAAAAATTCACTCAATTAACAAGGACTGCATCTGCAAAATAGGAAAACATAAAAATATACTGTTTAATAAAGTTAAAATAATCCAACTGGTATTATCGTACTTCAGCAAATAAAATATACATAAATCTAAAATATAATTTTAATCAAAAAATGTAATGAAACATTTATTTTTAAATAGGAAAAAGTGGTTGCTGGTGAAAAAAAAATACCAAAAAGTACTTAATTTTTACAAATACATAGAGGAAGTAAAATATAAAAACGCATATAAAAAAGTACTTAAATATTTTTCGTCAATTACCTTTTAGCTGTTATTTTCCGACATTTTCGTTTCGCTTGCAGAAAAATCATTAAAAAATCTTGACAATTTTTACGATGTTTGAAATTTAATTGTTTTATAGCCGAAACTCATGTAGTTGGTAAATGATGAAAATGGAAAAAATCACAAACAACGAACAGCAGTAACAAACACAGTTTAATCGCTGATTGCTGTTGTTATGGTGTCGTTTGGTGAATAAAGGCAGTATGGTTTAAATGGCAGACTGACTGACAAACAGACCCCTCCGTCTTTCATTTCATAGAAAGATGTTTTACACTTTGAGTTTTTATTTTTTTTTATATCAAAATTTAAAACACGTTGCATGCTGGTGTAACACCCATAATTTAATATGAACAAACACCCATAAACATATACAGGCAAACTCTTGAACTCAAACTTACACATACATTAAAATATTTGTTTAAAGCCTACAGCGAGAAAATCTGTAATAGAAAATGAATTTAATTTTTTAAATTGCATGACTATGAACCCATTACATTTTTCATTTGATTTTGTTTTATTAAATTTAGACAATGGGTCTAAATGCTGCAAAAACTTGACGTTTCAAGACCCTATTGTTTTAACACCGACCTAAGTGAGAAGGTTTACGGCAAATTTTATTGATTAAAGGAACTATATGTGACCTTCTCCGAGAAAAGGGACCTAGTGTGTGAAAATGAAGTTTTGAGAAAAACTTATTTCATCTTATTCTACACCTGCGATCGGCAAAATATTCTCTTTTATACCCTTTTATTCCGTACGCGTGCACACACATTGAAGAGAATTTAAAAACATTAACAACAACATATGTAAAATACATACAACGAATACAATCGCAAAATGTAATAGAATAGGTGGCCGATCGCAGTTCTACACCCTTTTAGATACAAGAATCCACTCTTAAGTCCAAACCCGTTTTTTGGCACACTAGGTCCCTTTTCCCGGAGAAGGTCACATATATTGAGTGGAAACAGCAATAAAAAACATATGTTTGGTACAGGTTTCATCACATCAAAAGAGGTTTATCATACCGTAATTGATTTTAAAGCAAAAAATGAACGACTATTTCTCTTTTGAGTGTAGGACAAGCATGTGTATCTCCTTTAATGGAATATTTACATTAAAGTTACATGTAACGAATGCTCTCACATCAAACTTATTTGGGCAAAGAACCTCTTGAAATTTAATGTCTTTAAGTCCTAAGATAAAAATATAATAAGTAATCTCATTACGATTAAACAAATAAAGCCTTAATTTGCAAAAATAACTAAGCAGCTCATATAATTTTTTTTCTTTTTATCAGCTTAATTAAGTACTTGTTAAACAAATAATATGTTGTTGTCAAGTCCATTGTGCGTTGAAACGTTAACAAGAGGACCTTTGGTTATAATAAATATTTGAATTCAAAATGTAAAGGACCTAAAATATCAACCGAAAAACACCCCCACTTCTCTTTTTACATTAAAATGTTTACATTCTTAAAAGTTTTTATTATTTTTTTTAAACACGGTATGTTTTTGCTCTTTTCGTCCTTTCAGGTTCTTTTTTTTATTTTTGTTGTAAATATAAATTGAAAAAAAAACAAGTCAATATATTAAGTTGGTTCAGCGTGGAAAAGGGTACTTTACAGTATTACACAAGTCTTATGTATTTAAATGGTAAACTACAACACTGTAATGATAATTTGTTTCTGTTTTCTAAAAATCACCACTTGCTCGTATACGCAGAATAATTTTGAAGAAGAGCCTTTGAAAGTTAATTATGTGAAACCAAGTTGTTAATTACGTATTTTAAGTGCTACTGTATCAAAATGTACATGCAATTTTTTTTAAAAAGACGACATACCTCTTAAGTTAGAGGTTAACACCATGCGCTTATGCGTCGTTCCTTTTTATGCATCTGTCAAAAAAGTAGAATCCGTGTAACGGCATGTGACAATTTACACAGTAAAACGCATAGAATGCATAGATATTTGTATGTTCATAAAAAAAAGATGAACTCACTCTTTGTTGTTGGTGTTTTGTTTTGGCTTTGATATTGTTACAAGTAAGACCTTGAGTGTTTATAATTCTTATTCGCTTTAGGGTTTTATTTGTATAATATTTTTGGCTTTTCTAAAATCTCTGGAAAAGGTTTCCTGATGAGCTGGCCTAAGCAACCAGTGAAATGCGCATGGAAGCTAGCTTTCCCTCAACAATAAATTTCAGTGTATTTATCAAATATGAAAAACTGGGAATTTAGCACGTCATACGGAAATCGTATTAATAAAAAAGTGAGTTTGCTTTATACTTTCGTATGTGTCGTTTGTGTCGTATGTGCGGTGAAAATATTCAGCTGTTTTTGATAGTAATGGATGGTTGGTTGGTTGAACTAGGCGTACTGAAAATAGAGTCGACATTGGCTCTATTTTGACACCACACAACTCGTCAAGAATTGGAATCCCCAATCATGATCCAGGGGCAATATTGTGGTGGCTAGAGCCAGCCCATTGCGTTGAGATATTTCAGCAAGTTGTTGAGTTTCACCCGCGATATCTCCGGGAGTCCTTTTAAAAGGTAATTCCCCAAATAATCCATGTCGTGCTGAATTAAACGCTTGGCAATCACATAGAAGATGAAATATTGTATTCTCAGTACCAGGTTCCCTGCAGCTGCGGCAGCATTCTTTAAAAGGGAGGCCGAGTCTAATAGCGTGCATACCGATCGTCCAGTGACCAGTAAGTACGTATATCAGTCTCGACACGCCTCTACGACAGAAGTTGAGAGTCGCTCTGAGCGACCTTTGTCAATGTGGGGTCACGTTCCTGGTAGCCCTGCAGCCATCTAGGTTCTTCCATTTATCTTAAGCCAGATGTCTGAAGATTTCGCTTCTGATAGTTCCCAGGTGTGTTGCGACTGGCACACCCTGTGAAATATCAAGAGCGGCTCCAGTCTTGGCTAGCCCATCCGCCTGTTCATTACCCGTAATGGTCCTTATGC
>OX439140.1:40670896-40776567 GCA_949318255.1 Pollenia labialis
CAACAATCTTTCTTCACTTTCCTGTTTTATTATTTTTCTTTTTTTTCGTATTTTTAAACATTGTAATTTCTCACAAATAATATTTTTCACTAGAAATAAACTGTTCACTTTATATTAAAATTTATTTTTAATAGTAAAACACATGTAACCACAAGGAAAAATAATTTAACTTTAATCGCCATTTTTAATGCTTACATTTATTTTTCGCTTTAGTACTGCCAAGTTTATTTTTGATTTGATTTTAACTTTGACAAACATTTGACATCAAGTTGAAAAAACATTTGATATCAAATGTTTATTTTCAAATCATTATCAATTTGAATTTAAATGTTAAATTCAACAATTGAAAAACGTTTGAGAATTGCGTTTGATGTCAAATGATAAAGTCATTTCATATCAAAGGTATGACTTCGTGTTTGTTGGGAATTGTTTGCTAACTACCACTTATAATTCGTAATAAAAACAACTAAAACATGGAAAGAATGATATTTTGTTTTTGCTTGTGTGTGTGTTTCTGAATAATAAAGAAAAATGTCAAAGCACACGCATCGTTTTAGTAAGTAAATTGAAAAATCCCGTTAATTCGTATTTGTTTGTTTTTAACCCCGTTAAATAGAAACCCCGCTAAATCGAAAACCCCTATAAATCGTAATAAACGGCCGGTCCCTTGCGATTACGAGTTATAGGGATTTGACTGTATGATGTTTCTCTTGGCAGAGTTGCCACGATATATCGATTTGAACAGAGAAAATATGAAACTGTTTACCGTGGTTATAAATAAGTTAGTGAATCATAGTGGTTAGTGCAAACATTAAAATGTGTGATTAAAGTTAACACCTTTTAAACTATTACAAGTTTGTGAATTGCATTACTGAATGTGTTTCTTTAAGATACGATTTTGTTTAAATAAACAACACTTTTTTATTTATTTAAGAATTTTAAAAAGGTATTTAATACATAGCATATGTTTTTAAAAAACAAAACTTAACAAAACAATTTATTTTATAAATATACATATATCGTCGTCTAGCCTGCAAGTTGTGCTGTGTTTTTTAACAGGTTTTAAGGAGAGCGAAAGAACTGATTTATGTTATCCTGTTGTGATATTTTTTAAATACTTTATTTCTACAAAAGAGCCAAAATTTTAAAAGATAACACAAAAATGTATTTAGAACTAGTTTTGTCTAATAATATAAAAAATATCAAGTAACATAGGGCTTGCAAAAAAGGAAAACCTTGAGAAATGGTAACGCTGCGTTTAAACCAAATTCCATTTTGTCAGTGATGACACGATAATAATATAATGTATTGCCACTTTTCTAATGATTACACTAAAATAATCGGAAGATATAAAATGAAATACAATGAGGCAGGAACATTTTGTAAAGATGTTAAAAAGTTTTGATTTTTAGCCGTAGGAATTTCTTATGGGCTATAAAGCTCTTGTTTTTTTTATTGGAAATAAGCAAAGTAGCTAAAATCTAAAATTTTTATTTAATTTTTTTCAACATTTAGATTTTTTGTAAAAATGTAAGTTGATAAAGTTGATAAATTGTTAAAAAAAAAGTATTTAATTTAATGTTTTTATTCTCAATAGCGGAAAACATAAAAATAGCACACAAAACTCGATTTTAATTGAGTTTATGGAATAGTATTCGGACCATGCAAAAGGATTCACAAAACGCGATAAGCCAACAGTAGAATCCCTTTGGCAACAGTTGGTTGAGTCGTTAAACATCGCAGGTTCACCGCAAAAAGATATAAACGGATGGAAAAAGGTAAGCAAAATGTGAGAAGTATGTCATATTATAATACTGGATTGTGTTTTTATTTCATACAGGCTTGGACTGAATGGAAAAGCGACGCGATGGACAGTTTTCTAAGTTTCAGCTTTCTAGCAATGAGGCAGCAATTATCCGTGTATGTGGAGTTGCTCAGATGGTGGAAGGTGTTGTTGGTATTGCGGTTGGATTTCCTGAAAATTTAATTCCTGAGAGCGAGAAGAAATGTCCTCAACTTCTACGAAACGTCCACTGTCTCCCCTTTTAATAAGCAGTACACCTAAAAGACTCAAAACCGAAACCCCTGGCGAGCGAATAAAAAAATTTCTGGACGAAGACAGTAAAAGAAAGGTAGAGATAAATGAAAAGTTAAATGAGCTATTGAAAGCAGAAAAAGAAAATGCAAGTAGCTTGCGGCGCATGTATAGGACAATCGAAACGAGATAAAAATCAATAGCGAATGCAGTTGCAGAACTGAAAGAAGAATTTGTCCGAATCAGCAACGGAATTTTGCAAGCGATGTATAAAAAAAAATTTGCTAAAAAAGAAGCAGTTAGACCTGGAGATAATGAAATTTGAATACAAAAAGAAAAAGAGAAAAATTTTTAAACATTGTACCTTTAGTTATTAAGTTTTTTAGTTTCAAACATACTTACGTACCTTTAGATGATATAAGAATTTAAAAGACTGATTTTTTTATTATTTTTTATTTTTTTGTTACTGTTTTATGAAATAAAAATTTCATTTTACTTTAATTTTAAATATAAAAAATATTTCAGTTTTGTAGATGATAAATGACATTTTCGAAATTGCACTTAATTCAGTAAAAAATTGTACTTTTTTTGCACCAATTGTACTAAAACCGGAAAAAATACATGTTTACTAGTTTTATTATTGAAAAACAAAAGAATATTTATTTATTTATTTAATATAAATAATTAGGTCTATGGATAAATCCTTACAGCCTAATACCACAAATGAGTATTCGTACATACATTAAATTTCAATTATACTTTACATTTATATTTAAAATGTGCCTTTGGCAATTATCAAAATAATATTTAAGTTATTAAATTAGAATTTAAACGGTCCTTTGGATTTGGTATCCCACTAAACGCCATTATACCCCGTTTTGCCATGCATTAGAACTCCAAGCTAAAAAGTCTGTCTAAATTCCATACGAAAGTATTTACATATATACATAGTACTTCGTAATATGTACTTTTATAAATGTACATATAAAATTAAATTAAAAACTTACAAAATAGGTCGCAGTATATTGAAGTAAGTGATCCCACCAAATTTTAAAGAAATTATTTTTTTATCAAATTAATTTTTGGGAATACAAAATTGTTTAAGTAAACATTTTATGTCAATAAATTTAATTAAATATGATTCCAAAAAAAAAACCCTTGATAACTTATATGCATATGGCAGTGTAAATAAACTGAACTGGCAAAAAAATGTAATTTGTTTTTTTTTTTGATTTTTCTTTACCCACTTACAACTACATTTAGAGTTGACAAAAAATCAACCAATTGTAGTCGGTACTGTAAGAAAAGATAAACTCACTGTTTATTGTTGTTGTTTTTGTTTAAGCTTTGATATTGTTACAAGTAGCTTTTCTAAAATCTTTGGATGAAGTTTCCTGACGATCTGGCCTAAGCAACCAGTGAAATGCGCATAGGAATAGCTTATCCCTTCAACAATAAATTTCAGTTTCTCAATAGCATGAAATGGGAATTTAGCAAATTTAAAAGAAACCTTGTTAATTGATTTCTTTTTATTTGAATTGATATAAGTAACATATTTCTAATATTTTTGTTAGAAAAAGGAAATTTAAAAAAGGTTTTGTGGTTTAATCCACAATGTTCTTTTGCATTGGCGATTTCAATAAGCAGCTGATTAAAATAATATTCCAAAAATGCATGTTGGCAATGATGAGAATAATATTAACAAAGTATCCAATCGCAAGCAACACGTGTGAGATTCACATTATGCTTCGCGATTTACAACACTTGTGATTTGATAATTGTGCGAGTATCAGAACAAACCTGATTGTAAGCAACATTAAATGATTATTTTTTAAGAGACCAAAGTTCGATTTATGTAGGAAATGTGTTTTTTTGACAAATTTCTACATAAGTTTTTTGTTAATTTAAATCTATAGAAACAAGATTCCTTAGACTGTCGTAAATCTTTCGTCTGAATTAAATTCGATACGGTATTTATATAAAGGTGACTTCTTTGTCATATATTGGTAAAAAAAAAATATCCGTTCCACATTCGCCGACCTTTGGCAGTTCTACTGATACCCGGAAACATTAGTTCATTAATTTACTTTTTCAATTCTGCAATCCTAGACCAAAAACATTCAATGTTGAAACGATTGATATTTTTAAATTGTACTAAACATGTCAATGGAGTACTTCCGTACTTTTGCAATGCTTATAGTACTGAAAAAAGTACAATTGTACTGGCTTTATCATCCCTGGTATCTCTTATCCTTTGACCTTCACTTTAAAGATACGAATTTAGTGTCATTGTTGCATTATCTTCACTATCATGGTGTGTCAAAATCATTTTTTCCTCATTGTTTTGTACTTTGTAGCTTCTGCAGAAGCTGTGAAGTGTACATCAGGAATTAATTATTTTTCTGGGTGATAATGTTGTGTGCTCATTAAGCCGGCTTTTCAAAACTCCTATATTAAATTTATATTCTTTTGAGTTGCAGCGTGGATCCCTGTATGGTGTCAACAAAAAAGGTTCAATGCCATATCCACAATCTCCTAGTAATTTTGATGTCCGTTCTCCTGACTCATACATCGTCAGGAAATGATTTCTGGCGCTACTTATATTACATATGAATGCGTCATGGCTTGACCCGGGATACCCTGCATCTACCGCTCGAGTTTTCATTTTATGGTCACAAATTTGAACATTAATGCATTGTATTTACATAAAAATTAGTGTCATAGTTAAAGCTTATAAATATTATAAAAATGTGTTGATGCAATACTGACAATCATGGCCATTCATACTGAAATATCCCTTTCTATTAAAGTATAAATGCTCATTACAGGTAGGCTTTATAAGCTTGATGTGTGTCCCGGCGATGCAGCTAATAATTGAAGGAATTTTATAATTTTAAAGAAATAGTCTCTTGATCTTTGCTTTTCGTTAGAATTCATTTCAAGTTGAACCCACTGTGGACAAATAAAGCGCTCTATAACTTTGAGTACATCGTCAAGAATAGTTAAAACTGTACTTCTACCAAGGCATATGCTAGAATCGTTCCCAACACCTCTTTGATAGGAACCTTCATCTATGAATCGTAACGAAGCTGCAAGTTGCGGGATCTTAGAACGTGAGAGGTTTTCGTTTATTACGTCTAGTACCATGCAGAAAGCGTCTTTGTTTAAACGCACAGAAAAAATTATTTTTCCAATTCAAACAAAAAATTTGTAGAACCAAAACATTTTTTGTCTGAAATCGGTCCTATAAACAAATCTGCATATTCAAACAATTTATTTGCATATTGTTTATTGAAAAAAAACACTGATTTATTCAAACAAATAATTTTGCTGAATCAAACAAAAAGTTTACTGAAATTCATATAAATTTCAAACAAATAATTTCGCTGAATCAAACAAAAAGATTTTGCACAAGCAATGAAGCGCACCAAGCTATAATCATGAATCTGTTAAAATAAAATTCACTTATTTAAACGTAGTTCGATTAAATAAAGCAACTATCGTATCAATTCTAGGGGCAGTTGGTCACCCTATATCTATATATATAATTAGAAACTGGGAATTATTTCCTTCTGAAGGTTACTTTATATTATATTCAACATTTTTTATTTTTCGAATTTATTCTATGAGCTAAATTTCAGTTATGTATTTTATAAAGCTTTTTTTTGTAATAGTCATATTCCTTCAATTTTTCAGAAATGACTTTATACACTATCAGACTATTATATTGTATTTTCTTGTTACATTTTACCTTAGCTTTCCGTTGGAAAGCAATGAGGTATATTGTATGAACAGAAAAATTTACAATTATTAGACACCAGCAGAATGTAATGCATTTTCTGGCCCGCTACGGCCTTCGGCAGCATTCTTTGTGTCACACTGGATAGTGATACTTTATAAATTGAATGTATTTAACTCAACTATTTTAACAAATAGAAACTGGGAATTATTTCCTTCTGACACAAAGAATGCTGACGAAGGCCGTAGCGGGCCAGAAAATGCATTACATTCTGCTGGTGTCTAATAATTGTAAATTTTTCTGTTCATACAATATACCTCATTGCTTTCCAACGGAAAGCTAAGGTAAAATGTAACAAGAAAATACAATATAATAGTCTGATAGTGTATAAAGTCATTTCTGAAAAATTGAAGGAATATGACTATTACAAAAAAAAAAAGCTTTATAAAATACATAACTGAAATTTAGCTCATAGAATAAATTCGAAAAATAAAAAATGTTGAATATTATATATATAATTTTTTTTTTTTTTAATTTTTACATATTTCAAATTCAGGCAATAATTATCACCCTTAGAGATTTAAGGCCTAACCAGAATATGCATAGCCTTGCTTAACATACTGTCAAAAATTAACAAAAAGTCTCTCAAATTTATTTAAAAAAACAAAAACAAAATAAAAAACATTTAATTCCGTACGGAATGTGCGATAAGATTCGCACCTTGCTGAAGCAAATGACAGTTTCATTAAACTAAACAAAAGGTTTCCTTAATTTCAATATGGTTTGCCTCATATAATTAACACATATTCGCACATATTTAAATTTTATAATTTTTAAGGAAACATTTTCATTGCATTGTGGTTGGGCCTTTATGTTTTCTTAAGTTTATGTTTTCTTTTCTTATTCTTTAAGAGCCAATAAACTTTATAAAATAAAATGATAATGTTACCTTAAAAATTTTCAAATTTAAGTAAATTAAAATCATGTATTACAAAATTAAAAAAAAAATATCAGAATTTACAGCAAAAGAAAAGTGGTCATTAATATTTAAGTTCTTTTAGATAAGCGTTTATTGAAAATTGTCATCCTTACCACAGTATAATAAGTACAAGGTAGTCGCATTAGGGAGAGTTGTCATTATTTATCCATGTAATGTCAAATTAATTTATTTAATTGTTGACCCTTCTTTTAATTTGTTCCCTTATTTTCTTATGTTGGACGTTATATGGGTTTGAAAATTGAGAACTAAATTTCTAATGACTACACCTGGGCCCCATTCCACAAAACAACTTATCAACTTTTTACTTTGCACTTATCAAATTGTATTTTTTTGGCAAAGTGATACCTGTTTCTGTTCCACAACATTCTTTGCAAATCTCACTTTGCTCTAAGCTATTTTTTGCAAACACTTTGCGCTCCCTTGCAAAGTGAAAGTGGTAAGTGTTCCACAAAGAATTTAATCCTCTTTGTATTTCTGTCTTATCACTTTTCACTTTGCATTGCTAAATAGAAATTATTAAAATGAGCTGAAAAGTAGTATATAATGGAAAAAATACTTGCAGTATTGCATGTTATTAAAGAAAAAAAGATATTTTATTTTCTAGTTTTCAAAACAATAAATTAAGTTTTTTTTACAAAATAATTGTAAATACTTGAAGAATGTACGAATTGTTTCTTTTTATAAGTTACTAGCTTAACCCGGTGCGCTTCGCAACACTGCTTTAACCACTTTAAAGGTTGAGAGATATTTAATATATGCATCCTATGGAAGGTAGTTCCCCCTGCGCCTACCCGCTTTATTTTTATTTTCAAAGTGAAGTATACCATAAGAGTGACTTCTACAAAGTTTGAACTTTCTCACTATAGCAGTTTTTAAGATATCCGATATTAAAAATTGGCGTCCTAAGGGGGTAACACTTCCCCCGCTGCTATTTTATTTCAATTGTGTGGCTCAGAAGATCCTACTGCCAAAAGTTCAACAAATTGCTTGCAGCGGCTCTTATTAATATTTCTATCTATGAAGGGTACTGCTCCTCTTTTGGCTACTCCGCCCATTTCTATATTGAAATTTATAGTTTACCATAATAGTAGCTTTAACTACGTTTGAAGACTATCCCTTTAATTGATCTTCAGTTGAGCGATATTTATTATATGGATCCTATGGGAGGTATTTCCCCTCCTACGCCTACCCGCTTTATTTCTATTTTCAAAAGTGTAGTATACCATAAGAGTGACTTCTGCAAATTTTGAACATTCCTACTATAACAGTTCTTAAGATATGCGATATTAAACATTGGCGTCCTATGGTGGGCAATACTTCCCCCGCTGCTATTTTATTTCAATTTTGGGGCTGGGATCACCAAAAGTTCAACAAAATGCATGCAGTGGCTCTTATATATATTTCTATCAATGAGGGGTACTGCTCCTACCCTGTCTACCCCGCCCATTTGTATATTGAAATTTATAGTTTGCCATAGTAGTAGCTTTAACCACGTTTGAAGACTCCCCCTTTAATAGTTCTTCAGTTGAGCGATATTTAATATATGCATCCTATGGGAGCTTTTCCCCCCTGCGCCTACCCGATTTATTTCTATTTTCAAAAGTGTAGTATACCATAAGAGTGACTTCTGCAAATTTTGAACATTCCCACTATAATAGTTCTTAAGATATGCGATATTAAGCATTGGCGTCCTATGGTGGGCACTACTTCCCCCGCTGCTATTTTATTTCAATTTTGGGGCTCAGAATATCCTACTTCCAAAAGTTCAACAAAATGCGTGCAGTGGCTCTTATTTATTTTTCTATCTATGAGGGGTACTGCTCCTCCCCTGTTTACCCCACCCATTTTTTTTACTGAAATTTATAGTTTGCCATAGTAGTAGTTTTAACCACGTTTGAAGACGCCCCCTTTAATAGTTCTTCAGTTGAGCGATATTTAATATATCCATCCTATGGGAGGTTTTTCCCCTCTGCGCCTACCCGCTTTATTTTTATTTTCAAAAGTGTAGTATACCTAACAGTGACTTCCACAAAGTTTGAACATTCTCACTAAAACAGTTCATAAGATATGCGATATTAAGCATTGGCGTCCTATGGGTGGAACCGCTTCCCCCGCTGCTATTTAATTCCAATTTGGGGGCTCATAAGATCCTACTACCAAAAGTTCAACAAAATGCGTGCAGCGGCTCTTAAGATATGCGATATTTACTATTGGCATTCAATGGGGGGTACCAATTCCCCTACCCCTATCGAAAAAATAAGTACCCTATTTTATTTTTAGGGCTCACGTGAAGCAACTGTAAAAATTTCATGAAAATCGGTTCAGTAGTTTAGGAGTCTATAAGCCAACAAACAAACAAACAAACAAACAAACATACAAACATTTTTCATTTTTATATATATAGATAGATAGAAGATTTTTATTATATAAACCATTTTTATTTTTCAAATGTGTTCAATCAATCAAATTTTAAAATGTAAAATGTAAACTTAAATATGTTCTAAAGACTTACAATAATAAACCATTTTTATTTTTAGGATGTGTTCAATGAATCAAACTTATAAAGCTTCTTATTCCTTCAATAGTTCACATCCTTTTTGATGGGATTTGTATTTAAAGGGTTTAAAATTACAGTTTAATAGTCCCAAAAAATTAATTCGGCCTCTACAATTTCTTGTTATAACCGCGTCTCCACTATCGTCGAACAAAAACTCGCGTCTTGACATTTTTGAAGCTTTACTTGCTATAACTATATGAATTGGCAAAGGAATCGTTTACCTTTAAAATTTTTGACAAACTTATCAAAATTTTCTTTGCAAAAATAGAATTTACAATTTTTGTGGAACGAAACCGCACAATTATTTGCAAAGTCTTTGCAAATTACACTTTACAATATTAACTTTGCACTTTGCACAAGAGAACGTACATGGAACAGAAATTGCAAAGAGAATACAAAAATTGCAAAGTCTTTGCAAATTTCACTTATCACTTATCAAATTTTATAGTTCTGTAGAACATAAAGTTTTGCAAAATAACGAAAAATTTGATAAGTGCAAAGTGAAAAGTTGGTTTGTGGAATAGGGAACTGGTAATTATTCTACCATGGTTCTCACAATGTGTTGGCATTAAAAATTTTTAAACATGACCTTAGTTTTTCCTAATCAAGAGTAGTTCTAGTAAAGATGAGTGATAATCATAGCAAGTATATGAAACAAATTGCATTTAGGTACTTTTAAAAATAGAACATTTTAACAATTGTTCGATATAAATTGTACTGTAATTGGGTTTTCAGAGTGGTTATAATATTGGAAAACATTATGATTAATCTGAAAAATTCCATCCCAATTAAGAATAAAAATTCACCGAGAGTTTTTTCCCTTCTCTCATTTTTTCTATTTTAATTAAATGGAAAAGGGAAAAAACTCCGGGGGGTATATTCTAAAAATAATAATATTTAATTACATCTTAAAATTTTTGATAAAATGCAATACATTTAATTGCTTTTATTTTGAAGCAAGGAAAAAGTTTGAAACAAGAAATTATGTATGGGTTTATACGTATGCTAAATTATTTGTTTATTAATTCATTTACTTAATAAGATTTTTATGATACAACGTATTATATTTTTTATTATATTTTTCAATAAAAACTTATCATTAGGTACACAACGAGATCAAGTAATGTTATTTAAAAGAAATAAATAAATAAAGAAAGATAATCTAAAAGTAATTAGTAGATTCACAAAGGGAATAGCATTAAAAATCACTTAAAGGATACTCTTAAAAAAAGATTAATATTATTTCAAATGAAACACCAACGGAACTTAGTGGATACAAAGGAAGAATTGTTGAGACTCTTATTGAAAAAAACACATTTGTATCAGAGTTGGCAAAACGAAACATAACAAGGACATGAATATCATGAAGTATATATCTTAAAAAAATAATTATAAAACTTATAAATTAGTATCACTTACTCTTATACCGTGTTCACACGGACTGCGATATTCGTGTTTCGCTTTCCCATTCCTGTTTCGCGCCACAACCAGTTTTCAAACAACATGGTTTGCCATTAAAAATTGTGAGAGCGAAACATGTCGTTTTATTTTGAAACATGCTGTGAGACAGGAAAATCTCCAATTTCGATAATAATTCTCGTTGGTTTATCTCTCAAAAAAAAAAAAAAATTAAAATTGATGTTAAATGAAATAAAGATATAATTATAAAATTATAATATTCACCCTTATTCTAGTTGACATCGTCAACAGAACACAAATCCGTTTTTATGTTTTGTTTCAATTTCGTCTTCCCGTTGTCAATATTCGATGACTGTTAACAAATGTTTGGTATTTCGTAAGAAAAATCGGCGTTATTATTGTCTTTAATTGCCTTTGATTTTGTCGTCGGCGTTTTTAGTGTTGTCATGTGCTGCTTTGTGTTGTGTTTTAAAAAATTAAGAAAAATGCAACGTGATTGTTAGATTTAATTTTGATTTCCACGGCTTTTTTGACATTTTTCTTCATTTGTGTTGTGTCCTTTATAAATTTCTGTGAAAATAATGGAACAAATTAAAATAACAAGTAAGTGCCAGTTCTAGAAGCTAGTGAAAGCGCTCGAATCCATCACTTGCCAGAGAATTTAGCAGGGGCTCTGTTCCTAATAATTTTTTGGAACAGTGGGAGACTATTGCCACTGTGATAAATTCTCTTGGCAACTACAGGCAGTATCGAAACGGCATCTGATTTTGACAGTTCGAGCTTTTTTGTTTTGATTTGTTAGTGTTTTGCTAACAATGGATGACATTTCGAGCTATAAGCACTAACAATGCAATGCAAAAAACCCTATGTTGTTTTTGAATTGTTGTAGTTCCGACAGCACCTGTAGTTGAATTCGCCTTGGAATTCTTTTTACAGATTTAGAGGGATTTCAAATTCAAAGTAAAAAAATGGCCACAAATAAAGCAGAAAGTGAAGCTACTGGAGGTGGTGTATTTTATCAGGTAATACCGAGCCCCTTGGAGGAAGCTGTGGCAAATTTACGGTAGCTCCAAAAACAAATAAATTTTTAGGGAATGGTTCAAGGAGTCCCAAACACTGAAGACAGTGTTGATTTTTACTTCTAGGAATCACTTGAGCTGGTAAGACATATTTTTCAAAAGTAGGTCCACATTCTTGCAGTCCATTGATATTTAACTATTTACAGGAAAGAGAACGCGCCATAAGTAGTAAAGCTTCTACTCCATCTACATCAGCACCAACAAGCAATCTTCATTCAATTCTTAAATTTTTTTGGTTTTGTTCGTCACTGGACGAGTACGAATCAGAAGCCATTTTTATAGAAGCTTTACTTTTTTCCACAAGCAAATTTTTATTTAAATTTTTATTTTCATAAACAGAACTTTTTTTTAGCAAAAACAGTAAACAAATGAATCAGCTGACTCTAATATTAGAGATATGTGATGTACTTTATTAACATTATCGATAAACAGTCAACAGTGTCATAAAACTCTTACAAAATATGAAAATTAACATAGAATTGATGTTGTATTTGATTAGCATTGCTGTTGCCTTAAAACTGCCGTTGTTATTGACGACGCCAAATAGCGTAAGGATGATTAATAACAGTATTAATAATTTATTTTTATTTTAAATAAAATTTAGTGTGATTTCAAAATTTATTTTTTTGTCGACTAAGGATGAATCGGAACTAGAACTTTTAGGTAATATAATACCGTCAGAGGTGTCATAGAATCCAAGTAGGTGTTGCTAACTGTCGGTTTTGCAAACCAAATCGAAAATCGTATTAATAACAATATTGGTTTCATTTGGTGTCATGAAAACAAGTCGGATTTGCTGTTTAATGTTTTGGCTCATGTGTTTACAGCTTTAAATTCAATTTTTGTTTGACAATTTTGTAAATTATGTATAATTTTTGCGCTAAAATATTGTTAAAACCTGTGTGTTTATTAAAGGAAAATTAAAGAAAAGAAATTAAGAAGTGGTAATACAGTAAGCATATGAAACAAAATGCCAACGTTGTATTACTTGCATTGCATTTGTTGTTTACATTTCTGCAACTTTATTGTTTTGTAGGTTATGTGTAGTTATGTAGGTATAAAGCGAATTTATTAAAAATATAAACAAATTTGTTGTTTAACGTTATAAATAGAGTTTTTCTTTTCCCGAAGTTTTTCGATTCCCGGGAAAAGGGGATTTTTTTTTTAAATTTCCCGGGATCCCGGGAACCCGCTTCAAATAAATAATACAAAGTAAATTTGTTTTAAATTAATGAAAAAAAGCGTAAGGGAACTTGTTTGCAAAGTAAGTAGAAGAAATGCCTAAATACTACAAAAATTAATTAAAGGTTGAAAAGGGAACATGAATTATTATTACCTTACGATTTTATATGTAAATTTCGTATCATTTTGCTCTAGATACAAGATAAAAAGATAACATAAACATAACAATTTAATTCATAAAACAATAATAGAAACAAACAAAAATTGTGGTATTCAAGTTATAAGATCAAAAAGTAAATTCATAAAATAGATAAAATATTTTAAATAAATATATTAACATTTTTTAACAGCTTAGGAAATAACATTAAGGCACACTCAATGCGTTTATAAAGTCGGCAAAGAGTATATTTCTTATTTTATTTACTTATTACCATGTTTCCGAAAAATTTCGTTCACTTTTTTACCAAGATTGGACAAATAGTTTAAAGTGAAAAAGTTTAAAGTTGTTGCATGTCTCTAATTCACAGCCCGAAGTAATTTTTCTTTTTTATAAACAACGTCTATATCGGTCAAATATATGTCAAGGTTAATGCAAAAAATATCATCAAATGGACTTCATCTTACAAGATCCACCTGTAATCTTTAGGACAATGTGTTTTTAAAATTGTATGTTGTAGAATCTTACACGAGTTTCCATAGTTTGTTTTTTAATTCGGTTTCCCAGCACTTCCCGGTTATATACTCCGTCACAAAATGAAACAAATTTATGTTTATCACCTTTTAATTTTAAGTTAATTATGCAAAGTGTTCCTTCATACCTTCCCGTAACAAAAAATCGGTATTTTATCTCAAACTGAACCGAAGTTATAGCAAAATATATCTTTTAGTCGGTACATTTTGAAAACTTTAATCGCATTTTGCCAATCTCGATTTTTTTTTTGTAGATATGACTTTGCTGCAATAAAGTAGCGATATTTTTGGATATCTCCTATTTTTAAATTTGTCCATGGACAATTTAAATTTACTGCCTGCATCTTATTTTGAATTTATGTTCTTTATTAACTCTTCACTTCACTAAATTTATTAATTATCAACTGTTGCGCGGCACATTCAGCTTTTGGTAGATTTAATTCGTCAGTAGACATTGATTTACGAACGTACTCACTTTGTGTTATTGATCTAATCGACAACCCATCAACAGATGCTAATTTTTAGAGAATAGAAAACTAAATTTCCCGGGATCCCGAAACAAAAATCCCGGGAAAACGGGAAATAAAATAATTTAAATTCCCGGAAAATTGCAAAAATTCAGATAAGTTTGCAAAAATAGCGAACATTTTTATAATTCTAAATGAGCCATAAAATTGATAAAAAAAAAGTCCTTAAAACTATAAGGAATGGAAAAAATTCGGTAAAAATTGCAGTGTCTTATATTTTTTAAAAATCGTTAAAGCTGTAAAGAATCACAACCCTTACAGATAAAAATCGCTTATATCGCGAACATGGCTGAAATTCGCAAAAATTTAAAAATTGAAACTTACGCAAAAATATATTTAAAATCTTTAAATCAGTTAACAAAAAAATCAAAATATACGAAATAACATAAAAAGTTTGCAAAAATAGCGAAAATTCGCCAAAATTTTTAATTTTTCAAGTAACCCATAAAATTGATTAAAAGTCCCTTAGACTATTAGGAATGGCAAAAATTCGTTAACAATTGCTAAATTAGCGAAAATTCGCAGGATAGCAAAGTCTAATATTTATTAATAATCATTAAAGCTCTAAAACATCATAAAACTTACAGTAAAAATCACGTCTATCGCGTACATGGCTAAAATTCGCGAAAAATTGCAATATTTGAAACAAAAAGTCAGAAAATAATGAAAAAAATGCGTTAAAAAATTCGCTATACCGATGGAGAACAATTTTCGTCATGAGTTAAAAACAGGGCATTTCACTTTTTCATATCTTGTGTTTTGTTCTTGTCAAATATCAAATAGCATTTATACATGCACCTTTTTAGAAGGCGATATTTGTTGTGTAGAAAAGAAAACACCACGAATCTTTTTTTTTAAATATGTTTATACTTATTATTTAAGGGTGGCGACTCTATGTCATTATTATTTAATTTCTTTATTTGTATAATATCTAAATATTTTACATTAAGAACACACATATGTACATATAACCTTATTTGCATTCTGGCGTTATATTAAAAAAAGTAGACTTTTCCCTGAAAATGCCAATTTGATAAATAGCTTAAAAATTAAATCAATATAAGCCCAAAGCTTACTAAGAAAGGTTTTATACAAAAAGTTTTGCTCAATTCGCAGTCATATTCAGTTTTGTAATGCAAGTCAAAATCCACTTCGGTTTTTCTAAAGTCACGCCAGCACATATTTGTGCTTATATCTGCAAATCCTTAGCGTCGGTTATTGTAATTTTTTTCTGAATATGTTTCATTACTTTGTATACATAAAAACTCTTTTTACAAATTTGACTTCTTCATTTAATTTTTTTACATTTTGTCGTACAAATATCACATCATGTCATATATATGCCCATATATGCTTACATACACACAAACAATTCAATTTTTATTTTCAATTAAACTAAATTAATTGGAGCAAATGAAAAAATTGTTTGAAACATAATTTCTTGATTTAATTGAAAATATTTCGGTAAACATTTTTCTGTACTGATCTCGTTCTTTTTACGTTGATCGTTTTTTTAAAAACTCTCGAATGTGTAAACCTAAACCTCATGATTTATTAATTGTATTTTAAAGTGGAATACTTACAGAAACTTATAGAAACTCGTATATAAAAGGCTAGAATTACTTGAGCTTATTTTCTAATTCTAAATGAATTTTATTAAGCTGTCGATTTAATTGTGATGTAGATAATACAACACACTACCAAATAATACACACATATGTATATTAATCAAACATCGCACAACACATAGTGTGCCATCTTACATATGCAATCGTATTAATAAAGATTTACCATCAATACACAACGTGTGCTTGGTTTAATTATTTCGGTCCAAACTAGTGTTAGTCCCAATTTACAATGTGGAAATTTCTTGCCAGACGGACGAGGTTTGTTGATAAGGGGGCGACGCTGTATGCCTGACACACTCAACTTTTTTCCTCTCTCACCAACAAAGTCGTCTGTACGGCAAGAAATGTCCACATTGTAAATTTGGATTTACTGCCGTAACTAACAGTTGGACCCAAGTTGCTGCCGCAAAATTTTTTATTATTTAATTAAGTGCCTCCATTTAATCTTCCTTAAATTAAATAAAATATGTCCAGAAGAAGTAAACGATTGTTAGAAAAGAAGTTGCTTACGCCGAGGATAATAAAGCCGCCAAAAGTAATACCTATTGCCTAATCGTCAGAGAGCTAAAGTGAGAGTGAAATGAAGAAAATGGAACAGACGAACTAAAGAAAGAAATCCTATAGTTAAAGGAGCCTTTAAGTGTCACAATTAAGTTGTATTTACAGAAGTGAAAAAGCTGCACATCAACGTGTGCCAACCACAGTAACTATGCCCCTATTTTCGTCCCAATCAACCACCTATGTACACTAGGGTGGGTCACTGATGTATGAGAAAAAATAAAAGTTCTCGAATCATATTCTAATAGCAATATTTTTTTTTATTACGTTAAAACAAATAAAAATTGCAAAAAAAAAAAGTTCAAAAAAGTGTCATTTTGAGCCCGCGCATGAGCTCCTAAGAATTAAAAATATTTGAAAAAAGTCCATTTTTTAAATTTTAATATTTTATTTACTATCAATTATTATTAATTAAAACTAAAAACATTTTGAATTAAACTTAAAAAAAAAAATAATATTTGGTTCTTATACAACATAAAACAATAAAATCCTTTTTGGTCACAAAATCTTGTTTACTGTCAAATCCGGGCATCTCTCGTCTTGATTCAAGTTTCGTCTATATTAAACCATCGCTTGACTTTTTTAGCGCAAAGAGTCATGAATGCTTCTGACACTATTTTCACGAACCTAAAAGTCGTTAAAATACAGTAATATGCTTTTCTGCAATACAATGCTATTGTTGCTATATTAAAAATTTAACAAAATTGAAGGTCAAAGCGCGGGCTCTTACACTAAAAATAAATTAATAATATTTTACAGGGATCTAATTCAGACAAAAATACAACATATTTACGCTATTAGAAGTCGATAAGAGAAAAAATATTTTTTTGACCCAGCCTAATGTACACCCTCAACCAACACCAGCGCTGACGGACTAGGGGATGCGAGCAAAAATGACAAAGAAATTAATTTGGGTGTTGGGGATTTAAAAAAAATTTTTGGGGATTTTACACATTTTCGTATTTTACCTTTTTTATTATTATTTACGCTTATTTTTCTTTGTTTCGTATATATAGTATAGAAAAAGGAGCAAATATTTTATCTTACTCTTATTAACAACGAATACGGTGCAAAGGATCCAAATTAAGATAACCATATTTGTTTAGTGTGTTAATGGTACTTAATAAACTTATGTTATTATTCTTGAGGGAGTATTTAAAAAGAAGAACATACAAAAAGAATCTAAAACCGTTGACATACAATTCTTGATTTTTTAAAGACAAATTTTAAGTAAATCGCGACCTTAGAACAACAAGGTTCTATCTTACATGTAGTTTAGGGGCAAATAGAACCTTGTGGTCCTAAGGTCGCGAAATATGTCTTATCCAAAAATAAGTAAATACGAAAGACAATTTAATAAAGTTTGTAAAAAAGAATGCATCGAAGTAATTAATAAATGAGGGAAATATGTATTTTGATTGTTGATTATAAGGATGGCTAAAACCGATTGAACAGACTCTAAATTCTTATAAAATGGCTTATTCGTCTTCAAAAACAGCCTTGTAAACAGCTTTTAATTCCTCACCAAACTAAAAAAAGTCCGAAACCAGTCGCTACAAACAAAATAAGATAATTTTTTTTAATAAGTATTTTTATTTGGGGATTTCTTATTATAATTTTGCTTATTATTTTTAAAAACTTTTAAATTTGTTCAGACAAAAAAAAAACACAAAAAGAAATATAACTTTTTAAGGTTTTGTTTTTTGATTTGGAGATTTATTTTTTTGGGACAAGGAATAAAGTACCTGACAGCCCTGACCAACACAAATGTTTAATAATACTGCCCCACAAATATCACCAATTCTTACATCCAGTTATTTGCCATCAGAGACGCAGATTTTACCATGTCTGTTTCCGAACCACAGACCTTAGAAAGACTAGTATACCGAGCTACGTAAACTTAATGAAACACGAAATCATATTTTCGTTCGAATAATGTACCATTTTCAAGTTATTTTGCTATTATTTGTCTAATTAAAATGCGGAAAGGTAATGAACAAAGTTTTGCCGAGAGGAAAATCATCTTGCACCTTCATGACCAAGGTAAAACAGTTAATTTAATATCGCAAATGTTTGAAAGGTGTCGTCACACAATAGAAAATATAATTAAGCGTGCAAAACATGGCCGTCCAAAATTTTTATAGGCTGAAATGAAAGGAAAATACTTAAATAAATTCGTGAAGACCCGCATTTATTTGCTCCAAAACTGAATGATAAGCTGAGAGGAGCTCTATGCAACAGTGTTAGCAACGAAACACTTCGTAGAGTACTACGATCAAACAACTGTAATGATCAAATAGCTAGAAAAAACCGCTAATTTCTGAAATAAATAGACATAAGCGATTACCCTTCGCTAATTAACATATAAACATAGGTTTTGACTTTTGGATATCCGTAATATTAAGCGATTAAAGAAAATTTAATATTTTTGGGTCTGATGGACGAAGCATGGTTTGGAGAAAACCGAATGAGTCCCATAATATAGAAAATATCAAGCCGACAGTAAAACATGGTGGAGGTTCTGTTATGTTTTGGAGCTGTATGCCAGCCTCAGGAGTTGGAAATCTAGTCTTTAAAGATGGAATTATGGACAGACATGTGTGTCTGTCAATTCTTAAAGAAAACCTGAACGCGAGTGCTGATAAAATGGGACTTCCAGCAAGAGGTTTTTATTTCCAACAGGACAACGACCCCAAACATACAGTCTTAGATGTTAAACTGTGGATTCTTTATGACACCAAACATTTGCCAACGCCTCCTCAAAGCACGGCCTTGAACCCAATAGAAAATTTATGGGCGTATTTAAAGGAAAAGTTTCGTGAACACCACATATCTTTGAAAACTATGTTGAGACAAGTTTTGCTACAAGAATGGGAAAAAATACCCCAAGAAAAGTGCCAATTATGATTAGCTGCAGTTTCTAAAAACAACGGATATGCCACAAAGTGTTAACTGTGAGATATCCATTGTTATACGGTAAAAATACGTGATATTTTTTAAAAGCAAAATACTTTTGTGACCTTAAAAATGCATTTTTATAATTTAATTCTTTGTCTTTCTCCTCCCACGTTAATAAAACGAAGTTCCTGTTTAATATAATAAGTAAATGGATGTCAATCAAGTTTTTTTTCATATTTTCATTCTTTTCATACATGCAAAATAATTATAAGACTCACTGAAGATAGGGAATGTTCGTAAATGCAGTTGTTGCGCATTAGTAAAGTTTAATGTTCGTAAATGCATCACTTGTAAGAAACTTGGCATATTTTTATTATATTTATTTAATTTAAGTCTATGGACAAATTCCTTACAGACTATCTTAGTGTGTTAACATAATAATTTATTTATTTAAACAAAGAAAGAAAGATTAGAATAAACATTATTGATTTAAATGTAATATGATATTGCTTTTTATGATATTTATGTTTAGAGAATAGTCGATAAAGTTATACTTTTCATTGAAACAGCTGCATAATTTTCTTATTGGATCTGACATCGCAAAGTTTGTTCGGCATGTCCTGACATATAGAGGGTTGAAAAACGACGTGAACGTTGAGAAATATTAAAAGTAACGTTACCCAATAAGAATTCGAAATGTGTACTAAACATAATTAAACATAAAATATATATTTAGCATCATTCGCCGGCTTTTTAACGTTGGTAAATTTATTTCAGCTAGTCTTGTTGAATATGAAAGTAATACCAGGCATTCTCTATAATCTTAAGCAGAAAATAAGAAATGGTTTATGAACTGATTCGATACGATCATTATGAATATTATAGATCGGGTCCCAAATAATTCTGCCGTATTCCAAAATTGGTCTGACGAGCGAAGTTAAAAGACGTTTTGTGGTTAAGGGATCGTTGAATGCCTTTGCCCATCTTTTAATAAAAGCCAGAACACTGCGGGATTTATTAACAGTCATCGCTATATGTTGAATAGTCAATTTTTTTGTCTAACAATATTTCCAAATTAATAATTTCACTAACATATTGTAAAGTACAGCTATCAAGAACGTAGGAGTAAGCACACTTTTTTACTCTGGAAAATTGCATATGTTTGCATTTATTTAAATTTGGTTCCATCAGGTTAAGTTTACACCATTTGTCAAAACTATCCAGGACATTTTGTAGATGTTGTTGATCACAATGAAGTTTTACAGTAAAAAATAGTTTTACGTCGTCTGCATACATCAATACATTGCAATGTTGAATTGCTTCAGGCAAATCCATAATAAAAAGAAGGAACAAGTTTTGACCAATGTGGCTACCCTGAGGTACTCCAGATTTAACATTGATTTTTTCCGAAACTGAAATTATACAGATTGAGTTCTACATGACAAATATGATTTGATCCAGCTCAGGAAGCTACTATTGAAGCCCATTACGTCCAGTTTTTTCAACAATAGTGTATGATTAACTTTGTCGAAGGCCTTACTGAAATCAGTGTACATAACGTCAGTGTGGTGTCCGTTGACAAAATCTCTATTAACTAATGTTGTTATATGGAGAATGTTAGTCCTTTCCGAAAGCCATGTTGACGAGGTGACAATAAGTCAGAAACTTGATGAGTGAGGCAATCCATTAAACATTTTTCAAAAAGTTTTGGAATATCACTTAGTTTGGCTATACCTCTGTAATTGCATATATCCGATTAATTTCCTGATTGAAACAATGGAATAATATATAAATATTTTCAAACTTTCGGAAAGTAACCACAATTTAAAGAAGGTTACGCCAAAGCAGTTGCGCAATGTTTTAAAACACAACTTAGTATGCCATCTGGACCACTAAAAGATGATGACTTAGCGTTTTTTAAATAGTTTAGAATGTGAGAGGTAGTGAAAGAAAAAAAATTATATTGTAAGGGTAGACATTACTAGCATCATACAGAGCTTCGGAATATGTAGACACAAAGAAGTCGGCAAACATATTCCTGATTTTTAATTCATCACTAGACTCGGAACTTAGGTATTTCATGACATTTGGAAGTCCTGTGAATTTCCTTTTGGTATTAAAAAACTTAAAGAATGATTTGGGATCTTGAATTAAATATTTAACTAATTTTGCCCCTGCAAAGGAATTGATCATATCAATTAACGGATTTGTATTTTCGAGTCATGGGACACAAATTTAGTCAATTAAAAAATTAATTGCATAAACAAAATATACACCACATATACACAAACATTTAATTTTATGGGTTTTGATTAAAAAAATTAATTGCAGCAAACAAAAAATTAATTAAATAATTAATGTACACCAATTAATTATTTAATTGAATAATTTTTTGCAAAAATTTTTTCTGCGTAGGGTTATAGTTAGAAAAATTTTAATTCAAAATGATCGCCTCCGGTTTTGAAGTGATATACGCGTGGAAGAAATTAGCATAACTCGAAAACTTATGGAGATCCCATTCGCAAACTTTTACAGAATAATGAGGACACCCTAGGATAATTATGGTAAAAAAAAAATTTAAGAAAAAAAATGTCGAAGTGGAACGTTCTTATTTAAATTTGGCATTTCCCCTCTTTCAGATGAAAATTTTAATTTCCTGCTTAAAGATATCAAACGAATTCCTATAAGAATCACTTATTTTATTTCGTCCTATTTGTTTCTAGTTCAAAACAATTTCTTACACACGCCAACACTCTACCACCTCATAACTCGACAAGTAAACATCAAACAAAAAAAAAATAAAACAGTTGGCACACATATTCATATCTACTAGAGGAAAAGTAATGCTAAATATACATGAATTTCGGCAAAAATTTTTTGTTTTTCCGCTTCAGCAAGATTGTCTCCAGATAATTTAAGAGACGTGGTTTAATTAGAACCTTTAGTCAATTCTGGGCCCACCACCACAAAATTTTGCTATGACATTGTAGCCACTATAAAAGTTATTGTTGCAAAATTTTATATGACCGCCAACACTTACATATCGGTAGCTAAAATACAAAAAGGCGTTACTAACAAAAATATAATTTTACAGGAGAAGCAAAAAACTTTGTAAAATGGAAACTATAAAAATGTCAGAAAAACATGCATTGATAAATCATCCATGGAATTCTTCAAACAATTTTCAAATAAAAGCATTACATTATATTTTGTTAGAAAAACATGTTTGATAACGTCGGGTTTCATTTATCAAATAAATACATTAGTTGTTATGCCCTTTTGGTTTTTGTTTATAAAAGCGTCATGTTTGATCGCAGAGGTGTAAAATTTTGTCAATACATGTAGTTTAATAATAATCAGGGAAAACAGAAATATGTTCTAAAAACCACGTTTTATGCGCATTAAATATGCAGTAAAATCTTGAAAATATGACCTGAAAACTGCTAAAAAAATATGCCCTAAAAATTTGATATTGCTAATTTGAAAACAAAATATTCAACAATTTATTAAGAGTTCCATTTGATAAAAACAATCCTAAAATTATAATCGGTAAAGCGCGAACACCATAGTATTTACAGACGAATTTTCGAGATTTTTTGGGTGAATTCGATCTAAATACCAACATTACAAAATGGTTTACAGACAAAGAATCTAATTTGGAAAAAGTTTTTATGGGGAATATGTGAAAATATAGACCGATTCTCACCATTTACATAGATTTCGTCCTTAGTTTAATTGGAATGTATTTACCAAATTTAATTAAATTAACTACAAGATTGCAACTTGTACTTTGCGCATAAAGTTTATATGGGCCAGTCAGGCGGACGGATGGACATCGTTAGATCAATTTTAAAATTGTTTCTTTGTACATCGGTATGCTAAAAGATTGGTCTAAATTTCTATGTATTACACACATCGCCAAAAACGCATATAATGGATTTTTCCTTAATTTTGGCTTATTTATACAATTTTAAAGTTTAAAATTACATTTATCTTTACCTGCTTTGTCTTACAATGTTAGAGTAACAATTACATGTAAAAGGCGAAATTAAAGCACACGGTGGATTACAGATAGATATCAAAATATGCCTTAAAAAGGCAAAATAAGCGCTATCAATTTAAAAAATTCTGCAATAAAGCCCTTTCAACTAAATTACGCCAAAAAAAAAAAATACTGCAAACGCTAAACAATGCAAAAATTTTAGCTGACGATATAAGGAAGTTATGGCATTTAAGGCTATTTCCGCGAGTGGTACTTTGTGGCAGCGAAAGTCCGATTTTTATAAAATCTGACAAAATAATTTAGGTAGCAAAAACAAAATAAATAGATGATTAAATCGATGAAAATAATGAGAGGATTAATAAGCACAAAAACTTTATTCCGAAAAGAAGTTTATATCAGGGAACGAAAATAGCAGTTATATTGGAATTTTAAAACAACATAAGCATATGGATGTAAATGTCGAAAAACTGATTAAAGTATACCATACTGATTCTTATGAACACGTCTACGATAAAATTTTTAAAATAAAAATCAAAACATAACTGTTATTTTTGTTCTAAAAAATAAAAAATAAAAAAATAACTGCTATTTTTGTTCAAAAAAATAACGGTCAAAAAATAACTTTTACGGTCCCTGGTTTATATGAGTGATATGTACGGTGACCATATTTTTCAAACGAAAAAAAGGACATTTCGAAATGTAGTAAAAATGATAAATAGCATCAAGGTAATTGGATAGGTAATAAGTTAATTCGAAGAATATGATACAAGCAAGTAGAACTACTATTAATACATATACTTTTTTTTTGTCTATGAAAAAATCAATAAAATTACCCAGAAATTCATATAAAGAAAAAAAAAATAAGTTAAAAAAAATTATAATTAAAAATATTTGATATAAATACATATGAAGTAATTTTTTTAAAAATAACTGTTTTTACATAAAACTTATTTAAATTCCGCACAGTCCATTTAAAATTTGCACTTTGGTCCCTAAGTAACCACAATCCAGCACATGGATCATCCAAATTATTGGTGTAATATCATAGGGCTCCTTTGTTGAGAGAGGAAATATTCGTTCAATGAAACGAATAATTTAAGAATTCGATAAAACGCTGGCATTAGTGTTAAAATTTTGGGAAAAGTTTTGGAAAAATTAAAGAAGAATTCATAATCCAACAAAAGGACAATACAGTAGAATTCTTAAAAAAAGGACGAATGGTCAACGTAGTGATATGTGAAATTATCAACCGATACTTGCCATTTTCAATAGGCTTAGTGCTTATGACAGTTGAAACGTAAATTGATATATACCAAATTTCATCAAATCAGGTTTACATAGACAGTCAACCAGCCTGCCGGACGGACATCGTTAGATCGACTCAGAATGAGATTCTTAGTAGATCGGTTTACTTTAAGTTGGGTAAACGACCAATATTTACATTTTTTTTTTTTTAAGGTGTTACAAACATCAGCACAAATGCATAATACTCTCTCCACTATGGTGTTGTGGGCAAAATTATAAATTGAAGAGATGTTTCATAAAACAAATTTTGTCACCCGTAATTATGATAAGGATATTTACGAGTACATTAAAATAAATTCTATTAAACATTAATATAGGAATTAAATATGGTTAAGCTAATTAATATTTCTTAAATTGAATATTAATGGTAATTATTCTTAGTGTGAGAATATTATACATTATTTTGAAATTTACTAACTCATTTAATATGTATGTGTCTAAATTATGCTTCAACTTTTAACCACATCTTCAGATAACACATAAATGTTTTATAAAAGTTTGATACTCCCTTTCCAACTTTCTTGTCAATACGGAGCATGGTTGAATTTAATATACTAAAACCTACTTCTGCTTCGGTTAATGTTGATATGATTAGATTATTCTTATAATTTAATTTTAGTGTCTTTGTTATGAACTACAAACAAGGGAAACACAATTTCGTGTTTCAAAATATTCAATGACAATTTTTTGTTCATTCGTATGCGAAAAACTTTTAAAGTAGAATAAGCATTGCTTTCAGTTTTTGGGATACAACTTTAGTACAGGGAATATAAACTTGGTTTATCAAACTATGCGGAAGCAAATACTTTTTTAATAATAATTATCTGTTATAATAACACGGTGCTACAACAGTGAATGAAGAAAATGTAGCAACTTTTCCTTAATGAACTAAATACACAAAAAAAAAATTGAGATAAATCAATTGTCAAATTGAATAACATATTAATCAATACAATTAATTTTTTTAAAGAAAATTTAGCTACAACATAATTTGTAAATATAAAAAATACTTTGTCAATAAAACACTTAAAAGAAATATTTACAATTATAGTAAAAAAAAATTACGTAAAAATCAATTTTTCGAAATAAAATTTTTTTTGGAAATTAATCAAAATGCCAACGATACTGCAAAAAATATACACTAGAGCCCTGATTTGCGTCGGTTTTATTTGGTCCGCTTTTTAAAAATTGGTTAAATTCGCTTTGCGTTTGTATTATTTCGATTTCTACATACGATTGCATTTTTCGATTAAGTCGTAATCACATGTGAAAAATTTTTCTATTTTCGTGTGAAAAGGCGAATTCCCATTTAATTCTGTTAGGTTAGTTATTGTAAGTATAGTTGCGTGTTAGGAAGTAAGAAGTTAGTTCTTAATAAGAAGTTGTGTAGAAAAATGGGTGAAAAGAGAAGACAATGCATTAGTGCTGGTTCTAACTTTTCAAGTTTTAGCCGTCAAGTCTTGAGCTTTTAGGAGATAAGGGAAAAGCGAATGCCATTTCTTTTCCTCTCTCTCTCTCCTAAAAACTCAAGACTTGACGGCTAAAACTTGAAGAGTGTGAACCATCACTTACTTAGTTTGAAACTTAAATTGGACGTAATATAACGTTTTAAGTCGGGTAAAACGACTATTGATATAGACAGGACCCTTGGTTTAGCACCTTCAACAGTTAACACAATTTGCAAAAGCGATAGCGCTAAAAATTAATCATTTAAAGATAGCTCGAGTTAATAGCAAATGAGATTTTATTTCTTTTTTTCCTAAGCTACTAAACCCTAATCTTTCTGTGAATATGGATGATTTAAATAAATAAATTTTTGTTATGCATATATGAAAATATATTTTTTCTTATGTATTTCTTTCAAATGATAAATATATTTCAGCCCACTTGCTGAAATAAATAGAATAAAACTTAACCATATAACTTTCTTCGTCATAAATAGAATTTATTGCTAAAAATTTATATTTTAGAACCAATTGATGCAATAAATTGTCTAATTTGTAAAATTTAAATATTTGACGATTTGTTGACGATTTCTTTTTTCTCTTGGTTGTTTATTTTTGATCGTAATTGTTTTTGTTTGTTCAGTGTTTTCAAGGCCCATCTATCAGGTCTGCTTACTTGTACAAAAACAAGAAACGATTCTTTTTAGTTGTCAAAAATTTACTACCACATATACAAAGCAAAATGAAAAAACGTGTATGTGTGGCATACCATAAACGTAAACAAACGTATACATGCACATGTAAGCAAAATGTAAACAACTTTTGACAACTAAAAAGAACATAAACAATGATCATCAGGCTTCTTGCGCAGACCTTTTCAATGGGCCTTGAGTGTTTTCTAGTAAAAATATAAACTATTTTATCATGCTCTCTTTATTAGTGTGAGAGCCAGTGCTGCCACAACCAATACAATTTTTACAACCAACATTTTTGAAAAAGTTACCAAATGTGAAAAAATATAACCAAATTTAAAATGCCTTTTATTAATTGAGAAAATCATTAAAATTTATTTTAAGTTGCATTGTAATACATCGGTTATTTGCACTTTATAGTAAAATAATAATAAGTCAAGAAAGCAAAAAAAGAAATGTAATTCTCTTACATATTAAAAAAATAACTTATTTAAAAATTTTTATTTTACAAGAGTTAACCCCGTAAAATTTCCATACAAAATTCAGTATATTGAAAATTAATAAATTGAATAATTTTTAATATGCCAGCTATAAATACCAAAAAAGGAAAAAAGGATTGTCAAATGTGGCGATTTCTTTATCCTTTTGTTAATGAACATTTACGTTTGGCGTTATGCGAAATGCATTTTATGTAAATAAATATTATAAAAACTATTTTATCTTGTTTGTAAAATTTATTTGAAATTTTTAATTCTTATAATAAATAACTGTTTCAAAATTGTTCTATTTGAAATATTTTTTGACCCATTGTAAAATATTTTGGCGAATATAAACAAATTCGGCTTTTGTATCGTACTTTCAATGGGGATGACTGACAGTCAAAAGTTGTTTTTACCAAATAATTATTTAAAAAAAAAAAATATACATACCAACAAGTTATAAATAAAATTTCAAGATTCTTAAACTTACAGCCATTTCTTAAAAACATCCATTAATTTTAAAATTACATATATTGATAAATCAATAAATTTTTGAAGAATCTTTAAAACTCCTATGTGTATTTTCAAAAATTTATTTTAATATACTTCTGGAAATAACACAAATTTAGAACATTATATTATTATTTTCAAGTTTTAGAAACCATAAAACGATTTTTGTTGAATTGTTCACCAATTTTCTAAAATCTATTCCGCATGATTTTATGCACTTCCTACTACTTATCTTTACTACTCTTAAAATCAAGAAAAACTACGCTCATTTAAAAAAAATAATTGAAAATCTCCATTGATTAAAACTTCATTTGTTTTCGATTTCAGAACATGGCGTTTTTAATATTAAAATCAAAAATGGCAATATGTATTTTCTTAGCAAAATTATTAAAAACATTATTTGGTTGCTGTTTTGAAAGGGTTTTTTTTACGATAAATTATAAAAAAATTCCGTTCATTGGTTACAAATAACGAAAAAATCATATTACAAAGTAGGAACAAATTATTCGAGCTCGTAAATAATTGTATCAAGAAAAGCATATTCGTACGCATTATTATTTTAGAAAAAAGCAACCAAAATGAAAAAAATATTCACATCTCCACATTGAAAAAAAATCTACTAATTTTGGTTAGAAATAACCAAAAACGGCAGCCCTGGTGAGAGCATTCGCACCAGTGTTGCCATTAGGATACGAAAGATACATTTTTCGTATCTTTTGATGACTTCAGATACCATGTATAATCCTGACATGTTTCGTATCTTTTGAATCTGTACGCAAAATGTACAGAAATAAAATATTAGAGAATTAGAATTGTGGTACGAGGCACGATCTCTATGTGTACATTTGTCCTTCAAGTTGTGCTGTAAAAGGTCAACAAGAAAAAGAAAGACAAAATGAAAAAACAAAAAAAAATGTACTTTGGACTTCAAGAAAAA
Source organism: Pollenia labialis (assembly GCA_949318255.1). Lineage (NCBI taxonomy): Eukaryota > Metazoa > Arthropoda > Insecta > Diptera > Polleniidae > Pollenia > Pollenia labialis. The sequence goes on from OX439140.1 coordinate 40,699,580, forward strand.
TTCTTGACATAAGTAGGGAAAAACAGAAGTTAGGAAAAATATGTAAAATCAATTAAAAAAAATGGATAATCATTCAAAAAAGCAAATTTCGATCTACCCCAAAGGTTAAAATACAATTTGGTTTAAGGATTGATGTTTGACTATTGACGTCAGCAGTCGTCGATGGCTGCGAGTGTAAGACGGCAAATCCATCTGAGGAGATCGAGTGGTTGCGATCGAAACATGTCATGGTAACCAGCCGCCTGGGTTCGAATCTCAGGTCAGTCAAGAATGAATGATTATCAATAACAATTTTAATTAATTTAGATGTTGTAAAATTCCTTTCTTCATAAAAATAATTTAATGAAAATTAAATTTGATGAACTTAAGCCTGATTAAAAATATTAAAAATTTGGATATTAGAGAATTTTTAGCCAACTTAAACTTATTAAGACAGATCATCGTTGCCGACTCAATACTAATTCAATAGCAGCTTTAATAATGAAGAAAGAAAGCATAAAGGGTGTTTGAACATAGGATCCACCTAAATCGATGATTACTAGTAGTGCGAAGTTGTGCTGAATATATAAATATATAAACATCTGCTTTATTTTCAGGAAATTTATATGAATTTTTTTGATATAATCGTCTTAGTACAAACGCTTTAACTGATATATTAGTTTTTCCAAAGATGAATTTTTTTTGATAACATCCAAAGATACACACAAAAAAAATCATAGGTAAAATAACCTAAATATATGGTATAAAATTAACTAAGCGCAAGGGTAGCATGGCAGTATCTAAGTTTCTTATCTAATAAAACTATTAACTTAGGTAATTTCAATGTTCGAAAAAGTATCTAATTATTTTGTTAAAATTACTTAAAAACTTTGAAAATTTACCAATGATAGCAAAGTTATTTTATATTTTTATTTTTGGAAAATTATCTAAGTTTAATTTTGTACCATAGATTTTAGGTAAATTTACTATATACTTTTTCTGGTTACATACTTTAAATAAAATTAATTTAATTTCATTGTAATATTTTATTTATTTTCATCAAACGGGGAAAGTATAAAAGATATAAAGATAAAATTTAGACACAAAATAAAGTCATAGCGAACAATTCTACATCATGAACTCCAAAATATCATAATTTGGATGAGCGATATATTTTTTAAACCTATTGGAATTTTTTTGTAAAAAGTTCAGTGGAGATATTATGTTTATAATATACTCACATAAATACGTTGTATCTTTATACTCTATCGAATAGTTTTTAATTTATTTTAAATTCAAAAATTTTAAATTGAAATTTAAATTTGAACTTTTTTCACAAAAAAATTTCCAATTGAAAGAAAAAATCAAATAAACCTACATACATACATATATTAAAAAATTCGAAGAAGATACCTAACCCAATTAGTAATAATAACAAAAATTTTAGGCAAAACTTTTTTTATAAATTACCAATTATCTTAGGCAACTGAACTTAGTTTTTTGTTTTTATATAAAAATAAATTACCTGTGTACGCATTTGTAAAATACCCCAGATTAGTTTTTTGTGTGTAGTTGCATGCATATAATTAATTTTAAAGTTTGCTTAGTCTGGCTTCACACTATGAAAAGTTTCTTTCAGAAAGTCTGAGTTGATTGGTGAGAGAGGAAGAGAACATTCTGAACATCCAGACATACTGTATTTTTAATAAATTACATACCGAATTTTAGCCATGTTTGCGATAAAAGCGATTTGTTCCTGTAAGTTTTCTGATTCTTTACAGCTTTAACGATTTATAATAAAAAGTAGACTATGTTATCATGCCGCTGTTAGCAAATTTTTGTGAATTTCCGCTAGTTATAAATTGTAACCGATCTTTTGCCATTCCTGATTGTTTTAGAGACTTTTAATCAATTCTTGTTTGGAATGTTTTAACCCATTTAGCGACTTCAAATAAATTTTAGTGTTTGTTTAAAAGTTTTCAATTTTTCGCGAATTTTAGCCCTGTTCGCGAAAGAAGCAATTTTTTCCTTTTATTCTTTACAGCTTTCACTATTTTTAATAAATATTAGACCTTGCTATCATACTGCGGTTTGCAAATTAGCGATCTTTATGAATAATGCGGATTCAAGAAAATTTTTGTTTGCAATTCGAGCCGAAACCTAGAATTAAATATGAAATTTAAATGCTACGTTAAGCGTTAAAAGTGCATTTAAAATTTTTTTTTAATGTATCTTTTAGGGAAAAAGTGTATCTTTTTGGAAACTAAAATGTATCTTTCTCGAAATTTCACTGGCAACACTGATTCGCACATGTGCGGTGTTTTGCAAACCTCTGTCTTACATATTTTGATGAAAATACATCTCTGATCTTTTGTTAATTGTTTGAAAATTTTCATAAAATAATAACAACTTTATCATGACAGGGCTGTATTTTTCTCAAAATACGTAAGACTTATGTGAGTGTGCAAAGTACCCTTATGCCATGTTCGCACGGTGCTTTGGGTTACTCTCTGTTTTTATTACTTATTTGAATAACCATGTTCGCACGGCATTTTCCTAAGTCTGCTTTCACACGTTTCATCTTTTGATGCTCAACTCTTATGTTTTTGGTGAGAGACGAAAGATGAAAGAGGGTTAGTACGGAGATGCCTGTACTCGGTCAGTACGCTTTGTGTTTTTATTTGTTGGTATATGCACAACGATGGCTGCATGTAATTTGTTTTCTTTTTGATTCGCTGTTAATAAAATTGTTGTTGTTTTGAACCAAAAAAAGTTGAAACCGATTGCTGCGTGTGATTATATTGACATCCTTAAAAGGGAATTGAAAAGAAGTTGAGCATCAAAAGATGAAACGTGTAAATTTAGACTATTGGGTTTTGACAGTTCTAATTCTTCTTTTTTAAAACTAATTTTGATTATTGCTAAATTTAATTGTTTGTTTGCGGTTACTTGTATTAAGAATGGAAAGAAAAATTATGCAAAAAATATAATTTCAAAGAAATACATATAAAATATTAATTTTCTTTTTTGGATTACATTAAATTTTATAATATAAAATTACTTCCTTTACTTATGTTTACTTTCTTTATGTTATATTTTGCTTGTTTTTTAGTGCTTTGACAGCTGGTGATGGGAAAAACCGATAACAATTAGAGATCACATTGATTTTAACGTACAAATGAGATAACTCGCTCTAAAAATTTTGTATGACGAATTATGTAATTTGGATCATAATTCGGCTGTGGATTACGAATGAGAGAGTGAATTGCGAAAAAATGCTGTCGTGCGAACATGGTATTACACAGCTCGATTCAGTAGTAAAAGAGTTATGAATCAAAATGTGAATGAGCCAATCTCGAAATTATTAACTTAATTTATTGATATTTTATATTAATTGGATTACTCTGGTTATAGTCATTGAATGCTAAAGAAAAAAATTATACTTTAATATTCATTTTAAGCGCGTCTAACAATTATAGAGAAATTTTAATTTGAGAAGTACTGAAAATAATCAAAGAAGAAAATCTATTAAAGTAAATACTTTCTTGTGGTTATAGATTATAATTGATTCCACTAGTACACCAAATGCAAACTTTACTCTTTACGGATTTAGGAGTATTAAACTTAAATAACTTTAATAATTAAAGTGTATACACAAAATTATTAATTTTTTATACTTTTTATACACTTCATATTTTGTACCAGTAGTGGTTGGTGGTGGGTGCAACAATGTGTTTTTGCATAAATAGGATATATAGTTAACTAAATAAATTGAACTTGTTAATTAATTATGAATTTTAACATTAATTACTCATCTTAATTCATTTAATAAAAACTTTAATTGAATCTTACAACTTAGTCAATTACAGTAGTTTTCCTTTAGCTTCATTTCACTTAACTGCATTTTTGCCATAGTTGGGGGTAGTACACTAAATATTGATTTAAATCAGTAGTGCAATATCACTAAATAAAACTGCAAAGAAATTGGCTTGCACTCTTTTTACCAGCTTTAGTGATGATTGTTATATTCTAACTACCACTAAAAAACATTTAGTGATGTTGCAAATTTTTTCACTATCACTTAACGCAGATTAAATGCAAAAACCTGCACTCAATTCAATATTGCAATATTTGGACTTGCAAGCAAAAAAGCCGCTTACAAATATTGTATGACTAAAATTAAGAAAATGAAACTTTGTATGTGCATTTAATTAAAATTAAATACTTTCTAAACAATTTTTAAATTGTTAAAAAAACTTCTGATCATTTTTTCTGTGTAAGCAGTTTGGGTTTGAAATCCAGCAAAATCGGTTAATTAGGATCAGAGTTGTAAATCAAAATGTGAAACCACCACCTTAACAAGATAATAATTTTGTTACAAAATCTAACATTAATGGTGGAATAATGCACATCCGACTGGAAAATATACTGTTAATAACTAAAAACAATTAAAATCTATATTTTATAACATGAAATAAAATAAGTAAAATTTAAAGATATGCGATACTTAATATTGGCATCCTTTGGGTGGGTGCCAATTCCCCTTCCCCTATCGCCCCCCCTTGATGCTAATGTAAAAATTTCAAGAAAATCGGTTCAGTAGTTTAGGAGTATATAAGCCAACAAACAAACATTTTTCATTTTTATATATATACTAGCTTAACCCGGTGCGCTTCGCTACACTGCTTTAACCAGGTTTGAAGACCCTCCCTTTAATAGTTTTTCAGTTGAGAGATATTTAATATATGCATCCTATTGTAGGTATTTCCCCACTGCGCCTAACCGCCTTATTTTTAATTTCAAAAGTGTAGTATACCATAAGAGTGACTTTCACATAGTTTAAACATTCTCACTATAACAGTTCTTAAGATATGCGATATTAAACATTGGCGTCCTATGGTGGGCACCACTTCCCCCGCTGCTATTTTATTTCAATTTTGGGGCTCAAAATATCCTACTACCAAAAGTTCAACAAAATGCGTGCAGCGGCTCTTAAGATATGTGATATTTAATATTGGCATCAGTTTTGCCAAAACTTGGAGACCAAAAATGGCTAAACTTACGAGAAAAAATGGCTAAAAAATGGCTAAAAATGGGCTAAAAAATGGCTAAAAGTTTTTTTTTTAAATAAAAACACATTAATATTTAATAACACAACAGAAATAATTCATTTAAAGTTGTTTACGATGAAATTGTAAGTTAAGATCAATTTCTTAAATAAGAATAAACGTTATTTATTATTTTGAAAGATATTTAAAAAATTTAATCATCGATACATTTTATGTCGTTATTGTTCATCTCATAAAAATCACTCGTGCGTATTAGTTTTAATTATTTTTAAGATAAATCACGACAACATTTATCCAACCTCTTGATTCCAGATCTACAATAAAAAACAAGTAAGAAAATATAGTCGGTCAACCCCGACTATATGATACCCTACACCTCATTAGTACCTGTGTACAAAATTTTTTTAAATATCTGCAAATTTGCGATCTGTACTTTACGCACAAGATTTACATGGACAGCCAGCCAGCCGGACAAACATCGTTTATTCGACTCAGAAAGTGGTTCTGAGTCAATCGGTATACGAAAAGGTGGGCTTAGTGCCAATATTTTAAGCAGAAACGCATAGTACCCTCTCCACTATTGTGGTGTTGGTATAAATATTTCATTGATAAAATCGAAATAACGGTTGCTAAATGTATCCTATTTTTCAAATTACTTTTAACGTTGTTTACTTGGCGAAATACCGTCTCTACTTCAGTATTAGACCATAGAAGAGAGAGCAACTTTATAGTTAATTCTGAAATTTCAAAAATACTGTTTCTTTATTTTGAAAGATGTTTTATCATCATCGATTATAGCAATTTTCAACATTTGTAAAAGTTGTGATTTAAATTAAAGGCATTTTAATTGTTAAAAATGTTTATTTTGCTTTTATAAATTTTTATAATATAATAAAAATTATTCTTTTAAAAGCAAAACGGCAAGAAAAATTTTATGGCTAAACAAGTTGAAAAATTGCTAAAAAATGGCTAATGGCTAAACGCATATTTTAATGGCTAAAGGGTGAAAAATGGATAAATCTAGCCACTAAATGGCTAAATTGGCAACACTGATTGGCATCCAATGGGGGGTACCAATTCCCCTGCCCCTATAGAAAAGTTAAGTAGCCTATTTTATTTTTAGGGCACACGTAACTTATAATCATTCATTATCCTTTTTCATTATATTTAATACAATTTTTTAATTATATTTTTATCTCTAACTAACTTGATTGACATTTGATAATTAAGGATTGACAATTGAGAAATTAGATTTAGCTAAGTAAAATTTAAACTCCCTTAAGCAAACATCGTAAAAATTATTATCAAAATTTATTTAATTATAATAAAAAAAGTTTAATTACCTAAGCTTTACATATTTCGTAACTTTTTGCCTGTTGTTACTTTGCTGAAAAAGTTTAGGGAAATGTTTTTAAAATGCTGTTATTCAAATGCAATACAATGTGGTTTAAAATATTATCTGTGAAATTATAATTAGTTACCTTTTAACTTAAACAAATGACAACGAATGTTACAATAATATCAAAGGATTATATTTAACATCACCTAGGATACAATAAGCAAATGGGTTAATGATGTCAAGAAACGAAAGAATCATCTTTCATTCATTGCTCAAGGGGTTATGTGATGAAGAAAATGCCAATTAACTCAAAGAAGGCTTTTTATGTTTTATTCTATATGTGATTTTATAATTTGTTTTCATAATTAACCCACAAGAAATTCGTTTGAAATTAATGGTAATATACTTTATGATACCAAGGACCCTTTAGATAGAGCTTGCGGTGGTTCGGCCATTGTGATAAGAGCACAAGCCAAACATTTATTAATGTGTGATCTTTATAAAGACTTCCTTTAAGCAACAAACATCTGTATTGAATAATTTAACCGAAACACACCCAAGAACGATATCTATTCCGTGTACTATAGGCTTTATAAAGCTACTTAGTCTGCCGAAAGTTTATTTTTAAAAAAGGTGTATATTTATGTTCTCCTCAGCCAATTTACGCTGGAGTATCTCAGGGAAGCATCCTTTGCGAACTTTTATAACTAATATGTGTACACCTCGGATATGCCAACAAATGGCGATTTCTTTTCTTAAAAAATATGTTACAGTTTATACATGCAACACATTCACTCAAAGTGTTACATGTTGTGCAATAGGGTGGGTCAAAAAATGTTTTTCTTTTATCGGCTTCTAATAAAATCCCTGTAAAATATTATTAATTTATTTTAAGTGTAAGAGCCGGGCTTTGACCTTCAATTTTATTGCATATGTATTGCAGAAAAGTATATAACTGTATTTTAACGACTGTTAGGTTCGTGAAAATAGTGTCAGAAGCATTCATGACTCTTGGCGCTAAAAAGTCAAGAGATGGTTTAATAAAGACGAAACTTGAATCGAGACGAGAGAGAACCGGATTTGACAGTTAACAAGATTTTGTGACCAAAACTGATTTTATTATTTTATGTTGTATAAGAACCAAATTTTTATTTTTTTTTTTAAGTTTAATTCAAAATGTTTTTAGTTTTAATTAATAATAATTGATAGTAAATAAAATATTCAAATTTAAAAAATGGATTTTTTCCAATATACTTAATTCTTAGGAGCTCCTGCGCGGGCTCAAGATGAGACTTTTTTTAACTTTTTTTTTGCAATTTTTATTTGTTTTAACAAGGGCTGTGGAGTCGGAGTCGGAGTTGATATTTTTGTGCCGGAGTCGGAGTCGTAGTACCACAAAAACTCGCGACTCCGACTCCAAAGTTTTTCGGCATAAAAAATTTAAAAAAAATTTCCAAAATAAAAATTATCTTCTTAAAACACATTTAAAATTTAAATAAATGGTTTATGAATACTGCTCTTATGTGCTGTTTCCAAATTACAGGCGATGGACTGAGTGCTTTTCATATACAGGGGTGTGCTGGAAATCGCAAACGTAAAACGCAAGAATTATAAAAAGTTGTTTTTAAATAAGATTTTTGTAATAAAAGAATTTTATGACAAATATTTAACAAATATTTTCCTATTAAACAGGATTTTAAACCAAAAATTATAAGAATTATGTTTAAAGTTTATTAAAAACAACTTCAAAATTCTTGCGTTTTGCGTTTGCGATTTCCAGCACACCCCTGATAAATTTTGCTACATAATCAATCGCCTGTCATTTGGAAACATCACATTAATGTTTGCGTACGGTAATTACTTCTCAAAAACTCTAATTTTTAGAAGGCCGAACGGTAATGAAAAAATAAAAGTTAACATCACTGAGTCTCATATACATTTAGCATCAAGATTAAAATTTCAGCATTTGGAGTCGGAGTCGGAGTTAGTACTTTTTTCGGACGACTCCACAGCCCTGGTTTTAACGTAATACAAAAAAATATTGCTATTATAATATGATTCGAGAACTTTTAATTTTTCTCATACATCAGTGACCCACCCTATTGTGCAACTTCAATATACCACAGTTAGCTGCTTTGTTTAACAACTATTACACTTTTATCATTAATGTAATTCATGAGCGATTTTTAAAGCTTTTTGAGCCGTTTATGAACGCTATTACAGTTAGAAAACAGATATTTACATCACCAAAGACTTGGAAAAATTTAAACGATAATAATATTCATTGACTTTTTCATTTTAATATGTTTACACATTTTTGTTTAATCTTTCCTCAAAATTATGGGCGTTATGAATCATGATCATGGCATAATTAGTAGGTCTGCGCACAACAATGCAACATTAGAAAAAACACGCATTTTGTTTGTGTATACAAATGGTAAAAATGTCAAAAAGTTGTCAGCTGTCAAGAAATACGTGTTTTGTATTTATCATGTACATATTTATTTTTTTAAATGAACAATATTTAATCGAAATTTTGGTTAAATAAGTTTGTTCTAAAAAGGGCCTAGAACTAATTGGGCGATAAAGAAAATGAAAACGAAAGGCCAATGGGAAGATTTTTTCCATATTTTATGTATAGAAACAATATACATACATACATAAAATACATTTTTATATATTGCAAAATACTACCAGTATTTGCTGTTTGTGTTTTAAAATTTTATGAAAGAATATACATATGTATGTGCATAAAAAATAAATAAAAAACTAAAAGGCGGAACAGATAGTGATACCGCAGCGCCAATGTATTTATCATTTGATGCCGAAAGTGCCATCAAATGATATATAAATATGTACATATGTATTTTGTTTTTGTAAAAAGTTAGAGTGAATGTCAAAATTATTTGTTGAAAATATAAAATAGAGAATTTTTTGTTATAAAAAATACATCTTTTTCCTGTATTGCAAACTTATTGGGGCTCCACTCATTCCTTAAGCCTTTAAAAATCCTTGTGCTTATATTTTATGTTTACTTTTTTAAAAAAATTTATATAAGTTTTTTTGCAAATATTTAGATTTTCATTGAATTTTAAATTTTAACTTAGTTTTTCAGCATACACATAAAAAATATACAATAAACAGATGACTCGAAAATGTCACCTATATGAATTCGCCTTGACACAAACAAAATGAATGTTGTTTTTTAATTGTTGCATGCAGAATGTACTAAAAAAGTGACCACACAAGCGCAGCTGTTTGCAGTGATTTTCTTCGTATGTGTTTTTACATTTTTTAATAAGACATTTTGACAATTGCCGTCTCAATTCTAGCAACAAAATGCCTGTTGTTTTTCTATTATTACATTATTGTAGTACTGAGATCACTCTATTTTTAATACATTTTGGTTGCATGCATGTACTTTCATAAATATGCTTTGATACTACCTGTTTTTTAAAATAAAATTGAAATTTTCGCCTGGGAATTTGTATTGAAACTACAATAAATAACTCAAATTGGTTTTAGTTTCCAATATAAATTTCTAAACAAAAAATTGGATTTTATTTTGAAAAATATAAACAAGGCAATATTGTACAATCCCTGCAAGCAAATGAAAGATATCCCCTAAGGCAATAGTTTGGCAATATCCCCAAACTGTCATCTAAAAGAAAATAATCAAAGTAATTTTTTTTATTTCCTTCCTTTTATAATTTTTGTGAAAACTACGCAATCTAAACAGGAAAAAATGTACGACATAAAAAAAAATTAATCAAATTGTTAAATTTAATAAATTAGTTCTCAAAATATTCTGCAAAAGGTTAATATTTAAAATAAATAAATCTGTTAAATATTAATTTTTTTCCTTTTCAATTTAGTCAAGATATTTCTCAACCCTGGATGCAATTTTAAAGCAGGTGAAGGTGTTTTTTAAATATGGTGGAAACTAAAAATTATTATTATTTTATTTTTATTATAAATGATATTATAAAAAGTGTAATTTATATGTAATAATTACAAATTTTATTTAAATAAAAAGCTGTGCTTATTTGTACATATCGTCCCCTTATTATAACAATAGTGTATGTGCTCATACGATATTATTTTTTTATTGCATATTTAGAATCTCCATCATTGATTTTATGTCTGGTCAAAATTTCGTCAAATTCTACTTCCAAAAAGAGGGTCAAAATGTCGTTGGAAAAAATAGTGTATAATTTCTTGTTCAAAATTTTCCTTCAATAAGTGTGTAAGCTCATATGCGCTATTTTACTTGAAATTGCCACTCGAAAATTGTTAAAAGAATAATAGTGTATACGCATTATACTCCATAAAACAGCTTATAATAATATACACTATTGTTTGAGAAATATTTTCATTCCGACCATCGAAAGCTGCATTATCTCCAAAATTTGTGCAAGAAGCATGTAATTCGTAGTGGCTCGCAGTCATTTTTTTATAACTTACAAGGTGGAACGAAGCGAAATTGTTTAGATGAGCCAGATGAAGCAGAGGAAGAGAAAGGAGACGAACGAACTTCTAGTTATTTTTGATTTACGCAATGTATGCCTTAATTTGTCACAATTTTTTGTTTTTAATAACCCAAATAGAAAAGTAATGAATATACATATATGCCACTAAATTAACAAAACTATGAATTAATCACTGTTTTATAATGTTACAAATTGATATTTTAGAGATCAAATATTTTAATAAAAACACCGTCAAATTATTGAATAAAACAGCGTATACCATACAAAATAAAATAGTGTATCAGATTCATCATACGAATTCCTTAAAAAATAAAATAGCCTATATGGAGGACTTGCACTTTGAATGACATGGTCTTAAAGGATGCGTAGAATAAAAAAAATTGGTGAATTTAATGACAAGAAACGGTATTATGGATTCGTCGAAAAATCCAATATGAAGAATTTTTATTTACATCGATATTGAGGTTTTAATAGACATGCGATTTGACAAAAACTTTAAACACGATTTTCTCAAAACCCCATAAGAATTATACGCTATTGTTATATTGAGGAGACCATATGTAAATGATAATTTTTCAAAAGGGAAAATCTACTTTTATCATCCCAATGATATTTTTTTATATTAAAGTGGTTATCTGGCGATATTGCTAGTTGATCATCTTGAAGTATCGCTTTCGTATTGCTTACGAGTATTTCAATCGAGACTCGTTTCTTTTTTGATAAAAAATACATACATAAAATGCCTTAAACAAATTGAATGGATAAAGGCATTATCTACACACAGAAAACAAATTGATTGGAAAACGGTTGGAGTAATAAAATATTGATCGAGAAATATAATTTATTATTGTAACTATTAAAAATGTATAGTTCTAACTGATTTTTAATTCTGTTGATTATTAAAACGTTATTCTAACTGAAATTTGATGCCTTCAATTCTTTTATTAGTTATGATAACTTATTTTATTTAGTTCTAAAAATTAGTACAAATGGTTAGAATCACAACCGAATTTAATACAGGGCAATACTGAATATTGGTCTTTGCAATTAATAATTGGCTTTCGTCAACAAATTTTGTAATATAAATGTTAATTCATTTATTGCAGCTAATTATCGATTGCTAGTATAGTTTCAATTCGAGTACAACAAATGAAAACATAATTATTTGGTATTCACAACCAAAAAAAGCTATGTGTCCCAATTGTTTACTAAATTTTCTGTCAAAACATTAAATATAATAAAATAATTTTAATTTTATATTAAAATAAATAAGTTTGAGTTAAAAAAAAAGAAGAAAATGTGCAAAAACTTAATAAATAGGGGTAAGTAATTTAAGTATTTTTATAATTATGTTATGCACGTACATATTTATGTATGTATGTATGTATTGTAGTTCTTATAAATACATACATATATATACCCAGCTAGCATTTTCAATCGAAAGAATTTGCTGGAATTCTCATGAAGAGCATTAATCGTCGACAAGCGCAATTTTTAATCGTAAAAGATTCCTCGCACGGGAGATACTGTTACACAAGCTGATTCCTCTGCGAGATACTTTTACAACACAGCGAAAGACGCTTATATCGCATTGCAAAAAAATTCGGGTCATTGCCGCCAGCCTCAACACTTGCAACGCGAAATGAAACTAGAATACCAGTAGAGCAAATCTGCCAAAGGGTTTTGAAAAGTTAGCTTTTACAAATGTCTTCTGTAAAATTATATGGTGATTCCCAGCTTAGAATACATTAACCCTCTAACACTAATTTTGAGGGTCATTTTTGTCCTTTTTTTAACTTACCAACAAAAGTATACTAAAACGGCACTTTAGAGGGTTAATGTCTTCAGTAAAATCGTATGGCGATTCTTTTCTTAGGATATATTAATACTCATTTTAAGGTGTCATTTTTGTCCATTTTTTACTTCCCAACAAAATACTATACATATACTATACTTTAGAGGGTTTAAAAGTACCACGAATATTTTCTGCATTAAATTTTACAAGTGGTCTTTTAAGACCAAAAGTTCGTGCAATGTATGTAAAACGGATTTTCGAAATTCCTGGCCTTGAAATTTTTGAATTTCTTTAAACCCCGTTTTACATAAATTACATGAACTTTTGGTATTTTTTTGACTTATACCAAACGCCTTTTCAAAAAATTCAAAAACTTTAGGGGCCCATATTTCGGGAACCCAAGCTAACTTTTCAAAACCCTTTGGCAGATTTGCTCTAATAAAATTCTAGTTTCATTTCGTATTGAGGCTGTTTTTTTTTGTTGCACAGTGTATTGATCGTAGGCGAATTCGTTTGAGTGCTTTTATTTTCAGTCTTTAATCTTTTAAATTTTACATAATATACGTAAACTGAAGAAATGGATTTAAAAACCCCTCGAAATTCACCACACCGTTTAAAAACTTTCGTTTTGAAATCGATTGATTTTCATCACATACCTGTATGTGTTGATTTCGTTGCTTACAGAATTTGAAACATTCATACGTAACGTATTTCACACAACATTCATAACTAAATCCAATTACTTATTAATTTGAGTCTCCAATTTTTTTAATTTTTTTTCATTTCAGCATATATTGCACTTATTTTCGTTGTGCAATAAAAATCAAAAGTAGGTTTGATTGTTGCTTTACACTTTAGCGATATAATTGTGCAATGTGAAAAATCTAGCAGTAGTATTGCAAGTTTATGGGCCGCTTAAGGGTAACCCTTATAAAACTAAGAACTAATTACTTCACATATAGAAATATCAAATTATTGCGTTAATTTATTATTATTCATTATTGACACCTCCAAATTATCAGAAACTAAAACAGGCCTACATTGCAAATATGCTTTTCTCATTTTAATATTAAATGTTTTTTTAATTATTTTAAAAATTTCCTATTAAGAATATTTATCTCTAATGGAAATTATAAATTCATAAAAACATATTTAATTTTCAAGATTTGCTTATGTCTAGTGGCACTAATTTCAAAAATTAAAAGCTAAAAACCATTAATTTAATAGACCAAAAGTTAAACCACCTACTGCCCTAGCAAAGCATCTATTAACTCACAATCTATTACATATTTTCGCCAACAAAACAAAACACCTGTATTCAAATAAGTAGATGGTATGGTGTGTATTTAAAATGAAAAGGTGTTAAGTGAAAAAGCATTTACAATGACACATTCTGTACAGAATTGTAATAGGGATGAAGGAAGGATGGATGGTCGAACGGGAGTAGTACAAAGGCTTTGCCACACTAACGAGTAGTATTGTTGGTAGTTGAGAGTAAAAATCTAATAATGATAAACGGCTTTACTTGCTAAACAAGAAACATTTTTATGGTTACAAAATTGTTTGTTTTAAAGTTAACAAAGTAAACCGAATAAGAACTAAAACAGAAAATATATCTAGTGTTTAAAGGGTGTCTTTGGGAGAGAGAGAGAAAAAAACCTCAAACTAATTGTTTTAAAAAAGCTATGGCACGAGCTTTATGTTTATATTTGTCCTGCAAGTTGTGCAGAAAAAGGTAAAAAAAAGTATGACAAAAAGGAAAACATAAAAACAAAAAAATTACTTTGTAATTCAAGAAAAATTCTTGACAAAAGTATGAAAAAACCCAAGTGAGAAAGAAGCTTGTAAATAAATTGAAAATAGGTAATCAATTACAGTAAATTTCGATCCACCAAAAAAATACCATTGGCTAAAAGATTGATGAAAACTGCAAAGTATTCTGATGATGAGATGGTAGTTCTCGAAACATGCAAATTCAGCCCGGAACCGAGCCCTGGCTCAGTCAAAAATTAATAATTTTGATTAAATTTTAATTCTTTTTATTTTGTAAGATTCCTTTCGTCACAAAAAATTAATTTAATGAAAATTAAATTTGATAGAAAATCAATTTCGCATTTTTATCACCGGCACCAGACGTCTGTGTGCTTTCTCACGAAATAAAATTAAAACTGACACAAGTAGGGATGAAACGATACCTCTAAGGTATCGATACATTTACTCGATGTGGTATTGCTCGAAAAGTATCGATACCTACTTAGTATCGATACTTACTTGTATCGGCAACAAAAGTTTTAAGCAGTGATGCCAACTTTTTGAGAGCAAAAAGCACTTTAAAATTTAAAAAAAGCACTAAAAAGCACTATTTCGAACAAAAAAAGCGTAAAAAAGCACTAAGCCATTTTTAAAAATTTAATTAAACACAAAACAAGTTGTATATGGCGTTTATTAAGACCATTTTTTTTAAGATTAAATAATAAATATATTTACATTTGTATAAAAACATTTTTAATTGTATTATTATTATCTTCAATAAAAATAATATTATCCAAATCATGATGATCCATCAGCTATGTTTGAATTGGCCATTATACCGTTTTAAAGTAATACAGTGTGAGCTCGATTTTTGTAACTCGAAAAATCTTGCCTGTTGCAGTTACAGAAAATTTGCAATGACTGATCATTGTTTATATAACTTAATGACAGCCTATATTTTAATAAAAAAACTTTATATTTTATCATTTAAATAAATCTAAATTACAATCGTGCAATGTGCGCTTCTGAATGAAAATAAGGTGTAAAATAGAAAAAACATATATGTTTGCATTCTGATCCTTAGTCAAACCTTTTTACAATATCACTGGAGGTAGAAGTGCACAACACGCGGTTATTTGGAGACGTTTGAAAACTAAAGCGCATGAAAAATGGCAGGTTACACAACGCTCGTTAAAAAAGCATTTTCTGTCAGCTGTTTTTAATTTATTTAACACTTTGCTTATACTAAGTTACGACTCTTTTTTGTTTGTTTTTAAAGTCTTTGCGTTCTTTTGTACGGTTTCCTACTGCATTTTTTTAACTTTCTACATGACTCAAAATCGTTGTTTATTAAAAAATAAAGTTTTTGGCAAAACGAATGCAACTTTCTTTTATCACTTTTTTTATCATTTGAAATCTTAAAATCTTTACAGGCTTTCTCAAAATTGTAATCCAAATAGCAAAGCTCATCTAAATCATCATCTATACCTATAATCGTAGTTTTAAAAAATGGTAGAAAAAAATTTAAATTGTTAAAAGAACTAAATGCACTAACGAAAAATTGAAAAAGCACCAAGTTAGTGTTTTTTCTAGGTTTGGCGCTAAGGATAAAATTTTGGCATTTTGAGACATTAGACGCACAATAAATAGTGTCAAAAGCACTAGGTTGGCATAGCTGCCAAAAATAT
Source organism: Pollenia labialis (assembly GCA_949318255.1). Lineage (NCBI taxonomy): Eukaryota > Metazoa > Arthropoda > Insecta > Diptera > Polleniidae > Pollenia > Pollenia labialis. The sequence goes on from OX439140.1 coordinate 40,715,692, forward strand.
ATGTAGATTACTTAAAAGGCACTTTAAAGCACTGTGAGAAATTGTTAAAAGCACTATAAATACCCGCTTTTCAAAAACGGGTATTTACCAAAATTTCGGGTATTGCATAAGCAAAAAGCACCAAAAAATACCCGAAAGGCACCAAAATGGCAACGCTGGTTTTAAGAACGTTCAGGCTAACAACTTTCATTCACCTTTTATTCCAGAAATCAACAATGTCACTACGTATTTATTTGAAATGTATTGTATATGTATTTTATTTTTTAATTAATAAATATATAATAAAGGGTGGTAAAACCATAATCCACGATGTTAATTGTGAGTCACACCTTAACGTCAAGTTTTTTGCGCAACTTAATTAGACCTTTCTTTGTTTCCGCACTCACAATATTCTGTACGTAAAATTAACTGAAATTGTAATATAAAATAAATGAAAGTTCAATTAAAAACCGGTCTACCTATTTTTCATTTATTTTTAACAAAAAGTTCATTTAATTTTTACTGTCAAAAATTCAACACCATATTCCGTAAAATCAAATAAATATTCAGTTATTTTGTAAAATTTTACTGTCAAAAATTCAACACCATATTCTGTAAAACGATTAAATATTCAGTTATTTATTAAAATTTTACTGTCAATTTTTTACTGTCAAATTGACCCCATATTCGGTAAAAACAATTAAATATTCAGTTATTTTATTAAATTTTCGTTTACTCCACAAAAGAGCCGAATTTCTAAAAACTACCAGACAGACACCTGTCCGCTTGTTTTTCTTATAAGCGAGAGAGGGAGAATATTTTTATTTACTTACCCAGTTACACACGTTTGTTTTACTTTTGTTGTACTGACCACGTTGTTTACAGAAGAACTCTCAATTATAAGACACCAGCAGCATCACCGATATGGCTTCGCAATTATTTTACTTTTAAAATTTGATGTTGGTATTTAACTAAATTATTTTAACTAATAGAAAATGGGTATTGCTTACACAAAACAAGCAATTCATTTTTTATAGATAAGTAAAAATTAATTTTTGGTAGTAAAATTATATAAAATAACTGAATATTTAATTGTTTTTACTGAATATGGTGTTGAATTTTTGACAGTAAAATTTTATAAAATAACTGCATATTTATTTGTTTTTACGGAATATGTAGTTAATTCTTTGACAATTAATTTAAAAAAGATAACTGAATATTGATTTGTTTTTACGGAATTCGCGGTTGAATTTTTGACAGTAAAAATTAAATGAACTTTTTGTTGCTTTAAATTACATTTTTATTTACTTTAACATAAAGAAGAATTTAACTCAATCAACGGACAATATTAACTGCAACTGAAAATCCGTATTAATATGCACTTAGTTTTTTGAATGACTGTTAGAATCAGTTAAAAATTAATTTGCTTGGAATTTTAAATGTTTATTTATTTAAAAATGACTGAACGGAATATTTCTTAAATAAACTACAGTCCGTTACTGTAATAATATTGTGAGTGCGTATTTGACAACTGCTAACATTGAAAGGTACACAATTGAGCAGCGCGTTAAGATCGTTAAAGCCTTTTACGAAAATGGGCGTTCAATCAAAATGCATTTCGTGCACATCGTGGTCAGCATAATCGACCAAATGTATCCACAATCGGGAGTATGGTGCTCAAATTTCAGCAAACCGCGTCTGCAGGAAATGGGAAACATATGTGCGTGCTCGCCAAGTAAGTAATACGGCTGGCTGCGTTATCGGGCCGTACTTCTTCGAAAATTAGGTCGGCCAAGCAATTACCGTGAATGGTGTTCGGTATCGCGAGATTTTTTTGCCAGTGCCAGACAAAAATTTTCTTCATAACGGCTTCTGTTCACTTATCAAGGTGTTAATCGCTCATCTTAATGGGTAAGTGCTGCAGTGTCTCGTCTCCTTAAGAGAGAGTGGCCGCTATCATTTAAATTATTTCGAGCTAGTGGATTTGGGTGCAACTCTAGCCTTTTTAAGTATTTTACCGCATACTTCGTTATAATAGTCCTTACCAGTGGCACATTGAGATCCTTGTGGATATTTGAGTTTTTAACATACCATGGGGCAGCTGTAATTATTCGAAGAAGTTTATTTTGGCGCCTTTGAATTTTTTCGATATTTGACGCCGAGGCAGTGCCCCATAGTTGAATACCGTAGCACCATATTGGCTTTAAAATAGCGTTGTAAAGTAGTAGTTTGCAATCGAGACTAAGAACAGAATTTCTTCTAATAAGCCAGTTAATTTGAATTGCTTTTAGTTTCATTTGGGTTAATTTTGCTTCTATATGGCATTTCCATGTTAAACGGCGATCTAGATTAATCCCGAGATATTTGACATGCGAATGTTGAGGCACTAGTGGATTATTGATTTTAATAGGGGGGCATGTTTCCCGACGCAAGGTGAATATTATATGTACGCATTTTTGCTCATTGACCTTTATTCTCCTTTGTTTTAACCACAGTTCTAGTTGAACTGCAGGTATCGAGATGCTTCACGACTGTTCTCGTGTACGCTTTGAAAAGCTGTATCATCAGCAAAAGTTGAGGTTAGGGTGTAATTGTTTGTTGGCATGTCCGAGGTATATATAAGGTAAAAAAGTGGGCCCAGGATGCTTCCCTGAGGGACTCCAGCTTCAATTGGCTAAGGAGATGATAACGGACTTCTTGTAGCCAGAAATTAAGGATATGGACCTAGACGATATGTGGTTTATAGGTGTTTACTGGTAAAACGTTTTTTTGATACCGTTACTGTAGCTCCAGTTTTGGAAAATAAACAAAAATTTAATATTAATTTCAATACCCAAGTGAAACGATTACTTTTGACCGATACAGAGTATTTATTTACCGATACTACTTGGTAATCGGTTGCTAAATATCGATTACAAAAACACTTGGTACTTATATAAGAGTCACAAGGCCTTACTACCCCATTTCATACACATAAATTTTTTACACACGATGTTCAAGCCAGCCAAGGCCTTCTGCGTTCCCTTCTTTAGCAGGCCTGAGTGAAGGCCTTTTTTGGTAAATTAATTGAATACCTACCACAAGTTTGTTAAATATTTACCTTCACAAATTCAAAAACATGCAACAAAGTTTTTTACATACATACTATTTTATTCATTAGTTATTAAAAATGTAAGTTGTGTTAAAGGCAAGACAAAAATTAAAAGTGTCTTAAAAAAGAAATAAGTAAAAGAAAAAAATAGAAATCACAAAATAGTTTACCAAACAGCAGAGTCCTTCGACGGTCTAATTTGACGCCGTAAGTGATTTGTTGCAAAAATTGCTAGCCGCAGGTTAAATTCGGATGTTAGCCGGATTAAATATAGCAATAGCAAGTCATTTACTGGTTTGTATAATTTTGTAACATTTATGTTGATAATCGAGACCGCGTCTTTCAAAAGCTTCACAAATCCGCAAGCAATTGATCTGTTGTTTTGCATTTTGTTGACCAATATATCGGTTTGTGCCTTAATAACGAAAATAGCCCTTAATATTCGATTTATAGAAGAAACAACTTATATACATGCTCTGTTCCCTAGCAAAAATAAAGTGGACAAATCTAAGGGAAATGTGTAAAATTAGGAGTAAAACAACTTTTCACGATAAGGGGATTTTTTTTTGAATTACCTTTTTTCATGGGAGTTTTTCATTATCGCAAATATGTGAAAAGGGGAAAAATTACGAGGGAAAAATTATTCACGATAGGGGTGATTAATTTTTCTTTGTCTCCCTAGGTTAACGGAACACAGGGGCACTAAGGTCAAATTACCTGACCATTCCACAAAAATTCAGGTGCATGGATGGCAAGTATAAAAAAAAATTTAAAAAAACTAAATATTACACAATACCTATATAAGCGTTAACTAATGGTGATTTTGAACTCCCTCACAGGCTCATCACCATCCTCATCTACAACTAATGTAGCCAACCCACAAAAAAAAACAGCAGAAAAAACACAACAAACCACTAAGCAGAAATCTTAAGGTGAATTAAAGATATTTACCTAATTATTATGGTATTAGCGAAAATATTTTACTAATATACACTTCTCGAAAAGTCGTTTAAATAAATATGGCTTTACGTTATCTTAACAGAGCCCCAAGAGAATTTCTCTTGCCCAGCCTTGGATGAACCATACTAAAAGCGGTTAAGGACCCACCAATACAATAACTCAAGCTGTAATTATAACAAAAACCCATTTATCTACTTTTATCTCAACTCGCTGTAAGATGCAGACTCAGAACAAATTTTTGTCCTAGGTGACGAAAAACTTCTACCCCCGTATTCATAAACGATTAGTAAATTTAACAAACGTTTATTAAGAATAATTTTCATAGTAAATTTGATCTTTAAACCTTTATTAAATTTAAAAAAAATTTATGAATACAGGCACTAGTCCTTAAAAGCATAGTTCTCTTAGGGCTTTAACCTAGGTTACACTATTAGAGAAATAATGGTTACAAATGTAATCTGTTTAGAAACGTTAGCTAATAGTTGAGATAAATAAATAAATGAATTACTATCAAATCCCAGCTTTGAAGTCATCAGCCAACAGTAGGTTATGCCTGTGCGTACTAACCCCAGTTTTGTTTAGACTTCATCTATAGCCAGTATGAAAATAAATCTCCATAGAAGTTAAGTAAAGTAAATTTACAAGTGAGGCAAATTAAACAACCGTAGCTTTTCACGTTAACAATAACTAACAATATTTGCGAAAAATCAAATAATAATGCGCTGAGCACTAGGAAAAACCTTAGGACTAAGAACACCAAAGATTTACAGCATAGCTGATTTAAATCCTTGGCGTGAAATACCCCCAACGATTTCCCTTGCGGTGAACTTCCTGTCCGGGTATAAATTTAACGTTTCGACACCGCGTGTTACAAGTCTTTTTCTTCCTAACATAAGCCTTAAGTCGATTTTCTCCTATTTTCTGTCGAAAGAGGTCCATTTTTACCAATTTTGGTATGATATTCAACTCTGGTTCCCTTAAACCCTTCAGTTTCCTGGCTAACTTATACACACTGCCATGCCCGATCATATTTTTACCGAAAAATGCGAAATATGTGGTGACGCCAATGGAAGTCTGAACCGACGATCTTAGCGAGAATTCTATTTCAGGCAGATGCCTATCCCATTCGATGTGATCCTCTTGCAAAAACGTTCGAACGCTTCTTGTGGAGGATGAGTAGCTGTTCTTAAATGTTTAATACCACAGTTATTTTTTATCATATCCGCAAACTCATTGTTAACGAATTGTTTACAATTATCTGATACAAACTTATAAAAAACGTCTGCAATTTAAAACTTTATTAAATTTTTGGTGCTTGCCTTCGGCATCGCACTCAACAACACAAATTTCGTTAAATGATCTAACGCAATAAAAATAAAACTATTTCCGTTTTTAGAGCGGGGACATGGCCAAAGAAAATCAATAAAAACTCTTTGGAATGGACGTTCACTACGTGCTTCCGCACCCATAGGTGGCCGTAACGTTTCATTTGCTGGTTTCGACTCTTTGCAAGTCTGACAGTTTTTAATGAAATCTCTGACATGTACATTAGTGTGAACCACTTTTTTTTTGGATTTTTATGGGTGCTCAACCATAATTTAAGAGCTTATAGGGAAAAGTATTTTTAAGATTTTTTGGAAGAGGTTTATAGGTCGCTCAAGTCGAGTTTTTGCCAAAAATCGGGTCTGCCGGCCTTTTTTAAAAATTTTCTTCTTAACCTTGTCAAAAACCACGATTTTCTTCACATTTAAGGAAATAATTTAAAAGAAAAATGTCCAAGCTTTATTTTGGTATACAAAGACTATAAGTTTTTGCAATGCATTTGATCATTTATGCACCCTACATTAAAAATGTTCTTAATTTTTCCATAAATTTTGTAAATTACGCTTTTACAGCGACAGATTGTTGCAGATTCCATCAGGAAATCATACAGAACAATAAAAGGAAAAAAACTGAACGGCTTTCTATTAGTGTAACCGGAAATTCAGACTCCAAGCTTCTGAGAGTAGCACCACTTTCGTCAGAAAGGGGAGAAGATCAAGCCAATGCAATGTTTCAAATGCTAGAAACCTGGAATATAACCAAAAATATCCAATTTATATCTGCAGATACAACATGCTCCAATACTGAACGTCAAAAACTAAAAACAGATCTAATATATTTGGCATGTCGCCATCATATGTTAGAGGTTTTGGCTGAATCAGCTTTTAAGGCCCTTAATATTAAAGAGCAGACCACATCACCACAAATAAAAATTTTCATCACACTGCAGCAACGGCTGTATAAACCACAAAATTGTTAAAAAAAAATTATCCCGGAACCAATACGTGAAGATTTAGCAATTTCATTTAAGGCCAGCTTGAAGATATGCAACCAGAAGAAGACTATAAAGAATTGCTTCATTTGAGCCTTATATTTTTGGGTGATAGTTCTAAGCCCTATCCAACAGGAAAAGCTCCAGGAGCTATTAATCGTGCTCGCTGGATGATGAAAATTAAATATACTTTAAAAATATGCATTATTCGAAACCAGTTGCAATCTAACATGTACAGTAAAAAAAATGATGCCTTGCTTATTTTAAGAATATATATTAAAAATTGGTACCTCTGCCAATGCCCTCGATACGCTCCTCTCAATGATATTAATCTATTAAAGCAGTTGAATAACTACAAAATCATTAATGAAGCAGTTGCACGCGCCACATTAAAAACTTTTCTACGTCATCAGTGGTACTTTAGCCCAAAATTGGCTGCATAAGCGTTTTTTGATGAACGTATCGTCACCAAAACATTTCGTTTAATGGTAAAAAATCTAAATTCACCAAGCAGCGAGAATGAAGTAGTAAACACAATTTTAACAGAAGACAACCTTAAAAATTAAGAAATTCAAGGATTAATTTCCACAGCCAGTCTAATTTTTTTTGAAGCTTGCAATATTTCAATTGATTTTTCAAAAGCAGATCCAGAAAATTGGGAAACCAACAAGTCATTTCAAGATGCAAAGCATAAAGTTCAACATTTACAAGTGGTTAATAATGTGGCAGAACGAGGCGTGGTTTTGGCTAACACTTACATACATCAATGTCACAACTTCTGAAAATGATTTTCAGAACTTATAACATGGCATAGAACTACATCGTAAAAACTCCAATAAATGATTTTTAAACCAATCAAAACAAAACGTTTCATTTTTATTTATTTGTTGGGTATGAGTTTTAAACTGGCAAACAGTTTATAATAATAATATTATTCTAAATAATAATAATATTATTCTAAATAATAATAATATTATTCTAAATAATAATAATATTATTCTAAACTGTTTTATGATATTTTCATAAACGAGGGACTAAGCTGAAAACCGGTATAACTCAGGAACGGTAAGTGCAAATTCAAAAATTCTAAATTATTTAGAACAAATTGATCTTTCAAACTGCATTGTTGGTTTTTTTAATTTTTATAGTACTTTCAAAAGTTATAAAGCGTAATTTTAAAAATTTATGGAAAAATTACGAAAATTTTTAATGTAGGGTGCATAAATAAGCAAATGCATTTCAAAAACTTATAGTCTTTGTATACCAAAATAAAGCTTGGATATTTTTCTTTTAAATTATTTCCTTAAATGTGAAGAAAATCGTGGTTTTTGACAAAGTTATAAAAAAAACTTAAAAAAGGCCGGCAGACCCGATTTTTGGCAAAAACTCGACTTGAGCGACCTCTAAACCTCTTCCGAAAAATCTGAAAAAATCTCAAAACACGTTACCCTATAAGCTGTTAAATTATGCTTGAGACCTAAAAAAATTTTTTTGGGACACACTAATGTACATTTTGATTTGGCCAATAGAATTATTCTCTCACCCTTCGAAGAGTTTTTCCAAAACCCCCATGTAAGGCTTGTGTTGAATCATGACACAGTTTTATGATATCCGCGGTCAACTTCAGTAGAACCCAAAGCTTCCGGGCAAACAACTCGTAAATGCTCAGCCATATAACTGAGCTACCTAAATAAGGGCATCAAGCGAATTTTTCATGTCAAAGCTTCTAGTTTTCATATAATTTATATAAAACAAACCTTAAGGACGCGAAATCAACAACATCCAGTCGGAAAAATAATTTTTTACAGATCCTTAGGCTGGTTTGTTTTACTGAAATTGTATTGACAATAAAATTTTCATATTTCAAAAAAATCCCTTAATAAGGTAGCTCAGTAATTGTTACACAACTCTTACAGAGAGTCGCAAAAGGTTCAACCCAAGATTAAAAGACGAGCGAGTCAAAAAATAAATAAAAAGGTAATTTATAAAAAAAAATTAGATGTTTGTGTTTTTTTGACTCGTCAGATAATCATCAGAAGATTCTTTTGGGAGTTTTTAATATGAATCGACAAAAAAACAGCCTATGCTAGCTGGGTCATAACCGGTTCAATACTAAACAATAGAAGCTTTAATAATGGTATATTAAAATCTTTTTATTTATATGAACTTTTTATATAATCGCCTTAACTCGTACACTCATTTTTACAAAAATGAATTTGATAACCTCCAAAGTTAGTCCCAATTCACATTATACGATTTTTGTCGTTGCGATTATTGTCGTTTCCTCTTTGAAGTCGGTCTGATGTTTACATTGTACGATTTTTGTCGTTACGAATTTTCCTGTGCAACCGAACTTCAATACATTTTTCGTCAAATGAGAAAACAATGAGAGAACGAATGAGCGAACAAAACGAATCGAAGAGTACACTCGCTTGTGTACCCCTTTTATTTCCTCTCACCCCTCTTTCCTATTAAGTAAGAATCGCAACGACAAAAATCGTATAATGTGAATGGGCACATAGTTACATATAATTAATTTTAAAGTTTGCTTACTGTATTTTTAAAAATAACAAACCCTATTATTTATTACTTAAATAAATATAAAAATGAATTAATATGATATAATTTTCTTTACAATATTCATGAGATATAAAAAATGGTATGTTAATAAATATTAAACGTTAAAAATGGATTTTTAAATTTTTTTCAAAATGTATCTTTTTGGGAAAAGGTGTATCTTTTTGGAAACTAAATTGTATCTTTCTCGAAATTTCACTGGCAACACTGGTTTACGTTTTTAGATAACGATATATTTTTAATTAAATTGGTTTAAGAAGATTTTAAGCTAAAAGAAAAATAATGGTTTTTGTTAAAAATGTTATCACATATTACAATAAAAGTCGATTCGGTTTACTTTCACCAACCCATATCTACTCTAATTGAAAACGAATAAAAACATGTGGATGTGAAATGCAGAACACAAATAATGCTAAAGTAATCCACGTTCGGGTGGTTACGGATTCTAGAACACATCCGATTATGGACACAGAAGGGGCCATTGTAATTTGCCCGTACAAGGGGTATCCTTTTTAAAGAAAATAATTTGGGAAGCAGTTTATATTGTCTGCATAAGTCAGGTGTTCGTTAAGGGGGATTACACTGTACACTATTTCTTAATGTGTTATTTGAAAAGCAAAACTACACGTTTTCTAAATTTTTCCACGAACTTTTTTTCTTAGCTCTTTTTTGTATTTTTACCCTTTTTAACCATTTATGTACATAAACTTTACGCTTTTCTTCATTGCTATAAACTAGTCTTCAAGACAAACAAGAAAACATTTTTCGAAAGCGAAGTTTGTTAAAGTTTATCTAAAAAAATTCTCTTAATCATCGATAAACTACGTACGTAAAATCAAAGGAAAGCACATTTAATTTTGTCGAATTTTTACCTGAACGTGTATGAAACGTATTGAAATATTTCCTGAGTAACTAAAAACTTTTAACGTGTCTTTAAAGTTTAAGCAAACAAGTTTTTGCAAAAACTACGTTTTTTTTTTGATGTGAATGTATAGAAAAAATCAAAATCATGGAAAAAAAAAGTTCTTAATACACGTTTCTCTTGCACCCACATTGTAAATTTTTACAGAGTTTGCGTTTCAATACATCCGCAAATTGTTACATTAAAAAATGTTTCTTAAAATCATTGGTATGAAAGAATGAATTCCCTAAAACAATTTATGTAATTTTTTTCCTATATGTGCAATGAAGATTTTGCTTAAATATTTAGGATTTACCTCATCAAGCCTTTGATTCTGCATGGGCAGTCTTTGCTCATTATTAGAGTTTTTCTCATTGTTTTTGTTTTACCAATGTTAATTTTCAGGCCAGCGTGTGATGCAGTTTCTTGGACTACTGACAACTTAGTCTGCTTGTCTGAAAATGTGTAGGTGAGTAGGCAGATATCATCGGCGCAGTCGAGGTCCACCAATTGCCTTTCATGAATAATTCGTTAACATATAGACATTTTATGAGTCCTATTAGATGTTGGAAGGACGTACCTAGTTCCGGTGTCCATATTTTTAAAATCAAAACACGAACACAAAAATGTTATGTTAGGCAAATAGATCATATCGATATACATTTGCTTTGCCGTCATGCGTCAACCGTTTTATAACCAAAAATTTTAATTCAATTTCTTGTTCTTAAAAAGTTCGAAATGCATTCAAAAATAAAACAAACCATATCAAATAAAAAACGGAACTTCCAACGAAGCACATTTGTAAGGGAGAAACATAAAAGTTTCGCTTACTATTGCGCTTACGGAAGACATGAATTTTATATGGCGAGTTCCCACTTTGAAGCTATAAATTTTTGACACATTATTCAGCGCATATAAAAATTGTTGGATGTAACGATCAGCTTTACACACTGAATGTTTTGATACAGTTATTTTTTAGTATTCTCCCTTACATACAAACCTTCTTCGTTGTAAGGGAATGCCGTGGCACTTAAAATGCAATTTTTTTTTTTATAAAATTTGTTGAGAGTTCTTTCACTTACACTACTGCATTTCTGTATGTCTTATTGCGGAGCGCATAATTGTGTGCTTCGCAAAATGATAAAAAAATTATTTGGTATATAAACCAGAGAACTGCAACAATACATAATACTCGCGAGCGCACTCGCTGTTTACTAAATCATTTTTGGTCTCGAATACTTTTAAACACTCGCTTTTACTGATATGGTTGGCTCGTTGGCTCGTTCTTCATACAAAGCGAGCTTCATTCATAAAAATATTCACAATAACTTTTAACTTGTACATGTGTGAACTACATAAAGTAGTAAGAGCCCAGAAAAATGTATGAACAATATCACAACCACGCAATGCTAAGTTTCGTGTTTTTTCTATTTTCATATTCGGTAACTTTTTTGTATTTAACTTACACGACTTAAGCTGGAGGTCCATATCACGCGTTTTCGCCTCCACGCAGTGCGTGCTTTTCTAACCTTACTTGCGTTTTACTTTTCAAGTTACATGCAACGCTTTTTATGCAGCAGCAGCACAAGTAAAAATAAAATTTAATTTGTCAAAATCAGCTGATTTGTTCGAACGCTGCTTGTGACGCTTACAAAAGTAGAAAGTAAACCTACTTTTCGCCTCAAGGCATCTACGCTTTTGTGCATGTAACTTACTACGTAAAACTACACAGATTCTACTTTTTTGACAGCTGCGTGTGCTGCGAAAAAGCGAGTAGCGCGTGGTGTGGACCTCCAGCTTTAGGTGTTACGACCAGCTCGTAACAACAACATTCACGGCATATTCATTAAGTATATGTTCGTGTATTTAAAATTCAACATTAAATGAAAACGTGGCTGCCAGATTTTATGATTTGTCCCAGGTTAGACGATTTTAGGCGTTTAAATGATTTAGTGCATGTTTTGTTATTTATTTTATGGATGAAAACTAGTAAAAGAAAAAACTCAATTACAGCCGATAGTTACCGTTAATAAAGAGCGCACTCAGCCATTTAAAAAAATGTTCTTATGTGCATCTTTGGCATCATAGAATATAATTGTGTGTTTGTTGTGAAATTTGTTGTCAAAAATTTATAAATATATAAAAAGTAAATTCTGTGTTTACGTCGCACAATGAAATAACGGAATGCGCAATCGACGTATAAAAAAATTGCGATTCATAAGCCTGTCGCATTCGTTATATATTTTAATTAAAATTTTCCACGAAAATTTTTCTTATAATAACTTTTAAATTCATTTTATTTTATAATGAATTTAGCCCTACATGTTTACTTAAATATACGATTCTTGGTTTTTTTCCTAAACCATCTGGCAACGCTGCTTTAAGTATTACTACGAATGACGAATGCTGCGAGTAAACACTTGTGCACTCAGACAATTATAACTCTAGGTCAGCGAAGGGCAGATAGAGAACATTGAATAAAAGAGAGTAAATTAGTTGATTTATCAGAAGTACGAGTGCTATTGCCGAATGTTGAAATAATATATTTAAGAAACAATACAAAACAGAACTCATATAAATTTCATTGCGTTTGCTAAAGGCTCGTATGTTGAAAACACAATTTCTTACGAGCCTGGCGAGTACATACAAAAACAATAGGCTGTATTAACTACACCGCAACTCGTTTTAAGGCGAGTATCATCAATCATAAAAACGGGTGCTCGTTGCAGTTCTCTGATATAAACTTAAAGTTAGAAAAATATCAAGGAGGGATTCGATAATCGAAAAAGATCACAGCTGAAAGAATGAAGTTGAGGAAATATTTGATGGTGAGTTTTTGAAAAGAATTGTAATTAAAATTTGTTTTAGCAAATTAATTAAAGATAGAATTTATTCTTTTAAAGGTTTGATTGAAATGTTACATCAAATAACTTTTGGGTGTTGCTTAAAATGAGAATCTTCAATAGCAAAACAGTTTTTGAAATACTTTTACTTTAGTCGACTAAAATTTTAAAAATCTTTAATCATTTAAAATGAAACATTTTACAGTTAACAAGTTTTATTTTATGAATGAAGAAAAGAACGAACAATGGTTCTCGTAACATCCAATATACCTACGTATGGATGTATTTAGAGTAATCTAAGTTCATAGTACATATTATGGTTGATTGAATGCACAAAGTTTAGAACAGATCTTTTTTTATATATATTTTTGAAAGTGTCATCTGTTTTTTTTTTAATGTTTTCTTGTTTGTTTGTTTTCATACAAGCTATAAACATAGTTGTTGAAAATTGTTTTGAAAATATTTACTCCTTTTTACTGTAAAATAGGAGCACACTCTTTATATATGGGTAGATCCCAGATGCAGTCCACCAACCAAAAATTTTCATATTAATTTTTTTTTTAATGAAATATAAGACTGGATGTATAATTTTATTTTTATATTAAAGAACATGTATTTCGATGATCAATTAAACAATAATTCTTGCCAAATCCTACCCAACCCCTGCTTTATTAATATTATAGTATATGAATTTAACATTATTTTAGTTGCTTTATTATGGGCTTAAAATAACAATTACAACAGACTCATAAAAATATAAATTTCGTTAAAAAAAATTGATATTCATTAATAATCACAAAATTAGTTTAAGAAATGCAATTTGTAAAAATATAATTTGTTTTTAATTAAAATAAATAAAATTGGGTTTATATACAACTGGAAAAATTGTAGCGTGCGTCATAACGGGTTCACGGATTTTGTCAAAAATTCACAAAATTTTTTGGCTGCGAACAAGTGATTTAAGAATTTTCTAATATTCAACTTTTTTGGGAATTAGATGTTGTATGCCTTATGATACAAAATTTGCTAAAAATTAGGAAAACACACTACAACTTTTAAAGTTACTTCCACACGAAATTGACACCATTCGTTGACAAAAGTTAGTTAAGCACGATTTTTCTCATTTTGTGAACGATTGTTCACAAAAATTAATGAACAATTTGTTCTCAATTTGTTACCAAATGTTCTTATTCTGTGAACGCTTTGTTCTCATTTTGACAACGAACTGTTCTCTATTCCAGTGTTACCACCAACAAAATTCAAAATTACACTTGTGCTGAAGCAAAATTACCCGATTTAAATGAAATTACACCTGATATAAAATTGAAGTTTAATTTAATAAAAAGCAAAAGAAAAACACAACAAACTCATTGAAAGAAGATCAATATTAGTCAAACTGTTAAGATTCATATTGTAATTTTAAATAAATTAACAAAAAAGGATTAATAAAACTCCTAATATAATGAGATAAGCTTCCACAGTTGGTTGCATATATCTAGGAAGGCTTAAAATGCTCATTGCCATTCTTAGAGCTTACGAAAGGTTAGCTGTCAAACGAACTGTCATACTGCTTTCAATTTTTTTCTCAGGCACATCATCATGAAGAGATTCATGCTTGAACAACGCCACCAAATTATCCAAATTAACTTTAAAATCAGCCATCGATTTTTGCAACTTATAGGCCACTTCATGATTAAACTGACGCAACTTATTTATTCACAAATAAAGGCGATGTGTTGATTTAGAGAAAACAAACCGTCAATTTGACATCATGGCCGTGCAAAGCGACATCTCTTGATTAAACTCACTGGTTTATGCTGATAAAACAGCAGCAATTGACGTCTTGGAGGTCAACAAGCAGCCAGCAATGCTCAAAAAAGATGAACAAAATTGGACGTCTGCAAGGCGTTTCGTCAAGGACAGGCGCGGTGCCTATTTGTTTGAAATCAGTTTCAATTAGTGTATTAATCTGCGGTTAAAATTGGTTATTTTTGTGTTGTCTAAAATTTTAAGTTTCATGGTCTTAAAAAATATGCTTTAAGCCTTATGTAGTTAACAAAATGCCTGCTGGTTTTTATACAACTGTCCTTTTCGTAAATCAGTTTCACAACTGATAAGGGCGTTAAATATTCTTCAAACTAAAGCATTTGAAAGTTGCCAGATGAAAATAAATTTAATTACATGTTGAAATATTGGTTTCAGTTTAAACAACTTTTTTCAATAAACTTTAGGTTCTAAATCACTATAATACCCCTGACAGACATATAGTTTACATACCATGGTATACATACTGCAATTCTTACTGAGCACAGCCAGAAAACTGTGTTTAATAAAATATCACATTTATACTATTGACATGTTGGTAGTACATAAACCAGCAATATATGTACCACTCTTTTCGTGGTTTAATTGTAGTTTAGGTTGACACACATGTGGTATACTATGCTAGTATAGTATACGAATGCTGTGTCTGTCAGGGGTATAAGAGGCAGCTTTATCCAAATCTAAGGGACCATCTTGCGAAATTCATTACGAAACTTTTGAAAATATATATTTATTGATTGATGTCTTTTCTTAAAAAGAAACCGAAACTTTGGTCCAAAAGACTGTGCTGTTTTTAGTAACAATATTTAAAAGAATTAAATGTCATCACTGAAATCGAATCTTGATTTTATTTGGGTATCTAAAGTAAGAATTTCAAATAACACCTGAATTACACCTAAGAGAAATTACACACGCTCTACCCACGACGGTAAAAATTATACCAAATTCGGGTAATTACCCACAAACTGGCAACACTGCTCTATTCGATAACAAGTTGTTTACATTTTTAGAACAAACCGTTCTCTTTTTGAGAACGAGCCGGTCTCTTATTTAAATGTCTAACCCATTGTGAACCAAAGAAATACAAACTTATTTTATTTTTTTATTAAGTGTTTTATTAAATAAGTTTAACAAAAAAGTTATACATACTTAGGTCTTAAATATGACTTAGAATTATTTATTGAATATAAATGAAATGGGAGACTAAATAATCGAAAATTGGCTTAACAAATATCTGTTTATATAGATAATTTCATCCCTTTGCTCACATCTGAGGGGTTTTCCTTTATTCGAACATTCCAAAATTGTCTTGCCTTTTGCAGATTTGCTAAGCAATAATTTTATATCCTGTAATAATTTCATATTTTAGTTATAATTGACATAAATATTTTAATTTGCTTATTTGGCATACCTTGCTGTTAGTTTTACCACTATTGGAACAACTTGGAGACATTGTGATGTCATCATTTTGATTAAGCCATTGCTTGACTTTAGATGACATTGAGAGAGTATCATCGTCGATTCCTAACTATACAGGTAATTAAAACAAAACATATATAGGGATTTGACAATACTATTACCTCCGATTTTTTCCATGCAAAAAATTTTTCTTCTTTTAAGTCCATTTCTTTTAAATACGGCAAACTCCGAATAGTGAATTGTGCAGCTTAAAAAAATAAAGAGATATTATCAGTTTAACTTTAATAAGCCATATTGTAGTATTTCATTCTTACCTCTTAAGTAATCCAAAACAACTTCCAGATGAATAGATTTGGAAGAGGAAGGTTTTAGGTTTTTCATCGGCATCATCATTACTGTCTGGAATTGAGCTTACTTCAGTAGTTGCGACAGAGTTTTCATAACATAACTCTGACCCACATCTAAATAAAACAAATTGTTGTCTTCGTTGAATATATTTTGAACACTGATTTCTTTTTCCATTTTTATTTTCTTAATAAATTACCGCACAGTTTGTTCATGATTTGTTACCGCATGTTACTTTGGTAATTTCAGTTCTTAATTTGAGAACGATTCGTTCACTATTTGCAGCTAGGCGGTAATTTATCCCATTTAGTTTTTAATTTGACCACAGTTCGTTCTTAATTTGTCAACAGGTGTTCACAAAAAAACTGTCCACACTTCGATCTCAAATTGATACCAGTGGTTCACAATTTTAGAACGTATTTTTTCCCTCTTGCATATAAGTTGAAGCTATCACTTTTGAAAGACCAACACATGTGTATGTATCAATCAGAAAACGCGTGCGAATGTAGCTTTCGTCACGCAGGATTTGCCCATATGCACACCCAATCCTAATATGTATAACACTTTCTTTTTTTTCACGACTTTCACATTATCCTGTCACATTTTTAAAACATGTTTTATAACATAATTAGCAGTCGTTCAGAATATAATCTGCTGAATCATGCTTTATACAATCAATACATAAATAAGGTGAAAAACAAATTCGTTCGTGACCCAAAATCGTTCTTTGCATTTGTTAACTCTAAAAGAAAATCTAATGGATACCCATCCGTTATGAAATTTCGTTGCCATGAATCTGGAGATTCTGAGGTCATATGTGATATGTTTGCCGATTTTTTTGCCACAACTTATTCTGATGCTGCATACGACGATAGTAATGGTTATCCCTATATGCTCTCATCAAACCATGCAATCTCTTTCCCTACTTTTAATAGCAATGATATTTTAATTAACTTAAAAAGGCTAAAGATGTATTTTAGTCATGGTCCTGATCTTGTTCCAACATGTATTTTAAATCAATGTGCTGAATCATTAGCTACACCATTAACTTTTATGTTCAATGCGTCGATTATATGTGGTTATTTTCCCGTATTATGGAAAGATTCGTATATAAAACCTTTATTTAAATCTGGTAATAAATCCGATATAACAAACTATAGAGGAATTGCCAAATTAAGTGCTATTCCAAAACTTTTTGAAAAACTAGTTACTGACTTCCTCAGCCATCATACCTCGTCGTTACTGGCAGCATGCCAGCATGGTTTTAGAAAAGGCTGTTCAACTACCACTAATGTACTTCATTTAACAACTTTAATTAATTGTGCATTTACACAAAAGAAACAAACTGATGCTGTTTATACTGATTTCAGTAAAGCATTTGATAAAGTTAACCATCATCTTCTTCTTACTAAATTGGATTTATTAGGTGTATCCCGCAGAAGTTTACGCTGGTTAAGTTCTTATTTAATTGGATGAAAGCAAAAAGTGCAATTCAATAATTGTATATCCAAGTACATTTATGTTTCGTCCGGTGTTCCCCAAGGCAGTCATCTTGGCCCACTTTTATTTTCGCTGTTTATTAATGATCTGCCCAACGTTTTCAACTTCGCCAATATATTGATGTATGCTGACGATGTTAAAATTTTCCATTCCTTTAATTGCTTTGCTGATCATTTTCATCTTCAATCGGATCTTAATAACTTCTTTTTATGGTGTAATCATAATATGATGGAGCTGAATCTTATGAAATGCAAATGCATGCGTTTTTATAGAAATAACTGTATTGCTGTTAATTATGCTTTGGGTGGTCATCAACTGAAGTTGGTTGATTCGTTTCTTGATCTTGGAGTCTTACTGGATCCTTAATTAAACTTTGTTTCTCATATTACATTAACTGTAAATAAAGCTCAAGGTGTTCTTGGCTTTATTAAGCGCTGGGCTAAAGAATTCACCGACCCATACATAACGAAGCAACTTTACGTATCACTCGTTAGACCAATCTTAGAATATGGGTCAATCATTTGGGATCCATTTTACAACATTCACAATTCTCGTATTGAATCGGTTCAAAAACAATTTTTATTATTCTGTTTACGTAATCTTAATTGGAGTTACTCGACAAACTTTCCTTCATATGCTAGTAGACTGGCATTAATAAAATTACCATCGCTCAAAAGTCGTCGTACAATGTTAAATGTTTCTTTTTTGGTTAATCTTATTAATGGTAATGTTTGTTGTGATTTTCTGTTAAATTTAATATACCTTGTCGCAATACGCGTCATTATAATCTGCTTTTTGTTAAATTTTATAGAGAAAATTACGCTCTTGCTGATCCTTTTTCGAGGTTATGTAGACAATTTAATTCTCTTTCACAATTTGTTGATTTTTCTTTATGTTTAAATTCCATAAAACATAAAATTATTGTTTCTCTTAATTCGTAAATTTTTATGTACATATATATATTCTGAAAAGTTGTACTATATTTTAAATTGCATATTGTTATTCATTAATTTTAAGGCAATATTGTTATTAGTCAGTAAGGATAATATCCATTGATTAAATAAATAAATAAATAAATAATAATAAAAAAAAAAAAAAAAAAAAACCATAAATATGCAATTGTATGTTTTTCCTTGTGCGACCAGTGAATGTACGAACAAAATATTTATTCGTTTTAGAGCCTTTTATGTGCATATTTTTGCATATTTTATCGTTTGCGGCATTTTTGTGCATAATTTAGTTAAACAAGCATTTTTGCAGCATATTCTAAGTTTATAGCGCATATTTTGACTTTTTAGGGCATATTTTGATACATGCTCAATTTTGTAGATGCTTATCGGAGCTTTCGCAGAAAATACAATTTTTTTCTGTACCTCCAATTTAGCGGTCTACATCTAATTTTTACTCTCAAATTGTAAGACAAAGCAGGTTGTAATTAAGGATAAATGTTATGCGATGTTTATAATACATTGAAATGTAGACCAATTTTTTAGTATACCGATCGACTCAAAATCACTTTTTAAAGTGATCTAATGATGTCTGGCTGGTTGTCTGCCCGTGGTTATTTGATCAAATATGTACAAGGTCTGTGTTAATGGTGAGAATTGGTCTATAATTTCACATATTCCCCAAATATTCTTTCCAAATAAGACTCTTTGGGCTTAACGATGGTATTTAAATTAAATTCGCCCCACAAATATTTTACTGCATGCAAATTTATCATTTTCGAATCGTTTCACATTTGCCTAAAGCTCCCATCCTTAAATAGCTTTCACTTCCTTTAAACGTTAACATTTATTAACAATTAAGCGACCGTACCTAAAATCCCTTTAAGACAAAACCCATATGGATGTTAATATCTAGATAATATTCGGCGCAAACATCTGGTTTTTGAATTTTAACCTAATATGGGCTTAAGCGATAATACTTTTAGGTTTTTTTATTTTTTTTAAATTTTGTTTTGTTAACTATTTTGTCTTCAAATTAGCAATTTTTAATTTTTTTGTGGCATATTTTAAACATTTTTCAGGGCATATTTTTCATTTTTAACTGCATATTTAATGCACATAAAACGTGTTTTTAAGAGCATATTTCTGGCTTCCCTGATAATTACCCATAATTGAACTTATCATATGGTAGGAAAGTTTTTATATTAAAAGTTGGGGTATTCACATATTATGTATGCACTTTAGGACTGCCAGAAGTGTTAATCCGTCGACCAGCAGTCTTATTCTGTTATTCGCTGAGCTAAAGCTAAATCACGATCGCAAAAATAAAAGATTAATTTACTGTTTAATGCAAAACAAAGTTCAAGTTCACATTAGTTTAAATCGATTAGTCGAACGACGCTTAACCCAAGCAATTGGTGCTTGTAAAATTGTTTTATGTAAACAGCATAATTAGAGAAAGTCTAGCCTTTTTACATATTAAAAATAGATATTTTTTATCTAAGAACAATGGTACAATTTGTCTGGAACCTAGAAAAAACCTTGAAAACTAGGACGTTTTTTTTGAAATCATAATATCAAATAATAACATCTCTTGTGTCATTCACAAAATTATTATTTTTTTAGGCTTTTGAACGTGTCTAAATCAATCTGATATATTTTTAGTAAAACTGTATTTTTTTTGCCCAATTTTTCTTTTGCGCGCAAACCCAGGATGAGGTGTACTTTTTTTCTCCAAATAATAGTGTGAAAGTTCCCAAAGAGGGGATATTTTTTAATATTTTTTATTTTCATTTTGGCAAGGATTTGTAAGTGTGTATTTAAAACCCCTTTTAAATAAGAACTAAATGAAACATTTAAGTCTTTTGGCAGACATGCAGTGAAAAGATCAGCATACAATTTAGAAAATATTAAATTCTCCTGTCATAATAAAATTTGGTGACACTGAATACTCTAACAAGCCTTAAATACTTATATGACATGTTTGCTAAAATTGTTTCCTCTTTATATTTCAAAAAAGAAATTAGTCTGTTTTCCGATTATCCTGAATCTTCACAAATAAATTGTCCAATATTACAAGAATCAACTGGTTTAGATGCTGTAAAAGGAATTCAAAACTCCAGAAGTAATGTAGTTCCTAGTAATGAACTTCTAAAGTGTTTATGTTCCTTAATTTCGCCTTTAACTTATTTATAGAACGTCTTAGGTTTTTATGGTTATTTACCTAATTACTGAAAAAAGTGTATAAACTATACAGGTAGCTAAAGATAAATCAAGTTCTCCTCCCGTCCCACATTGGCAAATTTGTGATATTATGGAATTAGAAAAGGACAAGTTATGCATTTGCCGGGTTAAACGTCTAAATATAAAAAAATAAAACACAACTATTGGTAGAGCAAATCTGCCAAAGGGTTTTGAAAAGTAAGCTCGGGTTCCCGGAAAAAAACTACACAATCAAGTCGATGCAATTTGGGCACGTTGTTCAATTAAGTACTGCTCCATTTTAAATTTCCCAAGTCTTCTTTACAAAATACTGAAAAGAAAAAAAAAATTATAATAAAAAAGTTATAAGCAATTCAAAACCCTTCGGTAATTTTGGGCCACCCTGTATAAGGAATGGCTAATAATTTATAACAGTTCCCATAAAAAGCCTGCTGTTAAAAATTTCAAGTCTATGTGAAGATACTCGGCATAGCCAAATATGGGCGTTCTTACTTGCTTTCTTTCTTTAATTCTAATTAAAGTCCCTTTCATGCTTATTTAATTGTTAAGCACATTTTTTGGAAGCTTAACGTCAACAAACATAACGTACTTCCTAAAAAAAAACCCTTATTCTTATCGCATACATATTTATTTACTTATGTATATTTTAGTGTACGAGTACATTTAATCTCTTTTTTAGAAAATAATAAATCTTACAACAAAAATTTCTTTGTCATTAAGAACACAGGGGTTCAAAAAAAAAAAATAAGCTGTCGGCATCAATTTAGATATCGCACACTAAATCATAAAAACACACAACTGAAAATTCAAAGATGTTTAGGAGAGGCAGAAAACTGGCCACAAAAGCATGTTGCAACTTTTTAATCAAATTCAGTTTCACTAATGTTAAAAATGACGGTGACTCAATAAAAAAGTTCGTGGTCGCTATAGATTTGATTTTGAGTTGTGCCAGTTTATGATTTAGTATGCGATATGCTATGTTATGATGATATTACATTCATCGTTACTTGAAAATGCAGTAAATTTATCGATTAACGCAAACAATTCCAGTTTGAACAGTATTAGTGCTGAGCCAGTTGATGTAAATTTTACACCACAGGCCTACTTCAGAAGTTTCAGACAATGCTTCTATGTTACAAAAACAACCGGAGGCGAAAATTACGTTAAAAGCCCACAAAAGACCTCGATAACCTTTACAAGTTATTGAACTATCAGGACCACAAACAATTCCCTCATCAGGGTTGTTCACAGGGGGTGGCAAGTATATAAAAACGTTTGTGCCGAAAAAAAGAAGTTTGTAGTTTATTTGTATATGCTAGCCTTGTCGGATATAACAAAAGAGTCTGTGGAATTTAAGAATATACTTTGGCGTATATTCACGTAAATGAAGTTGCGTTTCGAGGAAAAACGGATTTGCCGCCTGAAGTCGAAAAATTGGAAACCCCATTGCAATACTTTTCTTATTATTTTACTGACGATCTAATTAAACTTATAACGGATTTGCCGCCTGAAGTCCAAAAATTGGACCCCATTGCAATACTTTTCTTATTATTTTACTGACGATCTAATTAAACTTATAAGCCTCGAAACAAATCGCACTGCTCTCAAAGAAAATGTCAATACGCAATTTAAAGTTGATTCAAGCGGAATTCGGCGATACATTGGAGTCCTTATATTTATGTATGTCACTATTCCGCTACCCCAATATTCAGTCACACTGGATTGAATATGGATTTCGGCACATACCCGACTCAATGTCTAGAAACAGATTCGAGCAAATAAAGAAGTATTTGTCATTTAACTGGTCGCGAGCGGACAGCCAACATATTGGCCTACTGATCAGCAAAAAATTCCAGATGTTATAGATTTTGAAGTGGTTAAAAACATCCCCACAGAAACTATTCATGTTGAAGCTTCCTTAGAATTATCCTCCGACCACACACCTACAGTTGTTACTATAATGAACCCCAATAGAATTGTATCCCCGACTGGCTATTTTGCGCCGTCAGCCACGCAAATTAATTGGTTAAAATTTAAAAAATATCTCAGTACCCACTGCACAGAAAATATTCCGCTTAGAACACCGGAGAATGTAGATCGCTCTATTGTTAATTTTGACAGTTATCTGAAACTAGTTGTTCAACATTCTAGTACTGCCCCCAAAAAAACAAAAAATATTAAAATATATTCCACAGATGTCGAGCGGCTCTTGACTGAAAAAAGGAGAGTTCGAAGAGAGTGGCAACTTTACAGATCCCCGCAACTTAAGAATTTATTAAAGGAGTGCACAAAATGGCTTAGGAAGTTACTGCAGACTCAGAAAACGGATTCAGTAGAAAAATATCTTAAGGAACTTGATGCAACTCAACAATCTGACTACTCATTATGGCGTGCAGCTAGAAATCTAAAAAGGCCAGTTATATCAAAGCCACCATTAAGAAACTTGAATGGTAGTTGGGCAAGAAACGATATTGAAAAAGGAAATCTGTTTGTGAGTCACTTGAAAAACGTATTTACACCAAATTTATCTAACGATATTGCGGTCGAGTTACCACCTGTTGCTGCTAGAGCTGCTATTCCCATAAGATTTAAAATAAGAGATATCGAAAAGGCTATTTGTGACTTAAACACTAAGAAGGCACCTGGTATTGATAAGATCAGTAATAAAATGCTTTTAGAGCTACCTCGCATAGCAAAGAAAATTATTCTATTTATTTTTAATGCTATTTAACGGCTTGAATACTACCCGCAAGAATGGAAGGTTTCCTTAGTAACCATGATACCAAAGCCAGGGAAAGATCATACAAAAGTTGAGTCATATAGACCTATTAGCTTATTATCATATATGTCAAAGCTGTTTGAGAAATTATTAGTTTCAAAATTAACACCAATTTTAAATGACAATAGATGTACCTATTCCAAACCATCAGTTTGGATTTAGAAGAAAACACAGCACAATTGAACAAACTCATCGAATAGTAAATGTCATAAGAAAAGCATTTGAAGAAAAAAAATATTGCTCAGCACTCTTCATCGATGTTTCGCAAGCTTTTGATAAAGTCTGGCATGAAGGCTTACTACATAAATTGAAGCAAAATTTACCAGCAAACACTCACAAACTGTTAAAAAGCTACTTATCGGCCGTCAATTTATTATTAAAGAAGGAGATTTCTTAAGTTCACCTCAGCCAATTGGCGCTGGAGTTCCACAAGGCAGCATCCTCGGTCCTCTTTTATACTTAATTTATACTTCGGACATGCCAACAAACAACTACACCCAAACTTCAACATTTGCAGACGATACAGCTTTTCTAAGCGTACACGAAAACAGTTATGAAGCATCTCGTTATTTACAGGATCATATATTTCAACTAGAAATATGGCTAAGACAATCGGGGATAATGGTATATGAGCAAAAATGCGTACATATAACATTCACCTTGCGCCGGAAATCTTGCCCCCCTATTACAATCAATAATCAAATAATTCCTCAACATTCGCATGTAAAATATCTCGGTTTACATCTGGATCGGCGATTAACGTGGAAATGCCATATAGAGGCAAAATTAACTCAAATGAAACTTAAAGCCATTCAAATTCATTGGCTTATTGGAAGAAACTCCGTCCTTAGTCTCGATTGCAAGCTTCTACTTTACAACTCTATCTTAAAGCCTATCTGGTGCTACGGTATTCAACTATGGGGCACTGCCTCGGCCTCTAATATCGAAAAAATTCAAAGGCGTCAAAATAAACTTCTTCGAATAATCACAGCCGCTCCCTGGTACGTTAAAAATTCAAACATTCATAAGGATCTCAATGTGCCATTAGTAAAAACTATGATTACAAAATATGCAGTAAAATATTTAAAAAGGCTCGAACAACACCCAAATCCACTAGCTCGAAATATTCTAAATCATGGCGGCCACACTCGCTTAAGAAGAAGAGACACTGCAGCACTTACCCAACTAGAAGAACGATAAGCACCTATATATGTGAACAGAACCCGTGAAGAAAAAAAATTTTTGTCTGGCACTGGCAGGACATAAATAAAGGATTAGAATAAGATTTGATTAATTATTGTTAGTTCATATTTAATATATGAAGATTCAATAAATAAACAATGAAAAAAAAAAAAAAATTTAACGGTGTCTGGCAGAGTTCAGTAGTGGGATTCACTATGCTTTTTAAACCACAATTGTTTCGTTTAAAAATGTTAACCACAAAATTAACCATTTTGCTATTCACTAACACTTTTAACGACATCTGCTGGTGTTAAAAGCCAGCTGTTTCAGTCAGCTGTTATTTTAAACAAACCAAATTGTGGTTTATTAACACCAACATTTTTGGTGTGGTTAAATCCGCTTAGAAAAGTGTTTATTTTTCTTTGCACCTGTATAGTCGATAAATGATATGGCTTTAAGGTATTTAGCCTACAATTTATCCACTTCTTATCACATACCAATTTTCTGTAGAGCTTCTTATTTATTTATCCTATTCTTATCAAATAAAATTAAATTAATAAAATAATAAAATAAAATAATTAATATAATAATAAAAATTAGTAATTATTTACGCACTTTGCACAATATCATTTAAAATCTCTAAATTAAAAGGTTTTTGTTTTGTTTTTTTTATTCTTCTTTGTTATTTTATGCTATTTTGATGTTTCTCTTGGCAGAGTTGCCACGATATATCAATTTGAATAGAGAGAAATATAAAACTGTTTACCGTGGTTATAAATAAGTTAGTGAATCACATAGTGGTTAGTGCAAACATCAAAATGTGTGGTTAAAGTTAACACTTTTTAAAGTGTTAAAAGTTAGTGAATTGCACTACAGAAGGGCAATTTAGGATACGATCCTGTTTTTAGAATTCGCAAAGTTGCAGAGCATTTAGTTGAACGTTTTGATAGCATTCCCAAAAATGTACGCCTATGCGGCGATGAACAAATATGTTCAACTAAGTGGTTCATCATTCACGTCAATATTTACCATACAAGCCCCATCCATGGGGCGTAAAATTGTTCGTTTTGTGTGATGCGCAGGTATACTCGTACCGGTTTGAAATATATCTTGGTGCTAAAAATGATGATATTATTTTGCTTGATACACCAAATATTGGCTCAACAGGAAATGTTGTTCTGCTTGACATGAGTATAACAAATGCTTTTGTGTTATACCGTATAAATAACTCTGAAAACAACCAAAATTCGAACGAAAATACAAAAGAAAAAACCATGACAATGTTTGAATTTCGTTTGAGTATTGCAAAAGAGCTCTGCGTTTCCGTCGAAGAACCAACTATTAGCTCTATTGTTGGGAAAAAAAACTGCTCATCATGCAGCTGGTGTAAGATTTGACAAGATAAATCATTTTCCTCATGGGGTTCAAAGAAGTCTTGCAAACTTTGTAAAAAATCTGAAACGCACACATTTTGTACTAAATGCAACGTCGACCTATGCTTTTCAAAAACAAAGAACTGTTTCACAGGATACCACATGTGTACATAATATATTTGATTTAAACATGTGTTTTATTTAGCACGAAAAGTACAAAATAAAATTTATTTTCTTACATCTTACCATCATACGGTCTTCCTTAATTTTGTCCTGGAGCTTCACACAAGCATTTTTTTCTGAATTGAAACTAAAATTCTTCATTTCCAGCTGAAGTATATGCTAGAACAAAAATTATTGCCGCAATTTAATACATATTTCAATTTCAGGTATTTAAGGGTTAAGGTGACTGCCATCGTTTAAAAAAAGTGTAAAATCTCGAAAAATTCGTCAGGAAATACATACTTTACCGATAATAATTTTAGGATTATTTTTATCAAATGGAACTGTTATTTAATTGATGAATATTTCGTTTTCAAATTAGCAATTTTCGAATTTTTTGGTGCATATTTTTAACAATTTTGAGGGCATATTTTCAAGCTTTTACTTCATAAATATGAATATATATTTAATGCGCATTAACGTCTTTTTAGAGCATATTTCTGGTTTCCCTGGTCATAACGTTTGCTAGACCAAACAGCATGTTACATTTTAGTTTCTATGTTATTCTTTAATTTCTTTTAAGTAATAAACTGTAGTAAAACCACAAAAATTATTGAAACGAAAGTTAAAAGTAGATCAATCTAGTGGTCACCCATTTTTTTTATTTTATACATATGTAGGCTTGTTTGTTGCTGCGTGTGCTCATTAACAATAACAAAACAATTTTCAAAATATTTATATTCATACATATTTTGGCGTTGCAGAAATATCACAGAGTTAATGTTCTGAATAATGAAGTTGTTTGGTCGCTTTTGATTTCTTTTTAAAGAATTTTTTGGTTGCTTGACTGATAGTTGAGTTCTGTCGTGTAAAGAACAGAGAAATTAGATAGATTTAATATTATGTATAAAATTCCTTGCAAGGGTAAGGATAACGAAAAACAAATTAAAAACAAGACTAGCAGGACTTAGATCTGATCAAAAATACATCTTCTCAAAAAACTGTATTGGCTTCACATTGTGTCAATTTTAATCATACACCAGATTTCGAAAATACAACAGTTTTAAATACGGAAACAAACTACAAAAGACGCTTCATGCTGGAAATGTTACAAATAACACCGTCCGACACTCAATATAAGACACGAACCGGATGACATAAGTCTGAAACTAGAGATTAAATGGAGCAAAACTGCGTTCACAGTTTTTTATTTTCTGATCCTGTTTCCTTTTAAAAGGTCTTCAAAATTTCAAAGGACTACATTTTTAAAAAAATGTTTTAAAATACTTCTGCTCATCCTACTATGCCAAATTTGGTGTCAAATGATCAAGAAGAGTTGTAAAATATTTTGCATTATTTTGTTATTATTCTTTTAGGATTAGAAGATGTCAAAAATGTCCTTTCAAATTTTTATCCTTTAATGTCCTTTTAGATTTCCAATAATTTTTTTTAAAACAAATAGTGCGTTGAAGGACCAAATATTGAATACCACATGCCAAAATTTCAACCTTCTAGCTTTACTACTTAAGTGTAAATTAATACTTTAAATTTGCATTATTTTATTTTTTATATTTTATTTTAAAATTTCATTCGAAAAAAAAAATAGCTATGTAGTACTTAGATTGTTTGGTACCTAACATATTTTTTCGTGGGTTCTGAAATACTTAGTTGCCACTTTATAAAAAAAAATTCAACTAGAATTGTTTAAATAAATTATAATTTTTCGTCAACGTAATAGTTTTTGCAAACGCGTTTAAATATGAAATGCCCAAACCGTAATAAGTTTTGTGTTGTGTGTGGATTATTTGTACCAACCAACCAACCAACAATATGCACGTTTCTAAATAAACCTTTTTTGTATATAAATAAAATTTTTTTTAATATTTTAATTTGAGCTTTATATATATGAAGGCTAGTACTCTGTTCGTATTTGCCAAGTATGTTGAGTTACATTTATTTTTCGGGTGAAAAATTTGACATGAGAAAACTGTTGTTTTGATTTTCGTGCGAAAGAAGTGATGATCATATTATTTCGTACGAAAAAGAAATGTTGCAAGAAACTTGTTGCCGTTGAAAAATAATGTTTACATGTTTTTCGCAAAAAGAACAGAGTGCTGGTTTGGTTTGGCTTTTATTCCACAAAAAAAAAATCACCTGCTTAAAATTTTAAAATATTTATTAAAACTTAAGTAAAAAAGCTAGGAGGATGAAATTTTGGTATGTAGTATAAAATATTTGGGTCTTTAACGCACAATTTTTTTAAAAGGAATTTATTGGCAATCTTAAAGGATATTAAAGGATAAATATTTTAAAGGACATTTTTGACAACTTTTGATCCTGACAGGATAAAATAAAAATAATACAAAATATTTTACAGCTCTTCTTGTTCTTTTGACATCAAATTTGGCATTGTTGGATCCGCGGAAGTATTTTAAAATATTTTTTGAAAAGTGTTCTTCTTTGAAAGTTTGAAGTCCTTTAAAAAGGACACAGGATCACGAAATGAAAAACTGAAAATGTTGTTTTTCTCCATTTAATGTATAGTTTCACAATTTTAGCATCCGGTTCGTGTCTCACAATTTTTTCTTTTTTTGTCGGACGGTGTAATCATTCAAAAAAGCAAATTTCGATCTACCAAAGGTTAAAATACAATTTGGTTTAAGGATTGATGTTTGACTATTGACGTCAGCAGTCGTCGATGGCTGCGAGTGTAAGACGGCAAATCCATCTGAGGAGATCAAGTGGATGTGATCGAAACATGTCATGGTAACCAGCCGCCTGGGTTCGAATCTCAGGTCAGTCAAGAATGAATGATTATCAATAACAATTTTAATTAATTTTCATGTTGTAAAATTCCTTTCTTCATAAAAATAATTTAATGAAAATTAAATTTGATGAACTTAAGCCTGATTGAAATATTAAAAATTTGGATTAAAAACCATAAATAGTTCAACAAAATGACCACAATTCTAATTATTAATAATGATTTACTTTAAGTTTCATTGTACAAAATACACAATTTTATTAAAACAATGAAGTTTTGAATCAGCTTGTATTTATGTAATTGGTTTTGCATACTTTTGCACCCAGTGTCAGGAATACACAAATTGCATCATTATTTCGGGGCATACAAAATATTAGAAAAGCATCTTAGATAAGCGGTTGTTAATTTTCAGAATATTGATGAAAGAAATTATTTGTGAAAAGAAACCCAGTATTATTATAAAGTTTCATATATTAAAGAACAAAAAATCAAGTATTTAGTACCAAAAGGTAAAACTAATGAAATTTAAGAAGCTTTTAGTTTGAAAATTCCACCTTCCATATAAATGATAATTTATAAACAAATTTTATACATACACTCACAATATTATTACAGTAACGGACTGTAGTTTATTTAAGAAATATTCCGTTCAGTCATTTTTAAATAAATAAACATTTAAAATTCCAAGCAAATTTATTTTTAACTGATTATAACAGTTATTCAAAAAACTAAGTGCATATTAGTACGGATTTTCAGTTGCAGTCAATATTGTCCGTTGATTAAGTTAAATTCTTCTTTATGTGAAATTAAATGAAAATGTAATTTAAAGCAACGAAAAGATCATTTATTTCCGTAAAATCAAATAAATGTTCAGTTATTTTGTAAAATTTTACTGTCAAAAATTAAACACCATATTCAGTAAAAACGATTAAATATTCAGTTATTTATTAAAATTTTACTGTAAATTTTTTACTGTCAAATTGACCCCATATTCAGTAAAAACAATTAAATATTCAGTTATCTTCTATATTAAATCGAATCAAAATATGTAATATTAAATGAAGAACCCTTAAGATTTCATACGACGTAGGAGCTTCATAGCATATTTGAATTTTATTACTTTCAACGAAACTTCATTGTTTAGATGGACTTTTCAACGTTTTTATTCCTTAGAAATTAATGGATTTATAATGTATTTTTAGAAAAATTTGTACAGAAAATATAACCGAAAACAATTTAAACCTATTTAATTTTGTAAAAATATGGCAATTCTTCAGCTCATTATTATATTATACATAATAATACATAATAGCCCGACAAAAAAGAGACATATAAAAAAGTAAAAAAGGCATGGGTTCCAAGGATAATGCACTGGTTCTTTTTAGGCGAAACATGCAAGATTTTAACATTAGCGTGTCATTGGCGAGAATGGGTTCGCATTAGTTTAACGGCTCGTCATTAAAAGTACAGGGATGAATAAGAATTTTCATTGATATAAAATATTTATTCTAATTCGTATTTTCATTAGTGGTCAATATTAATTTTTATATGCATTATCAATTGTATTATAAATTAATAAAAAAGAAACATGAAAATACAAAAAAAAATAAGGCATTTTGTAAATTTTTAAATTGTTTATTAAAGCTTTAAACTTTTCACTTTTTAAAAGTTCAAAAATCAAAATATTAACCCTAATGTTTTTATTAAAGAAACAGCTTCAAACATTAAAAGATATTGAAAATAATTTTTAAATGTGATATTGATACAAAATTATACATAATGAACAAATCAAAAGTGGATAAGTTATACGGTTTTTTTAAATCTTCGTATAATTAACAAACAGCAAATGCGTTTTTTTAAATCCACTAAGTTTTCAAACCTTTTTCGCCTTCTTTTTTTAAAAAAAACTATTAAGTATTAAAATTAAATGTATAAATTAAATAAATCTAACTCAACTATTAATTTTAATTGCATAAAATATTCTGCCCGTTTAAATCGTAAAAGAATTCATACCAAATTATAGTGAAATATTGCAATTCATACACAAGTGTTGAATGGGAATATTTCATGTAATTTTATTAGTTATGAAAAATTGATTATAAGGTACATACATATGTATGTATTTTAAATTCATTTAAGTAAAAATAAGAACTAAAGAAATCATGAAAATATTCCCTCTTCTTTTTTTCTTGCTAGGTGGAAGTACTTTTTTATATCAAATTAATAATTTCTACTTGTTTGCCCTTGT
The DNA here is from genome assembly GCA_949318255.1 of Pollenia labialis. NCBI lineage: Eukaryota > Metazoa > Arthropoda > Insecta > Diptera > Polleniidae > Pollenia > Pollenia labialis. The sequence goes on from OX439140.1 coordinate 40,747,123, forward strand.
TATAAACGATTTGATTAAATAAAAAAATTTGTAGATTTTTCTCTTCAAGAAAATCATATTTTAGCCAAATGATGATTTTTTAACCAAACTTTCTGGCAACGCTATATATTAATATAAAGTTGCAGCCAATTTCAGGTAAAAATACGAACGAAAAACAAAAGGAATTTGCGAGTACAGCAAAGTATTTACTTCCCGCTATTCTCTTTTCCCCTCCCTTCTATAAACTCAAGACCTTGCAAAGGAAACTTTGCCTGTCTAAAAGGGGACAAAACAGAATTGCAGACGGAGATGTCAACTATTCAATGACAAAATGTTTCAAATAAAAAAAAAAATGTGCCGACCGAGCAGTCAAAAAGAGCTACAAATTTAAAAATCAAAGATTGTTCTGTTTTAAATCCATTTATTATTATTTATTTGTAATTCAAACTCATTTAAATTCAAAAAATGTAAAATATGTATGTATGTATGTACACATTAATGTTTAATAAAATTGCTACTTAAAAACTGTATACAAATATTTACATTACAGTATAGTTTGCTAAAAACCCGTAAAAATGTGAAACCGCGGTTTCGGGGTTAAAATGATTAAAACCGGTCGGTTTCAGTTCGGTTCGGTTTTCGGTTTTGAAAATATCGAAGTTAACAAGGCGAATTTACGCCACCTGAAAGTCAATTCGCCTTGGAAGTTAAACTTCATACATAAACATACATATGTATGTACATATATATTTTGCTGTATGTAATGCAATATTTTATTTTGTTCAATACAGGTATTAACCCTTAAGTGTATACCTATAGGCCTTTTTTCCTATTGGAATTTTTTGACTTTTTTCAAGTTTTTTGTATAATTATTAAGTATGTATGTATGTATGTATGTATGTATGTATGTATGTATGTATGTATGTATGTATGTATGTATGTATGTATGTAGTATATTAGATCGAAACTTTACATACATACATATGTATTCCTCAAGCAGTGTTTTTATAAGAAAAAAGTGTAAGAACCGTGGGCGTCACAATTTGCCAAATAAAAATGTTGTGCATATTGTATCTAACTGGGCCTGACTAGACCCTGCTCTATTATATACATACATACATATGTACATACATATGTACATACATATGTACATATGTACTGCAGCAAATAATATCAAAATGAAACGTATCTTTCTTTGCTGTTTAAATCAATTTTAGTTGTTATAAACTTTTTATACTTAAAAAAAAAGAAAAAATATGTATTGTTTAAGTGACACCAGTGCAATTTTTCAACAACTCATCTAATATAATGTGTAAACATACATATGTACATACGCCTGATAAAAAATTAGTTAAAGTTTTCCTACTCAAGTACAAACATTCAGTCGATAGTAATATTGATAGTGAAATCTGAACTATCGATAAATATCGATAGTAGAAAATATCGGATGTATCCCAGCTCTGATTAGAAAAAGATTTGATTAATTATTGCTTGTTCATATTTTATATGTATATGTACATATGTATGTACATATGTAAGTATGTATGAAAATTTAATAAATAAATAATGAAAAAAAACCAAAGCAATTCAAAAAAGACAAGTTAAGAAGGTGTTGTTACTTTGCTCCAGCTAAAATAATTAAATCTTCTAAAATAAACATATTTTTTAAATCTTTTGCTAATGAAATATTGCATAGGTACATATGTATTTTAATAGCAATATACATTAGGGTGGGTCACTGATTTATGAGAAAAAATAAAAGTTCTCGAATCATATTCTAATAGCAATATTTTTTTGTATTACGTTAAAACAAATAAAAATTGCAAAAAAAAAGTTCAAAAAAGTGACCGCATGAGCTCCTAAGAATTAAGAATATTTGAAAAAATTAAATTTTTTAAATTTTAATATTTTATTTACTATCAATTATTATTAATTAAAACTAAAAATATTTTGAAATAAACTTAAAAAAAATTAAAATTTGGTTCTTATACAACATAAAACAATAAAATCCTTTTTGGTCACAAAATCTTGTTTACTGTCAAATCAGGGCATCTCTCGTCTTGATTCAAGTTTCGTCTATATTAAACCATAACTTGACTTTTTTAGCGCAAGAGTCATGAATGCTTCTGACACTGTTTTCACGAACCTAAAAGTCGTTAAAATACAGTCATATGCTTTTCTGCAATACAATGCTATTGTTGCTATATTAAAAATTTAACAAAATTGAAGGTCAAAGCGCGGGCTCTTACACTAAAAATAAATTAATAATATTTTACAGGGATCTAATTCAGACAAAAATACAACATATTTACGCTGTTAGAAGTCGATAAGAGAAAAAATATTTTTTTGACCCAGCCTAATATATGTACATGCATATGTACATATGTACCTCAAAATAATAGTCAGTTAATGCTATGCGAAAACAAGATTTAAAAGTTTCATTGAACACCAAACACATACAAGACACAAACAGAAAATAAAAATAAACAACAATAGCAACAAACTTTTGAAAAACAAAAATATTCAATTTTAACATCAATAACAACAGAAACAGAAGAATAATAAACAAAGCAAACAAGTGCTTGCTGTGTTTTATAACAATAACAACAATAGTTACTCTTTTACTAAAGTACATAAAAAAACAATAATAACAATAAACTTTGGAAACCCAAAATATTCTTATGTATTTTGCCTTTTTAACATCAAAACAACAAAAATAGATCAATAATTAACAAAACAAACATGTCCTTGCTTTGCTTTTACAACAAAAAAAAAAATAATAGTTTTATTTTATTATAAATACACATTGAAATAAGTGAGGCCGTATGTTACATTTGGTTGGCCCCATTTTCGTTACTTACAGAAATCTTATTATTAATTTTATTTAGTTTATAATAAAAACTTTACCAAATGTTAAAAAAAAAATAATAAATACGTTTTATTGTTTGCAAAATGTGTGAGTGTATTGCTTTATTTTGAACACCAGTGAAAATTTGGCTGCTTATTGTGAACGAGACTTTACTCTTATAACTCCGGTGCCTAGTAAGCACTTACATACATATATACTTCCTACATATGTAAGTATATTCATATGTATAGCAAAGTCTGTATATGTATATGTATATTCACAGCAAAAATTTTCTAATAATACCAATTTTTAAAATATTTTTTGAATTCATGGTTATTCATGGTAAGAAAAAGTTATAAAACTAAAAAAAAATTAAACTGTACATAGTTAACGATAGCGAGGTTTTTTATTGCGGATGTTTTTTTTAAACATAATATATTTTTAATCTTTTATAAATAGCAATAAATTTTGAAAGCTTATTAAAAGTGAGTGGTTTTTAACAATAACAATTTACGTTTGAACGATCTTTCAGGTTTAAATAATCCTCCTTGAGAACGGAACTACATTTAATACGGTCGTGCTCGTCGTTGGAGGGGGTGTGTGAGTGTACATATGTATGTTGAAAGTGTTTTGAGGGTTAATCTAAGAAATTATTTATTTTAAGAGTCTACATGTTAATGAGTGTAAGTATTAAATTAAGGTAACGAAATTAAACTGATTAAAAATAACCCAGAGTTAAAAGTAATCGATATTAATTAACGAATATTATACAATTTAATAAAATTATTAAAATATTTTTTAAAGGATTCAGGAATTGTAAGACAAATGAATTGAAATACAAATGAATCAAATAAATAAAAAAAATAGAAAAAGAGGGATTTCAAACACAAATTCATTAAAAATAAGCAATTGTATTCAAAAACGAATTAATTAAAAAAAAACGAATGATTTTGTTGGAATGTGGTCACCCAATATCAAAAATAAATAATTAATTACACTGGGCTAGAAATTTACACCTTTTTTTAGACAAGCACTTGACAGCCAGATTTTAATTATTTATGGCTTGTTTTGTTTGCATCTTCGTTTTTTTATGTCTGCAAAAAATTAGAAGCATAGATGCATTTTCTAACGTGAGTGGTTGCGATCGAAACATGTCATGGTAACCAGCCGCCTGGGTTCGAATCTCAGGTCAGTCAAGAATGAATGATTATCAATAACAATTTTAATTAATTTTCATGTTGTAAAATTCCTTTCTTTATAAAAATAATTTAATGAAAATTATATTTGATGAACTTAAGCCTGATTAAAATATTAAAAATTTGGATTAAAAACCATAAATAGTTCAACAAAATAACCACAATTCTAATTATTGTTAAAGCTAAGGCACGAGCTCTATGTGTACATTTGTCCTTCAAGTTGTGCTGAAAGAGGTCAACAAAAAAACAATTTGGTTTAAGGATTGATGTTTGACTATTGACGCCAGCAGTCGTCGATGGCTGCGAGTGTAATATTTGGATAAAAAACCATAAATAGTTCAACAAAATAACCTCAATTCTAATTAAAAATTATTTTTTTTCCAAAAAAAAAAAAAAAATCATGTTTCTAAAACGACATGCGCATATAAGAAAAAAGTTTTACCTTTCTTAAAGGAATTTTTTTGTGGAATTCCGGTTTTTTAGTAATTTTAATTAACTAAACCGTTTTTGAGTTACGCGAACATATGTTGCGCAACCTCCTCCATTTTCGAAATAACGGTATATCTCGAAAACAACAGCTAACTTAAAACAACGCTTAGCACCATTCGATTTAACGTACCCGAATAATGCGAAAACCCCATGTACCCGGCTTGTCTTCACAGTGTTATTATATCAATATTAAAAAGCGATGATTGTTTAAAAATCAGCCTTATCAAATACCAAAAGTAGGAGATATTGCAGGTATGTACCACTATTTGGTGATGAATCCTTGCCGATGTTGCCAATATCACTGAGTTTCTTTAGAACTTTTATTAATTGCAGTAACACCGAATGCTGAGAATAATTACTTGTTTTTTCTTATTCTTCGTCCAGTATTCAAATCATATCAGAAATTACTAAAGGAAGTAAATCCCCATTACAATTAAAAAATAAATACGCATATGCACAACATAAAAATTCTTACCAACGTGATATATCCTATAATCATTTGAGTGTTTTTTAAATATTCCCTTTTTCTTCCTTTGGCACAAGAAAATTATCAAATTAAATAGTGAATTTAAATTATACTCTGCTGTGATCGTAAAATAAAATCAAATAAAATTTTTAGTATGCAATTTTTTTTAATTTGATTAATAAAAATGAAAGCTACCTTTATTTAATTCAAAACAAAACTTTTTAATCTACAACCAAAAAAAAAAATATTAGTGAAATTCAAAGTGTAATAAAACTCCTCTTGAAAAAACTTTTTTCTCAAAATTTTACGATTTTCAACCAGTTTTATCTGGCAGCTATGCTTGTGTTATTATTATTTCTTACATTATTTAAAACGGTAAATTGCCGTTATATTTAAGATCAAAACCATACAGAAAAAAGAATGAATTTCGATGAGGAGTAGGAAATATATACTTCCCTGGCTACGTCGACTGGCATCTGTACCTGCGGCACAAGTTAGTGAAGAGAGATCCTTTTCAGCTCTTAAACTGATTCTAGGAGAGTTGCGGTACAAATTGTTAGAAGCACTAATGTTAGTAAAACTAAATTCAAAAAAATCAAAAAATATGTTTATTTTTGCTCGAAAAAATATATCTAAGTGTAAAAGAAAACAAGCATAGTGAATAATTTAGAATCGCTATTACACTTACAACGCATGGCTGGCGTTGAATACTGACAACTTTCACCAGGATCGCTGACCACTGACAACCATAAAATATTAGCGATGGGACATCCGTCTGGAATGGTATGTCTTATTATTTTGTTTTCTCGATATTTTATTGCTAGTACAGTGCACTCGCGATAGAGTGAACTAGTTTAGACTGTGTGTACGATTTTGAATTGTTCAACTTTTCGAATACTCAAAAATAGGAAGCAGGATTGTGTGAATTTGTGTATTTTTAACGAGAATCCATATATAGGTTTTTTAAATTACACTATGCGACAGTCAATACCGGGATGGGATGAAACCAACGGGAAATGTTATATCGGTAAAAAAGAAGTTATACGTGTCCCGGCGCACAGTGGGTTCGATGCCACCGAAAGTGGCGATTAATTCATGGGAGCCGTAATATAATTGTTTTTGAATTTTTTTTTTAAATCGTTTAATATACATAAAAAGGCATATTCTGACAAAAAAAAAAAAAAGGAAAAAAATTTTTTTTTACGATTTTATAGACATTTTTATTTTTCGGAAAATTATAGTTTGTTTCAGAATTTTTGCCGTAATTTTAAAATGGAAAGTGATTTTTTAAAAAATGAGAAGCAAACGAAAGCTTATATTGTCTTCTTTCTAAAAAATAAAAAATAGATATATATTTTGCATTAATATGAACACAAGTTTAATTTAAAGTCTGAATTTGGGCTTTGAAGGATTTCGAGAATTTTACAACTTTTTTAAAAAAGTAACGAAATAAATTTTTATAATTTTTTTTGTTTATCAATTATTGTCATACACTTAAAAAGAAACCATATCAAACAAAAAAAATTAAAAAAAAAATTTTTTTATCTGTTTGGGAACGTTTTTTCAATTTTGTGGAAAATGGGCTTATTTTACAAATTTTATTGTAAATTTAAAATAGAAAGCTATAAATGATTAAATAAATTTTATAATTAAAATATATTGAATATATTATTAAAAAGATAAATTAAAAATTATATATACATATGTATATAAATATGTCTACATAATTGATTTAAACTCCTATTTGGCCTTACGACAAAATTTCATGAATTCTAAAATTTGAATAAAATGTTGATAAAAAAAACAATATTTTAATTTGGTTATGCATTTTGTTTGTATTTAAGAAAAAAATTATGTATTATACACTAATTGTTTTAACAATCTCCATCATTATCTTCCTCATCTGTATCATTATGTTCATCCTCACCTCCATCATCATAATCTTTACTATCATTACTCTCACTATCATGTATTTCTTGAGAAATAATAGGCGATTGCAAAAGCTGTAGTTCGGAATTTGATAATTGTGGTTTTTCTTTCTCTCATTTTGTTTATTAATACTAGATATGAATGGATCTGAACTGAGAAAAAATCTATTTAGAATATCTTCATTCGACTTTTCTCGGCTGCATTTGCGCGCAAAGTGTTCCCTATAATTTTTAAAATCCTTATTTCCAGCGTTTAAAAAGCTGCAGTCATAAGATTGTGCTGTAACTTCGACATCTTCATTTGTCATTGGGCAAAAATAAACTGTTGCCTTTACTTCTGATTCATTAAATGAAAACAGTCGCAGTAAAGGCAAAAGCAAAAAACGAAAAGTTGTACACAACAAAGAACATCGGCAATCGACATGTCCAAAAGTGTTTGGTTTGACAGACTGAAACTTTTAAAAAATCCCGTAGTTACCGAACCTGGCTATGGCTGAACCACAATTAATCCAGTTCTTTCCCGAAATTCTTTTTGAATTCGTGAATTTGTTTCTGCAACTATTTTCTTATCTTCATCCGACCTTGCTTTCCACTTTTTTATTGGTATTTTATGGGATAAGTGGAGGATATACTCAAAGAATCGTATCCACCCGTGAAGTATTGAAAGCCTAAGCTCCAAAGTATCAAAGAAGCCTGTTTATAGGAACTATGTCCAGAACTTCCATCAATACCCCACGTTGAATGCAATGTTATATCAGATAGTTTTTCTTTTCTTAAAATATCAACGCATTTTCGAATTTTTAATATTCGTTCAACCGTGTGATTTAAAAGTCCCTGAAGAGTAACTTGTGCGGAAGTTTCACATATTTTTATTTCTTCTCGGATGGGATAGCACTTTTGTTTTGCTTCTTGCAATACGAAGGAAATCTTTCCGGAGCAACTCTTCTTATAACATTCGGTGTAAGTAAAACAGAAATTATTTTTTGTATGTGAGCGTGAGTCAAAATTAACTCAAGCAACCATCTCTGATAGAAACCATTTATAACAATAACTTTAATACCGAAAATAAAGACAAAAGAGAGTCAAAAACAAACAAGTTGATTCGTTGTTTGTTTTTTCAGATTAAGTATTTAGCAACAGGAGTTCTTTATCAAAAATTGTAATAAGTAAAAAACGCGGTGCCTCTGCAAAAGTTTGGTGTGGAATATATAAGCTATAATACTATATTAAAATATCACTTAATAAAATTTGCTGGATCGCAAAATATTTATCTAAAAAACATGAATGCAATTATGTAGCCAAATGCCTGAAGTTGATGGTTCCATTTTAATAAAATTACTTTTAGAACGCTTAATAAGAATTATCAGCACCCAAAATATCTCAATTTTCAGTTTTAGGGACGCCACGAAAAATTTTGAAAAATTATTTGACTTTGTCCGCTCACAGTCGATAGAGTAATTTACTCAAAACAAAAGTTTTTGGCAAATAGTGATGTAGAATTTAATTGCCTTTCAACCAGTACCACACACGAATGTGTAGGATAAAGTTCAGCTTTTGAATTAATCCTCACGTTTGGTACATTTCAACCCTCTGTGCGGCGTTTTGCTGGGTCACGTCTAGGAATCGAGATATATCGATTTGAAAAATCGGCTAAAAAACATCAATATTTTTATAAAAACCTAAATTTTAGGGCTGCCATACGTAATTTTTAGTAGAACATATTTTATAAAAAAACTCGGAAAAATCGGTTCAGATACAAAAAAGGTATGACCAAAATTAAATTTTTTTTAAATACCCAATATCGGGAACCCTAGATCTCCCCGAGTCCAAGATTTATAACTCAAGTAAATGGTTAATTAAACACGTCAGTTTATAAATCTGTCAAATCGGTTAAAAAATGGCTGAGTTATAACCGAAATACTGAATCCCCAAAAATTACTCTTTTATATAATTACCTACTACGCAAAACGATAATTGCTGGGATGATCATTTAAGAAATATTCAATGGACTTTAAATACGATGAAGAATAAGACATCTGGCAAAAGGCCCCATGAATTATTAGTCTGTTATTCCGCACGAGACATTCTGCAAAATAAAATACTATTAGCTGTGCACCATAATTTTTTTTTAACTGAAGATGAAGTTAACATGTTAAGACGAGCAGCTTCCGAACAAATTAACACAAAACGAAGTCAAGCAAAAAAACAATTTGATTAAAAGCATTTGAAGCCTCAGAAATATGAAATTAGTGCAATTGTATTTACTGCAAATGAACCTCCGAGTAGTGGTAGTTCTCGCAAATTGGAACCTCGATATAAGGGACCTCTTATAATCGCAAAAGTTCTTAATAATGATAGATATATTATCGAGGATCTTCCAAATACCAAAAGCTCATCGCGTCATTATTCATCAGTCTATGCTTCAGATAAACTAAAACCTTGTTGGGAACTGCCTCCGATGTTCGACAGTGAATGATGATATGCCCTACACTGAAAGAAAAACACTCGGGGTAAATCAAGTTTTTTATGATTACTTTAAGTACGAGTCGTACTAAAAAATTCAAGTACGTATAACACTTAAACGTACTCAAAACAATCCTAAACGGGATTACTTTTGAAAATCAATCCCAGAATTTCTTGAAATAAGTATAAAATGCTATATTTGGCTGTGCCGAATCTTATATACCCTTCACCATGGTGCAATAAGAACAAAAAATTATGTGAACACCTTTCTTAAGATGTAAATAATTATATTTTGTGATACGCCCACTTATCCAAACCGTCCACATTATGTCGGATGTTGTGTTTCTATTTTTTTGGGAAATATGTTCTACTAAAAATTGCCGATGTTTTGATATAAGTCGCTTCCATAGGACATATGGCAGCCCTTAAATTTAGGTTTTTATACAATTTTTAATTTTTTTTTGTACGGGAGGTACCACGCTCACTTCTCCAATCCCGCCCACATTTTGTAGGATGGTGCGTATTGAAAACCAAAATGTGTGTACCTAATTTGGAAACTTTGGCTTTTGCCAACGGTTATTTGCACTTTATAGTAAAATAATAATAATTAATCAAGAAAACAAAACAAGAAATGTAATTCTGTTACATATTAAAAAATAACGAAAACTAAATTAAAGTTTTTATTTATTTGAGATTTTTCTCGTAAAAAAATACTTAATTGACAACATCTTTTGTAAGTTGTTGTTGTTTTTTATTTTGTTTTTCTTAACCTACTTACAACTACAATTAATGTTGAGAGAATTTCAACTAATTGTAGCGGGGAATGTAAGACGAGATGAACGCACTGTTTATTGTTGATGTTGTTTTGTTTAAGCTTTGATATTATTACAAGTAGAACTGTTGCTATAAGTCTTATACGTTTAACATTTTTACTTGGTTTAATATCTTTAGTTTTTCTAAAATCTTTATGGATGAAGTTTCCTGATGATCTGGCCTAAGCAACCAGTGAAATGCGCATAGGAATAGCTTATCCCATCAACAATAAATTTTAAGTGTTTTTCAATAATAAAAACTGGGAATTTAGCACGAATAACAAAATCTTTTGAAATTTAAATTTTGTATTCCCAAAAATTGAAATTACTTTTTGATTTTTATTTATTTTTATTTTTATTTTGAAAAATCTTTAAAATACTGTAATATCGCAAATATTTTTTTTTTGTTTGGTAACAAGAGTTTGTTATATTCGCTAGCAAAAGTTATAATTCTTTGCAACATTTGTACTTACATTACTGGTACTTTTCTTCATAATAATGTACATTAATGTAATCTAATTTCGTTTACTTTTACCCAACACTGTCAAATTTTCTCACATTCATTTTGATCATACATATATTATTATCACTCAGTTCTGTAATTTTTTTTTTAAGATATCATGAAGTTCGTGTACATGATGACATACATGATAACAAGGGTAATTAAAAACAGGTTTTTTTTTTTTAACACTTACTCTGGTTCAAGCTTTTTGAGTTTTTTTTTTTTTTTTTTGTTAAAAGTCAATAATTAATACTCGGGAAAACAGACAATTGTGACACCAAGTCGGAAAAAAAAAGGAAAAAGAAAAAGTTGTTACAATGAATGGCGCCCAACGTGGGGCCCAAGGTCATATGAAATTGTAATTTGTTGTAAGACAAATGTTTAAAATAACATCTTAGTTTTTATTGCTGATTTTGGGACTCATAAATAATTGGAAACATCTTATTTAAACAATAAATTTTAACCAGGAAATTAAAGATTTATTACTTAAGAGGTCATTTTCGGGAATTATTTTTCATAGTGTATCGTCTAATTTGGCTTAGCCAAGAATGTAAAAACTTAGTATGCATGGATGGAATCATTGTATATATGGAATTGATAGTACTCTTGTACAATCCACTATGAATTTTAAGTTTACTCATTCCTTTATGTTAGTGAGATAATTTCTTAAAATGTACTTCAGGGGTGATTAATCTATTAGGGAATTGTCAGATTGATTTGGAGGCTAAATGTTAGGAATTACGTATTTGATGTGGGAACTTATAACGCAAAACGTCCACTTTTAAAATTCAAAATTTGTCTGTCCATTTCATATTAGATTATTAAAACCGAAACGTCTACTTCTCATTAGTTTGGTTTTCTTTATAAATTCATAAAACACATATAACCTTACTGAAAACTCAATGAAGTATCACACTTAATAATAGAGTGCTTAGAAAAACTGAAAGTATTAATTTAAAATGTCGCTCGTTCATAGCAATGAAAATTTAACATCTTTAGTAGAAGGGGATAGGAATCAAACATGTTCCATTTGTGGAAAAGATTACGAGATTGACGATGTCATTGTGTCAACTCCATGTGATCACATTTTCCATAAAGACTGTATAATCAATGTCCTTAAGACAACTCAAGCTTGTAGTATTTGTGGCAAAGCCTGTAGACAGACAAAGCTTAAATCACACAATATTTTGTCAGGTACGGAAAGTCACAAATTACCAGTTAGTGACAATAATGAGAGTCGTGGTGCTATACCAAAAGTCCCTCATCAATCTCAAGTTAAGGGGTTTAATCCCATACGTAATTTAAATTTTAATCAGCAAACGCCTAGAGTAGACAATATTCCTAATCGGAGAATGTCGGTGGATAATTTATTAAATATTTCCCAAGGTAATGTGAGTAACCAAAATGCTCCGTTCAATGTTAGTAATCAAAATATAAGTGATAATACCCTACAAGCCCTTATAAATGAGGCTGTTAGAATACAATTGGCCTCAATTAATCTAGGTTCGAATACAAATCTCAGGCCAGGTAATTGTAATATTAACCAAGTCAACCCTAACCGTGATTTTCAGAATGATAACAATAGGTCTAATCATAATAGAAACTTTCCACTCCGAAATAACCCTAATCGCCACAATTTTAGTAGACAAAACTTGTATCAACACTTTGAGAATTCTGCTGAAAAGATTTCGAACATAATGTCTGGTTGGCATATTAAGTTTAGTGGACAAAATGAAGAGGGATTGGCAATTGATAATTTTATATATAGGGTACAGTCACTCACGAATCAAAGCTTACGGGGAGACTTTGATGTGTTGTGCAGGCATATACACTTGCTTTTCTCTGGCAAAGCTATGGACTGGTTCTGGCGCTTTCACAGGACAGCTCAAAGGTTTGATTGGGACACACTGTGTACTGAACTTAGAAATCAGTTTCGTGACCGACGTACTGATTTTGACCTAAGGGAGCAAATCAGACGTAGGAAACAGAAAATTGGTGAGAAATTCGATTCATTTTATGATTCCATTTTGCAAATTACGGACAGGTTACAAACACCTATTTCGGATTTTGAATTAATCGAAATTTTGAAACGAAATTTAAATACCGAAGTCAGAAAGGAACTTTTACATTTCGAAATTATGTCAATATCTCAATTAAGAGAGTATGTTCGAAAACATGAAATTCTAGAAGAAGAGCTAGATAATCGCAAATCAAATAGAAATTTTATTGCGCGAAAGGCTGTGTCCGAAATTGATTCTGAATCTGTTGTAGAGAACACGCAAAATTTAATTGAGGAAATAGGTGAAGTTAGCTGTTGGAACTGTATGCAAAAAGGACATCGTTTTGAAGAGTGCTTAGGAGACAGGAAAATATTTTGTTATGGGTGTGGAGCACCAAACATTTTTAAACCAAATTGTCCAAAATGTAATAAGTTTTCAAAAAACTACTCAGCGAAGTACCAACCCAAACAATACCAATCAAAAGCAACTCAGATGTAAAATCGACTGCATGTCAAACTAATTCAGATTCTAAATTGATCGAATCAAATAATACTCCCAGACATTTTAAACCGTACCATATTAGATTACGGGAATACCAAAAAGTTAGATCTAGAATTTTTAATGAGGAACTTGTTATGACGGCTAATGACAAGAAAACTAGAAGAAGTACTTTAAGATTGCGAGAATTTTGGAAGAAAGTTATTAGAAATCGTAAACACATATGCTCTGCCATTATATCACGGGAACACCATTGTGATATAAGACCTTTTACCACAGTACGTATTTTCGATAAGGATGTTGTGGGTATGATTGATACCGGGGCAACTGTCTCAGTATTTGCATCCGATTACGCTACTGAGTTCTTAAGGAAAAATGAACATCCTTTTCGTAGATTTCAACTTTGTTTGAGAACTGCTGATGGCACTCAACACCCTACAGTAGGTAGTGTTACGACAAATGTCACTTTTAGGGGTGTATCCAAACCGCTAACATTCGTTATTATTCCCAATTTAAAACAAAATGTATACTTAGGCGTAGACTTCGTCAGATTATTTGGCCTGGCCAGAGACTTATTTTTAGATACACCAACCCTTAGCGAGAACTCGGAAATAGCCAATACTGATTTTAATGATAATGTACATAGTGTGAACCCTGATCAAAGAGTCAAGCTTAATGATGCCATAAACGCGTTTCCTTCATATTCAAAAGAAGGCCTTGGACGAACAACACTGGTAACTCATGTTATAGATACGGCTGACAATAAGCCAATCAAGCAGCGCTATTTTGCCGTTTCGCCCGCCATTGAAAATTTACTTTCCGCTGAAATTGATCGTATGCTCAAACTAGGGGTCATTGAAGAATCCCATAGTCCTTGGTCATCTCCTGTGGCCCTAGTGCAAAAGCCGGGGAAGGTGCGACTGTGTTTAGATGCCCGTAAGGTAAACAGTGTCACGGTGAAAGATGCTTATCCTTTGCCGTTAATCGATGGAATACTCAGTAGACTCCCTAAGGCCAGATTCATTACCAGTCTTGACCTTAAGGACGCCTTCTGGCAGATTCCATTGGATGAACGGTCAAGGGAGAAGACAGCTTTTACTGTGCCCGGGCATCCTTTATACCAGTTCGTTACCATGCCCTTCGGCTTGTGTAACGCGCCACAGACGATGTCCAGACTCATGGATAGGGTCATACCGGCAAATCTACGTTCGAGAGTATTCGTATATTTAGACGACCTCCTACTAATGACGGAAACATTTGAGGAACACATTTTACTTTTGCATGAGGTTGCTCTTAATATAAGGAAGGCTAATCTTACTATTAATATAGAGAAGAGTAAATTTTTACTCAAATCTGTTAAATATTTAGGACACATAATCGGCCATGGAATAATCACAACTGACCCGGACAAAGTACGTGCTATTCGGAACTTTCCGTTACCGACGTCCGTCCGTCAATTACGAAGGTTCTTAGGGATATGTGGGTGGTACAGACGTTTTGTCCGCAATTTCGCTTCTTTAACCGCTCCTCTTACTGACATGTTAAAGAAATCTAGAAAGTTTATTTGGTCCGAAGACTCCAAAAATTCATTTAATGAATTAAAAAAGGCACTGTCGTCAGCTCCTGTGTTGCACAACCCAGACTTTTCACGTCCATTTTCAATACAGTGCGATGCTAGTAAATACGGGGTTGGGGCAGTACTCGCACAAAGGACAGATAGTCAGGAGGAAGTACCAATAGCTTTCATAAGCCATAAATTGACAACTGCCCAGGCAAATTATTCAGTGTCGGAACAAGAATGTCTCGCTGCCGTAATGGCAGTTAAAAAGTTTCGTGCGTACGTAGAAGGGCAAGAATTCGAGATAATTACTGACCACGCCTCCTTAAAATGGCTCATGGAGCAGACGGACCTGCACGGACGATTGGCGCGGTGGGCCTTAAAACTACAAGGTTTTATTTTTAAGATTTGTCACCGTAAGGGAAGTCAAAATATTGTGCCTGATTCTTTATCAAGGATGTACTCCGAAAATAATGATGAATTGAAGATGTTGAAATGTAATGATTTTGTTACCGCGGAATTGGAAAGTACCCTCGAAATAGATTTGGAATCGAACGAATTTAAATCGAATGAATATTTATTACTAATAGATAAACTTAAATCAAATTTAGATCGCTTACCCGATATTAAAATAGTAGATGGTTTTGTGTACAGAAGATGTGAACACGCTTCGGGGCAAGAGTTACAAGAACAATTATCATGGAAATTGTGGATACCATCCGCGTTGACACAGGATCTTATACATAGAGCACATGATCATCCATTAAGTGCACATGGAGGCTTAGGTAAAACATTAAATAGACTAAAACAATTTTTCTGCTGGCCAAAAATGACGAAACAAGTCGCTAATTACATAAGGTCTTGTGAAACTTGCAAGCAGACCAAGGCCCCTAACCATTGTTTAAGGCCTCCGATGGGACAGCAATCCACGTCAGAGCGCGTCTTCCAAAGACTGTATGTGGATTTACTGGGACCTTATCCAAGATCTTCTGCGGGAAATATAGGAATCGTTATCGTATTGGACCATATGTCTAAATTTTGTTTTTTAGAGCCCATAAGAAAATTTACATCCAATGTGATAGTTGAGTTTCTAGAAAAACGTATCTTTCACGTATTTGGAGTGCCCGAATCTGTGACAACCGATAACGGAGTCCAATTCAAATCCAATATGTTCAAGGCCTTGTTGCAAACGTATGGAGTTTTTCACAACTTGACAGCAATCTATGCTCCTCAGGCAAATGCTAGTGAGCGTGTTAATCGCTTGGTTCTAGCAGCAGTAAGAGCCTATATAAAACCGTCGCAAAGAGACTGGGATGAAAAATTGTCTGCGATTTGTTGTGCTCTTAGAAGTGCAGTACACGTTAGTACGGGCTTCGCACCATATTACCTGCTTTTTGGACAAAATATGTTGACCAACGGGAAATCCTATGCCCTATTACGAAACACCAAATTGTTAGAAGACCCTACAGTAAATTTAAAGGCTGATGAAAAAACAGAATTGATAAGGGAAAAAGCTAGAGAAAATCTTCGTAAATCATATGAAAGGAATCTTAAAACATACAATCTAAGGTCTCGACCTGTAAATTATGAAATTGGACAGATCGTTTATAGAAGAAATTTCTCTCAATCCAAGGCCATAGACCATTTTAATAGTAAGTTGGCAAACCAATTCGAAAAGGCAAAAATAATAGCAAAATTTGGTTCAAGTTATTATCAATTACAGGATATGAATGGTAGAAATATCGGCAAATTTCATGCTAAAGATTTACGAACGTAATATTTAATATACTACTAGCAGTCGTATAACTGAGTTTAAAATATTTAATGAAAGATCATCAATACAAGTCTTCAGCTTTTGTTTAACTGATCAATTCAGTCAAACACAACCTGTTTTGTAATATCGCAAATATTTTTTTTTTGTTTGGTAACAAGAGTTTGTTATATTCGCTAGCAAAAGTTATAATTCTTTGCAACATTTGTACTTACATTACTGGTACTTTTCTTCATAATAATGTACATTAATGTAATCTAATTTCGTTTACTTTTACCCAACACTGTCAAATTTTCTCACATTCATTTTGATCATACATATATTATTATCACTCAGTTCTGTAATTTTTTTTTTAAGATATCATGTAAGTTCGTGTACATGATGACATACATGATAACAAGGGTAATTGAAAACAGGTTTTTTTTTTTTAACACTTACTCTGGTTCAAGCTTTTTGAGTTTTTTTTTTTTTTTTTTGTTAAAAGTCAATAATTAATACTCGGGAAAACAGACAATTGTGACACCAAGTCGGAAAAAAAAAGGAAAAAGAAAAAATTGTTACAATACCTATGTGTATTTTCAAATATGTACTTAAATATACTTCTGGAAATATCATAAATTTAGAACATTAAACTTATTTTTAAGTTTTTAGAAACACTTAAACTATTTTTGTGTAATTTTTCAGTAATTTTCTGAAAACGAATAATTTAAAATCTCCATTGATTAAAACTTAATTTGTTTTCGATTTTAGAAAATGGCGTTTTTAATATAAAAATCACAAATGACAATATTTTCTTAGCGAAAATCTTAAAAAAATTATTTGGTTGATGATTTGAAAGGTACAAATAAATTATAATTATAAAAACCTTTCGTTCATTGCTAAAAAAATAATGAAACAATCGTAGTACACAGTACAAATTATTCGAGCTCGTAAATAAATGTTATAAAAACAAAAACATATTCGTACGCATTATTATTTTAGAAAAAAAATAATCAAAATAAAAAAAATATGTTCGCATCTTCACATTTGGGGGATTCACAAGTTGTCATAAAGTCATATGTCTTAAAATAATAACATGAACAAATAAGACTGTTGTGAACAACCCCTCATAAATTAGTGTGCTTTTTTGAATTTAAATCAGCTGATTTAAAACAAATTTCAAAAAATAAATATTTTCCTACAATCAAAATATTTTTTAATTCTAATCCATGAATTAAAAAATTACATTAAATCTAACCTGACTATGTATTTTCCATTTTTTATACGCAAATCACAAATAATTTTTTTTTTTTTTGTTTACCAAACATCAGAGCCGCAAGTGTTTTGTTGCAAAAATTGCTAGCCGCAGGTTAAATACGGATGTTTGCCGGATAAAACTATACCATCAACGGCGACGGCTACAAAAACATAGCTGCTCGGCTCAGCCGCTCAGCGCATGTCTCTTCTTATTAATTACGACAGCACAATAAACATAGCAAGCAATGTTTTATTAATTTAAGACACTTTTTGTTTACAAAGCAACAACAATATTTTTAAACCATTGTAAAATGTTAGAACATTATGACAAAACAACACCTTATGAACCTTATGAATACCCCAAATGAAAAAAAAATATAACCAATTTTGGTAAGAAATACCCAAAAACGGCAGCTCTGGACACTTATTCTCTTAACAATGCTACCATACTTTCATTCAATTTCATACATTTTATAAACAAAGGAAAATAAGAACAAAAGTTACTGCCTACGTTTTAATTATGGGCTTCAGAATAATTCCAATAAACTCCATATTTTGTTAGTATATTTATTTATTAATATTTTTATTTATAATTTACAACTTATTTAACACAAACATGCAGCTTTCCACATCATCCAACGGATTTCTAAAGGTGTACAGCTTATCTCTTAATGTACCAACAAAAACAATCTTTGGCTTCAATTCAATGCAATTTCTTTCATCAATGTCGTCTTGTTCTAGTGTCTGAAGTAAAACAGAATAATTAACATGTGGTTTTTACAATACAATAGTGATTGAAGCTGTAAATTAATATGAAAATCACTAAAAAATTGAGCGATTTTCATATAATGTTTTTATAACATATTTGTTTGACCAATGTACACGCGGAGGAAAATATAAACAATATGTATTGAACATATGTATGTATGTCTAAGATATTGCCCAGATAGCATCGGATGTTTCTTAGACGATTGTCTAAATCCTCAAAGAATCTTCTGATCATTATCTGATGAGTACTAATAATAGAAACATCTAAATTTTTTATATATTAGTTTTTTTACATTTTCTGACACGCTTGTCTTTTAATCTTGGAATGAACCTTTTACGGCTCTCCTTATAAGTCATATAACAATTACTGAGCTACCTAATTAAGAGCGTTTTTAAAACATGAAAATTCACTAGTTAAAGCAATTTTATTTAAACAAGCCGACGTAAGGATTTGTCAAATAAGATTTTCCAACAGGATTGTTGTTGAATTCCTGATCTAAAGGTTTGTTTCGTATAAATTGTATGAAAAAGAAGCTTGATGCTTGATGGCTCAGTTATATGTGTAAGCATTCCACAAGTTGTTAGGGAATTGCTACAAGAGTCTAATAAGATTCTTGATATGCTTTCTGAAAGCCTCATTAGAAAATCTTTACAGAAATCTCAAACGAATTCTTCTACGATCAATACACTGTGCAACAAAAAAAAAAACCACCTCAATACTTGCAACGCGAAATGAAACTAGAATATTGGTAGAGCAAATCTGTCAAAGGGTTTTGAAAAGATAGCTTGGGTTCTCGAAATATGGACCCCTAAAATTTTTGAATTTTTTGAAAAGGCATTTGGTATTAGTCCAAAAAAAAATACACTAAATGTACTTCTGAGCTAAAAGCTATTTCACATGTCTTCAGTAAAATTGTATGGTGATTCTCGGCTTAGAATATATTAACCCTCTAACACTAATTGTAAGGGGTAATTTTTGTCCTTTTTTAAACTTCCCAGCAAAAGTATACTAAAACGGCACTTAAGAGGGCTAATGTCTTCAGTAAAATCGTATGGCGATACTTTTCTTAGGATATATTAACCCTCTAACACCATTTTAAGGTGTCATTTTTGTCCTTTTTTTAACTTCCCAACAAAAGTATACTAAAACAGCACTTTAGAGGGTTAAAAAGTTCCACGAATATTTTCTGCATCAAATTTTACTAGTGGTCTTTTAAGACCAAAAGTTCATGCAATTTATGTAAAACAGGGTTTCATGAAACTCAAAAATTTCAAGGCCAGGAATTTCGAAAATCCGTTTTACATACATTGCACGAACTTTTGGTCTTAAAAGACCACTAGTAAAATTTGGTGCAGAAAATATTCGTGGAGCTTTTGTTTTTTTTTGTGAAAGAAATATTCTTAGTATAGATATTTATATCAAAGTTTTAACCCTCTAAAGTGCTGTTTTAGTATACTTTTGTTGGGAAGTTTAAAAAAGGACAAAAATTACACCTTTAAATGAGTGTAAGAGGTTTAATATATTCTAAGCAGAGAATCACCATACAATTTTACTGTAGTATATTTTTTTTGACTTATTCCAAACGACTTTCCAAAAAATTCAAAAACTTTAGGGGCCCATATTTCGGGAACCTAAGCTAACTTTCCAAAAGCCTTTGGCAGATTTGCTCTACCGGTATTCTTCATTTCGCGTTACAAGTGTTGAGGCTGGCGGCAATGACCCGAACTTTTTTTGCACTGTGATATAAGCGTCTTTCACTGTGTTGTAGAAGTATCTCGCAGAGGAATCAGCTTGTGTAACAGTTTTTCCCGTGCGATTGAAAATGCTAGCTGGGTACATATGTATATGTATGTATGTATTTATAAGAAATATAATACATACATATGTACGTGCATACCATAATTATAAAAATACGTAAATTACTTACCCCTTTTTATTAAGTTTTTGCACATTTTTCGTTTTTGAACGCAAACTTATTTATTTTAATATAAAATTAAAATTATTTTATTATATTTATTGTTTTGACAGAAAATTTAGTAAACAATTGGGACATACAGCTTTTTTTGGTTGTGAATACCAAATAATTATATTTTCATTTGTTGTACTCGAATTGAAACTATAGTAACAATCAATAATTAGCTGCAGTAGATGAATATACATTTTTATTACAAAAAATATTGACAAGAGCATATTATTGATTGTAATGCCCAATATTCACTACTGCCCTGTATCAAATTCGGTTGTGATTCTAACCATTTGTACTAATTTTTAGAGCTTAATTTAAATAAGTTATCATAACTAATAAAAGAATTGAAGGAATCATATTTCAGTTAGAATAACGTTTTAATAATCAAGAGAATTAAAAATCAGTTAGAACTATACATTTTTAATAGTTGCAATAATAAATTATATTTCTTGATCAATATTTTATTACTGCAACCGTTTTCCAACCAATTTGTTTTCTGTGTGTAGTAAAAAGTAACAGTATACACATATTTAAAACTTTGCTTAGAAGTACTTACTGAGAGATCGATGAAGATTGATTTATTAAAATAATTCTGCAATTTTGACATATTGAACTGGGTGTCAAGTATTGGTCAATATTTTCTACCTTTATTTGAAAATAATCTTCGTATTTAATTTGGTACACGATTGAGAAATTGCGCCGTTTACTGAGCTACCTAAATAAGAGCGGCAAGCGTCTGTTTTATGTCAAAACTTTTAATTTTCACACAGTTTATACGAAACAAACCTTTAGAAGGCGAATTCAACACAACCCGGCTGGAAAATCTCATTTGATAGATTGCTGTGTCGTCTTATTTTACGGAAAATGTATAGGCAATAGAATTTTTAGGTTTAAAAAAACGCTTACCGCTCTTGTTTGGGTAGCTCAGTTAGTTGTAGAAATAAATTTGCCGCACCTTTTAAAATAACGAAATGTCTGTCTCTAAACAAATTTACGATTAAAAACTTCAGAAGTAGGTACTTTTACTTTATCGATCATAAAATAATTAATAACCTTTTGATTTTCGTGTAGCTTTAAGAAAAATAATAAAACTATTAAATATGTAGTATGTACCTGATTTCCAAATAGGCATACTCGCAGATAGTCACAAGTAGAACATGATATACCGATAGTCGCAAAGAGGACGCATGTAAATAAATTATATAAAAACAACACAATAAAAAGGATTAAAAAAAATATTGTGTAATAATTTGGGTTAAACCGTTAAAAATCACAACATTTGTAGCACTACACAAATTTGCAATAAAAAAATGTCAAACTAGGTACTTTCACTTTATCGCGAATAAAACAGGTATTTATCCATGTATTTTTATGAAATATAATGTATTTTACTTCTAATGCATGCAGCTTAAAGCTTAAGTACTACAACTGGTAAGTATTTGTTGATATCAATCTTTTATGATTTTTTTTGCCACTTCGGCCTTAGTAACTCCAAAAGTAATGGCTTAATTAAAAAATGACATTAGAAAAACTAAAATGAGCCGTAATTTAAAATGTTTTTAAGGGAATGGATAACAAAATCGAGTAAGTCGTTCCAAAGTTACGATAAGATGTATGGAGCAGCCTCTTCAAAAATTTCAAATTTTAGAAAAAAATTAAAAAAAAACCTTATCATAGAATTTTAAAAAATTACGTTTTTTGCAGTTAGGTGACTATAGCGGATCAAAAAATATAGTACTTCCCATATGTTGTGTAATTTAAGTATTTTGCGATTGAATATCCGTACTTGAATCAATCTTTCTGTACTTGATCAAGAAAATCCGTACTCACCATACCATTAATACCACTTCTGATTGATTTGTGTACGGATGGATTGATTTTTGTTTTGAGTGCACTACGAATTGACAACGTGAGGCGCCACGGTCATCATGTATTATAATATTTTAAAATGTTCTCTAAATTTTATGTATTTGTTGGAACTTACAAATTGTCTAATTCGAATCGTTGATTTGAAAGCCATATTGGATGGCTGTATTTTTAATCGCTAAATTGTGTTTGTGATTAAATATTAATTTATTAAATTGCTGTAAGTAAATAAATGGAAATTTATAACGTTTGAAAACCAACAGGAAAGTGTTTTTGTATGGTTTAAAGTTCTCTCTCCAGCCTTTAAAATATCACTAAGTTGTTTGGATACTTGGCTGCTATTTTAGCGCTGAATCTCTGAGCCACCCTTTACAATCCATAAACCGAGAAACGCAATTGGCGTTTTCACTGGAAATGCCAGGAAGGTGTTTGGATCATTGGCAGATATTCGGTAGCATAAAAATGGTTCAAATTTGGTACTCATAGCTGGGTTTTCAATACCCAAAAATCCCGCAAAAAGTGCGTGTTATTGGATAAGTGGGAATGGTACACAGTTACAAAATTTATCTTTGTTTAACCTATGAACAAATTTAAAAAAATAGTAAAGTGTTTTTTGGTTGGGTTTTGAAAAATCTTGATTTTTTCCTGATTCGTGATGAGCACTGAAAATTCTAATAGTAACTCAAGAAAAATTAAGGCAGTCCGGCAAGCCTAATTTCAAATGACAGGCAAGAAAATAACTGAATGAAATTTTAATGAGCAAATTTGTCGTTTGTCTTTATACATAAGTTGTTTTCTTGCTTGAAATATGTATGTACATATGTATGTATGTATGTATATAAATAAATTGCTTTAAAATTGCGTCCAGGCTACGTCACAACTTTCAATTTTTGTGAACTTGGACAAGGAAAAACAAAAGTTGAACGTGTGACTGCAGCATAAGACGCAACAGATATTTGTTAAAAGAGTTTTATATATAAACAAAGCTTTCTCTCATTTATTTGCTTTTCTAAGGTGAGAGTTTACCTTTTCTTTTGCTCTTAAAATTTCTCTAAAATGTTGTGTTTCAAGTATTTTTATATTTAATACCGAAATGAAATTTCACGTGTTGTTTCTTTCGTTAACTGATTTTTAAGAACACGAATAAAATATTCACTCCAAAGATGTGGATTGAAATAAAATGTTTATAGGATGTACATAATTAAATGCCAATACAACGGGTTAAGGCGAATATGGTCTATTGACTTTTGGGATCTAAAACAAATTTTTGGGTTTGATTGGTTTTTTTTGTTGGATTTAGAAAATAAAAATAAATATTGTATTCAACACATACATACATATGTAAATATGTAAATAATTTTAACAAATATTTTTAGCAAATAACGTTTTTGGTTCCGCAAAAATGTGTTAACCAAAAACGTGTTAAACCCTTAAAAAACTATAACGTCCGTATTTATAAAAATTTTTTAAATTTAATAAAGGTTTTTATCGATTTCCCGGGAATTCCCGCCCAATACAAATCGATGCAAAATTTTATTTCATTTTATTTATTTGAACAAATAACATTTCCTGAGATTAAATCAATAAGTTTATAAATGTATTCAACTTTTTTATTTCTGTGACAAAAAGTGCTTAATGCTACGTTCACATTTGGCATCTTAAACTCGTTTAAGCATCTCGAACGTGATTAAGCGTTAAAAACACTTCAGAATCGAGATGATTACCCATACATTGAAGTGATTTGTTAATCACTTCAAAATGACATGATTACAACTTGCCTCAAACTGAAAAACGGCCACAATGAACGTACCTCTTTGACAGAAAAATTTTTTTTTTATTAAATAAAAAAAAAGTTAAAATATAATAAAAACTTAATGGATTTGGAAAAGAAAAATAAAAGAAGCCTTGGTGTCAGAAGGTCGAAGAGATGCTAGTGGAAGTGTGGGGTAAAAGTAAATAATCTGCTGACAACTTTATTAATGTATTTCTTTCCATTTTTAATGTTTTCAAGAAATAAAAATTTGCTTGTTCTTTTTTGTTTATCGATCAGCTGTTTTTGCTGTCAACTTAATCATCTCAAATGTAATGTGAACGGCTTTGATTAGCTAAATCAACATTTTGCTTAAACGCGTTTAAAAACCTAAGTGTGAACTTAGCATAAGGTCGTGATACACTACCCTACAAAATCGTACGATTCATTCACTGGAAAATCTGACAAATTTCTATCACACTCAAAAAAAATCGCAACAAAAGTCTGTTATAGGTACCACACCATTCCACAAAAAAGATGCAAAAGCATATGTTTTTGCTAATGTAAACAAACACAGTTTTCCGCCATTAATAAAATTAATATTTATGTAGGTTCAATTACTTATTTTGCATTTAAAAATAAAAGTAAAAGCAAGAACAACGTTTCTCTCTAAGAAGGAAAAAGTTAAAATAGTATAGCAATAACGTTTGCTTGTGATGTGTAAAATGAATAATTATAAGAAAGAAAAGCTGAGGAAAAAAAGTAAAAGGTCCTGGTGCAGGGAGTGGTTACTAAGACGGTATATTGGAAAAGATTTTACACATTTTGTATAAACTATACAAACAATTAAAAAACGTAAAACGTCTGCCCTTTAAACCAATGAAGCCGACAATGTTGTTTATTTATCAGTTGTATATGAAAATACAACTCTGATCGCATAGAAACTATAATTTTATAAAAAATTTTAAAAACTTTTGCTTGTCAAAAAAATCTGTCATTTAGTTAAATTTTTAGGCCACTACTTTATGAACAAACACGATTTTTTTGACATATCGTAGTGGCCTTTAATGGCACCTTTAGATCTTCATGTTCAAAATTACACAGAAGCAAAATTTCAATTATTTTGTAGGATGTTTGAGGAAGTTATAGCAAAATGGCTTTTTGGATATCTTTTTCAATGTGCAATTATATTTGGAATAAAAAAACTTCCGATCTGTGACAGTTTTAAGGAATTAAAACTTAAAAAACTATAATCGCAGAGAGCTGACGATTATATTAAATTCGGAGTAAATTTCAAAAAGCCACCTTTAACGTTTTAAATTGTTTTCCTATAAAGCAAAACAAATAGAATTAAGCACTTAATGCCACAAAATTTATTCAAAGCCAACACCAATACTTATAAATATTAATCCAAAAAAGTTAAATTGTTTAAACAAATTAATAAAAAATATTTCTTTTAAAATATGATTTTAAATCAGAATCGTTTAAAATCCTATTTCTAAATTTTATCAGGAAGATTTCAATTAGAAAACACTTTTCCTTTCTACGGATGTTTGCTTTTATAGGACACTTTCAGTTTTTTTTAGTACTTTCTCCAAAACTTTTAATTCTTTTTTTAAAAATCGAATAAGCGTTTAATTTATTAATAACTTTTATCATCATCTCATACAGAATCTAATTCGAAAAATCTTTTATGCAGCTGCTCTGCATATAAAATCATTATATTTTTTCAAGCAAGTGGGAACAATTTTTTTTGTTCTTATAAAAAAATATTGATTTTTAAACAAATTAAAAATTCTTCTTACCAAATTTCAGAGCATTTAACATAAAACATTGCCTTACTTATCGGATATAAATTGGCATCTCTTTGGCGTTTGGCAAAAATGTGTTTTAATCAGAATCTGTAGTGTTTCGTTATGTTAAGTAGAACAATATTTATTAGGTGTATTTCATAGACTTTTTGCAGATGATAACGATAAGAAGCAGCGATTTAAATCAAACAAAAGGGAGAACAAAATTTAATTAAAGCCAATTAAAAATTCAAAATGCGTTTTTTTGACTTAAGACATTTTTGCCTCATGGCTAAGATCTATTTGTTGACACAACTTACTTACAAATTTAACAGCAGTAAAGTTGCCATAATTAAATTAAAAAAATCCCGGGAGTCCACCGAAAAATGTGCGGGAAGCACTAGTCAACCAGAATAAACAAAAAGGTATAGTAATTAGAAATTCGGTTCTCAATATTAAAACCCATATAATGTCGAACAAACGAAAATAAGAAAACAATTAAAACAAGCGTCAAAAATCAAATAAATTAAATTGACATTACATGAGTAAATAATGACAACTCTCCCTAATGAACCTACCTTGTACTTATTCTACCATGAGCTACAGCTTTTTAATCTTAAGCCAATTATATAGCGTTAGCTTAAATGCAAAAAGTTGTAACTAAAAGAAAATTCAAAATGGATTTTCTGATTGATTATTATGAATAGCATTAAACTACGACCAAAATAACGCTTTTATTAAATAAAAAACAAAGTAACGTTACTAAAAGTAAGTTGATTTGATAAATGCAAAACGACGTCATTCACATTTTTTCACACAAATTATAACAAAATGGTTTTCTTTGAAAATTGTTGGAAGAATTCCATCGACGACTTATTAATTCATGTTTTGTAGCATGTTTCTAGTTTTCATTTTACAAAGTTTTTTGTTTCTCCTGAAAATTATATTTTTGTTAGTTATGTTTTTTTTTCATTTAAGCTAAGGATATACTCTTGCCGTCCGTCCATCGGGCTGGCTGGCTGGTTAGGTGTCTGTCCATGTAAACTTACGCTCGAAGTACTGGTCCAATATTTAAAATAAGTTGATGCAATTTGTTGCATACGTTTCAATTGTCATAAGGATGAAATCTATTAAAAATCGTCCATTCCTTTGTACACATGGCCCCTATACAAAATATACTTTAAACGAGATTAGATTAGCTTTAAATGCCAAAACTCCCTTACAAATGCTCTTAGAATTGACTATAAGTTTTTTCTAAATCCCTCTTCAAAATCGCTTTAAGATGAACAACACTTTATCAATGTTGATATTTAGATATTATTAGGCACAAAAACTCATATCTGTGGCATTTTGACAAAACATCTTAAGTCAAATTTAAAAAGTTGAAAAAATGTTGTTAATCATACGAATTTATTAATTAAAAAAAACATTTTAGTTTACGTTTTTAAAATTTTGTATTATTAACGAAAATATTCTTTAATTTTGGTTTAATCTATTATTTGATTAAAATTATTTTTTCACCGAATTTTTTTTTTTTTTTAATTTTTTTGCTAACTTAAGTTAGACAATTGTCTCGACTTAATGCTAGGAACACAACTGGGACGAACGACGAATTTCGTCCAGCACGACGAACTATTCGGAAGAAATTCGCTGTATAAATTCGGCGTATGAAACACAATAACGACGAAAAAACAAAATGGAAATAAAATATGTTGTATAAACAATAAATAGTGGTACCATATGAACAAAAAATACTTTACAAACAAAACATTAAGAAAAACTAACTAAAATAATTTTTTATTGTCAATTTTTTTTACAATTTGTATTTCAAATTATATTCAGTTAAAATTTTACAATTTCTAAAGTAAAAAGTAACTTTATTTACTAAAACACTTACCATTTTTAAACAATATGGCTACCCGGTACTGAATTGTACGTCGTACGCCGGCGAATTTTCGTCGGCGCCCTGATTGTGTGCATTTTCATATACACAAATATTTTTTATTTTTGGCGACGAATATTCGCGGCCAAAAATTCGTCGTTCGTCCCAGTTGTGTTCCTAGCATAAGATGTTTTGTGAAAATGCCACAGATATGATTCTTAACCTCAGAACATAACTTTATTTCGACGGCTCCATGATAGGGCATGAGTCCCAAATTAGGTTTACTCTCAAAAATTTGTCGTTAAATACTGTGGTGTTGGGTATGAAATGGTCGTGCTTAACCGACTATAGTTTCTTATTTGTTTTTATTCAAGTGCAAAAAAAAAAAAATTTTTTCCCCACACCACAAATGTGGTAAATTTTCTTTTTATTTTGTTTTGAGAGAGTTTCTACTGTAGTTGTTTCCCTATAAGTAAACCTGCTCTATCGACCTCTTACTCTTAAATCAACGCATGCTTGGAAAACCTTAACTTAAGAGTATTTAACAATTTATTAAAAATTTCTTATCAAATTTATGTCTGTTGCATTACGATTTATTAAAATAAATATTTACAATATTAAACCATAGTTTATCTTAAGCATTGTTTTTATAATTAACCTTTATAGTTAAACTTTACTAATATAAACATATCATTTGTGAAACGAAATATTAAAAACAAGATTTTCTATAAAAACTGTTTTACTAAGAATATTTGGTTTACTTTTTGTTGGAGTGCCGAAATATTGGTTCAATAAATTTAATATTTTTTAAAAAAAGAGACCTCAAGCTTAATAAAATAATAATTATAATATGTTTTATACATAATTAATATAAATTAATAAAATTTAACGACAATTTTATACTTTCTTAAATTTAAATGTAATTAGAATGTACTAAAGCCATAATTTCAATGGTTGTATGTAAGCTGCAGGATACCAATGATTTTAAACAACATTTTGCACTTGTATACAATAAACTCAGTTGTACACACACACACATGCACACACTCTTTCATTCAATTTTCACCAACACAATATTTAAGGATTCAGTTCGTGTTTAACCTTCGGTGCCGGTAGACGTTGCCTTCAAAATAACGGAAGAAAGTATCTTATTGGACACTCAATTTAATCAAACTGTATTAATCTTGAACTATAAAGAAAATACGAAATCCGAGTTATTAACGAAATAAACAAAAAGTGTCATATATCAATAAACAAATTCGATTAAAAAAAAATTTGTATAGTTTGCGGTATACCTAAAAAAAATAAATGAAAATGTATTAATGAAACAAATAGTTAAAAAAGTGCTTCATAAAAAAATGGAAGAGTAAAAACGTAAATACAAGGAATACGCATTAAAGAAAAGTATGAAATATTGTACATCTATTATTATTAATAATTATACATTCAGAAAAATTAACGTGTAAATAAAAAAGCCTACTTGTTAAATATCCTTGTCATGTCTGTGTGTGTACGACAGCGGATTTATGTGACAGGTCGCTTGATTGTCTTTTTTTTTTGGTTAGTGTTGTTGCTCTACTAGTGATTGTTCTTACTTTTATAGAGATTTGGATGGTGTTGTTTACATTGTTTTATACGTTCATTTGTTTTTTAAAATACCCCAGAGTATTCATACT